>JARHVA010005053.1:1022500-1338364 GCA_037957365.1 Torreya grandis | reverse complement strand
TCAATTTTGGACCTTTGGAGAGGTAGTTCAAGACTACTCTAAATTGAGTAGAACAAAGGGATAACCCTTAGACCTATGGGTTATCTATTGTAGGGGTAAACCTTTAGATTGAAGGGTTAGCTCCCATCACCTATAATACTAACTTATTTGGATTAAAATGGAGAGATAAAATATGAAATAAACCTAACATTATGAGGTGATGCACCAAAATTAAACTGATCACTATCAACCAACTAAAATTACACTTCAAATAAGAGCATAACCTGCACATTACACTAATCTAAATCTACCTTTCCACATAAGTATTTCTCATCGATATTTATGAATCAAATTTGATCTAATAATACTAAAAAATAGGTCGTGACATGGCACTAGTGAAGATACAACTCACTAAACTCATACACACTTCATTTGAACACTTCAAGAGACCTATAAAATACTTTCAAAAATGAATATGAATGCAAACAAGGATAACATGTCAAACAAATAAATCTATCACTTAACAATAGCAAATAGTTTAACATGCATATTGAAATAATCCATGGAGAAGGTAAAATAGGTTTTTAGTCATTGAAAAAAGGTTAAAAAAGGTAGGTATTCACCATACCCAAGTGGAGGATATAGACTTAGCCAATTAAGGCTCAATATATAGGAAAAGTGAGAGAGAAGAAGAGAAAAACATAAGAGAGAGAGATTTCAAGTGTCTTATGAGTTATAAAAAATATAAGAGTTATGAAACTAACTCAATAGATCCAAAATTCCATGAGGATCTCCTCTGAAGTTGTTTTATTGCTCCAAGTGGCATAGGAGTTAGAATGCTTGCATGACACCTTGACTATCTCTCCAAAACTACCATTTGATTTACACTATTAAGTGAAAAGTGTCCTTATTAATGGTATAATACAGTTTTCTTACATATTTTATTTTATCTTTACATATCTCAACTTACAATTTTAGGTTCTCTTTGACACATCACTTTATTCTCTTTCTAAGTGTCTAGAGGACTCTTCATCTCCTTAGGCCAATTTTGCATACAAGTGTCAAAAATTGGATTCTTCTTCTGAAGCTCATTTTAATCTCATGGATGTCTTACTAAAGTCATATAAGACCTAAAAAAATCCATTTTTAGGTCTCAAACTTGCCCCAAGAATTCATTCTCTACCAAAATCCCCAAATTGGCCTTATTCCTTGTAGTCTAAAATCATGCAATCTTCCTTGTGTAAAGCATTGTATGGATGGTGATGAGAATATGGAGGAATATTATAGGACCCAATATAGTATTTCATCTTCATTTTCAATTTTAGGATCAAAAATTTAGTGGATATATCCTTTTTCTACTTTTGTCTCTCTTAACTAGGCCTCAAATAGGCCTCTTTGCCTAGAGACTGAAAATTAGCTCTACAGGCTTTCCACACATGCCAAACCCCAAATAATCTATAGGTTTTACCCTAATATAAAAAACCATAGGTATATGAGTAATCTCATTGTTCTACTCAATTTTTATTAGGATTTAACTACCTCAAAGGGTAAAAAATTGATTGACAATAGTTATTAGTAAAGGTGTTGTACTTTGAAGCTAGCCCAAAATCTAGAAGGTTAGTCCACTTAGAGGTCACTCAATATGTAGGATTAATACCATTGTATTTCTCATGTGAGAGGACTTGAAAAAAGCCTCTCAAGGGTGTAAATTTGATCTATAATATTTTTGGCATGCCTGGTGGGACACAATTGGAAAGAGGTTGTCCAAGATTGATACTAGTCTTGGCAAAAGTACAGTTGTAGCAGTGTTATTCATGTAACATGTGGTGACTCCAATAAGATATAAGATCTTGTTGGATTACTAGTGAGCTAATTTTCATGCCATAGGTGACTACAAGATCAAAATTTAAAGGTATCCCTTTTGATTTTCTTGAATTACCTTTATATTCAATCAAATAAAAGTTATTCCCCCATACTCTTCCTTACACCAAGTCACCTAGAAGAGAGCTTCATTTTCCCTTTAATCCAAGTATTTTTAAGTCTATTAGTATGTCTATAAATTTTCCATTTATTTATTTCAATTGTGGTTCTCCCTTAAGCCTTTCAAATTATTATGATATACTAGTGGATGCCCTCAAGAATGTCCCTTATTTTAGTATAGAAACTACTCTTACTCCCATTAAACACATTTGGGACATGGAATATTTTTGCAACATCCATAACATAACATAAGAAAATGTGGAAATTATATTTTTGTAAATCAACTTTAAAGGCAAGGTTTTGGAGTGGTATATAACCTTATCCCCTAATTCTTTTGACTCATGGGATGACTTGAGAGCAATTGAGTAAGCGATTTGAAGATAAGAGTAATAATTTATCACTGGTTGAGATATTGATCACCATAAAGAGATACCATCAATAATTCATGAAATATTTCAATGTTATTTTCCAAAATACATGGGATAGAATCCCAATTCTTGTAATATCCACTCCAAAATATGCATTCCTATACTATCTCAAGGATTTGAATAGTGACATAGCATTTATGGTTCAATGGGTGGGAATACCTAACCAGATGAATATGATATTGATTTTAGAGCTGAGAAAAGTCTGATGTAAGATATAAAAATTTATCCAAGACCACCCTATTCCATTATTTCCTAAAATTCATCCCCATACTCCAAATCTTGCTCCCATTCCTACCATAATAGGTCATGAGTTGGCTATCCCTAGTCAAGTAAGATATATCATGTGGAAGGACTACTTAAGAATCTAGTAAGAAAATTCAAGGAAATGGAGAGGAAAAAAATTAAATTTCATAGGCATTATCAAAATCCACACCAATCTGACTATCCCTATCAATCAAAGAGGCCACCCTTCAAATAAAATTATCAAGGACAAGACCATATCACTAATGTTAGACCATACACTAGTTATAATATGAATGTTGCATCCATTTCAATAGATTTATTACCCACCCAAAATAATCAAATTAAATATAAAAAGTGGCCTTCTCAATGGAATCAACCTCATGAATAATCTATCAATCAAGATGGAGTTTTTAACCAAGCTTGTGTAGAATAATACCTTATCTAACCCAAGCTAAAGTTTCAAATCAGGTTATGGTTTTTGGAGAGAAATTTCATTGAAGTTCCACCCTTTTAAAATTTCAAGAATAATATTATTTTTTAATGAATCAATTGGGTATCACAAGTAGAGTGGTGGATGGTTCTATTGTATCCAACACTAGGTATAAAAGGAGGGTTGTTGAGGAGGCACAGGAGACTGGAAAAGGTCCAATAGTTATCCCCTTTATGAATAAAAGGATAAGAGAGACTAATGTAACTTCTAAGGATAAATAAACTCAAAGAAATTACAATGACAATATAAAATATTTACACCAAAATAAGTAGGTCCAAGGTGATGCCACAACTCCTAGAGGACATCCAAAGATTGGTGCCCCTTCTCTCAACCTAGTAGATCAAATGAAAAAGTTCCATTTAAGTATGCCTTTGTGGGATACTTTGTATATTTTTAGGTAAAGGGATATGGTGTAAAATGATATATCTAAAATTAGTTCAACATCAAGAGTAACAAAAAGAGGTACTATTGTGTTCATAAATACATCTAAACCTAATGAGTTACAATAAGGTAAAGTGGACATGTCTCCTCCCTTTTATGTTTTAGTTATCATTGATGATTTTTTTATTCCTAATTATATGATATATATTGGGGATAACAACTCAATTATTAGAAATCAAATATAAAATAATTTAAGACTAAAATAGGAGCCCAATACCAAAGGTGTGTTACAACTAGATGGTTTGGTAACTAAGACAATTGGTGTTATCAAAGGTTTGATCTTAAATCTTCATGATTTTCTTAATTTATCAATTTCTAATGATGTGGTTGTTTTTAAATTTCCACCATGCTTCTACCTTTGCTTATAAATGGACTTTATGGAAAATATTGGTGGCTATTTATCATCAGATTGGTCCTACATGGATTTTAGGACTATATATGACACCAAAGTTATAATAAAATCAAAATCTATATCAAGGTTTTACATTTATCCATAAAAACCAAATATCACCAATGTCACTTGTAATATCATTGATGAGGAGGATCATCCTAGCGACCAATAACCAATTGTTCCTCTTGAAGACATTTTAGATCTCTTCCTTGATGAGTGGGGGGAAGAAAATCATGAGTATGACCCATATAAAGGTGTTGAAGAGGATAGTATTGGATTATATTATTTACATGAATAAGGTACATCCATATCCCCTTTCTTTAATCCTAGTGATGATAATAATGGTTTTTGGAAATTATTCGATGGGTCTATAAGAAATAACGAAGTAGGGTAAGGTATTATGTTTGTTTCTCCATCAAATTAAAGGTATTATTCTACCATTAAATTTCAATTTAGTTATAATTTTAATGTATCTAAATATGAATCTCTTATATATGGGCTTCAATGGGCAAGAAATAAAGGAGTGAAATAAGTACAAGTTGTTAGAGACATTGAACTATTTGTCTGCCAAGTAAGAGGTAAGAGTGATGCTAAAAACACATTTTTGAAATAATAAAAGCATAGAGTGTGGGAATTTATTGAATATTTTAAATCATTAAACATCCAATAAATTCTAAGGGAATAAAATCAATGTACTAATAGGTTGGTATCAATTAGATAATAATTTGACATCCCTAATGATGTCAAGAATTCAAAAAATTAGCCACACATTATGATAGTCGTAAGGCCATCAATACCAAACAATGATGTCAATTGTAAAGTGTTTTAAAGTGACAAAAAGTAACATGTTTTCTACAATAATAATCTAATATTTATTGTAAAAACTATTCCAAGTTGCAACACCAATATGGGGACCAAATTGTATAATTAAGGTCTAAAAAACTTCCCAAAGGGTTGGTTACTCTTGAGAATATATTCAATGAAAGTGACCAAATGAGAAGAGATAAAGTAATCATATATACCAAAGAGTAACATCATGATAATGTATGCATATTCAAATATAAACTCCTAAATATTGGAAAGGTATGTACTTTAGCTGAGAGGGCTGCATTTATTGAGTTATGTAGAGAATTTTATGATGTCTATACTTAGGAATATAGTGATCTCAAGGGGTTTGATACCTCATTAGCTAAACATACTATAAAAATTGATCCCAATGATAAAAATATAAGGCAAATATAAAGTCCCATCACTTCTAAAGTGGATATGCTAATTAGAAAATAGTTCACTGAGTTAATAGACTCAAGAATAATTTTTCCTATCAAGCACTCTTCATGGGTAGCCAACTTAGTTCCTATGAGAAATAAGAGTGGTGAGATCAGGTTAGGTTTGGATTTTAGGGACTTGAATATTGTGTCATCAAAGGATCACTATCCTTTACCTTCTATGGAATAAATCCTTAAAGTAGTGGTAGGTTCTAATTGGTTCTCTCTTTTGGATGGTTATTTACGTTACAACCAAGTGTTGGTGCAAGAAGAAGATCAATAAGAGATATGATTTACTAAAAAATAGGGAAAATATGCATATAATATAATTCCATTTGTGATTGATAATGTAGGGGATACATTTAAAATAACCATGGATATTGATTTCTAAGGTTTGATCAATCAAATGGCTCTAATTTACCTTGATGATATCACGATTTTCTCTAAGGATGCTAGTGATCATCTAACTCATCTTAAGTTGATTTTTTAAAGTTGTAGGAAATATAAAATCCATTTAAACCCTAATAAATGTGTTTATATAGTTCACTAAGGTAAGTTATTAGGCCATATTATCTCTAAGGATAGACTTAGTATAGACCTTAAAAGGGTGAGTGTTGTATTAGCCTTGTCTTTGCCTAAACATAAGAAAGGTTTACAAAGTTTTATTTGAAAAATAAGATTTGTGATGAGCTTTATACATTTTTTTCCTAACCTTTTCAAACCTATTATAACTATGTTTAATAAACATCAAGACTTTTTTTAGACTAAAGAGGCAAAAAATAGTTTTGATCCCATTAAGCGCACAAGAACTAACATTAAATAACCCTAATTTTTCCAAGGAATTATTTTTGTATACTTTTGTTAACCTTGACACCCTTTCATCTATGTTAATGTAGAATAATAGTGAAGGTATTGAGAAGTCAATTAATTTCTTTAGACAATGGATATAAGAGTATGAAGAGAGATATACCTTCATTAAGAAACAAGTGTTGTCAATCATAAGAAACCTAAATGTGTTTAAACATATGGTGTCTAATAACAATATTAATGTAGGTAACCCACCCAAGTATAAGATAATTCATTTAAAATAAGGATTTGAATGAAAATAGGGTTAGATCGATAACCAAAGTCATGGAATATGATGTGGAGATTAAGACCACTAAATTGGCAAGAGGAAGAGGGTTGTGTGAAAACTTGAAAATAGACCTTCAAGAGGAAAAAGAGGTTTTTTTAACATTACAAGATTGTCCTAGTAAGAATACAATTTCATCTTCTCAAATTTGGACACAAAAAATGGTAAGGTTTCTTCAAATGGGAGAGTGTCTTATGGGTCTATATCAAGCAAAAAGGAAATAATTTAGATTGTATAAAATACCTTATGTTCTTGTAGATGGGGTTATTTTTAGGAAATATGTTAAGGATATGTTATTAAGATGTGTGTAAAATGATTAGGTTGATATGATTATAGAATAATTCCATGATGAACCAATTGGAGATCATTTTGCACCTAAAAAACCACAACTAAAAAAAAATGAGAGTTGGTTACTATTGGCCTAGCATATTCAAGGATTTATATGCTTGGGTTAGGAAATGTAAAAACTGTTCATTATTTCTAGGATAATGAATAATTTTAGTTCTCTCTCTCTCTCTCTCTCTCTCTCTCTCTCTCTCTCTCTCTCTCTCTCTCTCTCTCTCTCTCTCTCTCTCTCTCTCTCAATCCCATTTAAGTGGGTCCACCATTCATGCAGTGGGGACTTGACTTCATTAGAATAATCAATCCTCCATCTAGTACAGGCCATAAATAGGTGCTTATATCCACTTATTATTTTTAAAGGTGGGTATAATTAGTTTCACTAAAAGAGGATAATGATAATTTAGTTTTTTAATTATATGAGAGTATAGTGACAATATTTTAGGCACCTATAACCATAATTTCTAATAATGATATGACACTCAGTGGGGTAATAAACATGGAATGGGCTTGTTAATATGACATCTACTTAAGTTCCTCCTCTAAATACTACCCTAAAGGAAATGAGATAGTTGAGTCTACTAATAAAAAAATTATCATAATTATAAAGAGGATAGTAGAAGATAATCAAAGGATGTGGAACACTAAGTTAAAGACAACCTTGTGGGATGATAGGGTTACTCCTAAAATTTCCATTAGTAACTCACCTTATATGTTAGTCTATGGGAAAGAAGCTAAGCTACCTATTTCAATTGAATTACTAGATATTGAGTTGGCACGTCAGATTGAGAGGATGGATAATTATTATATCGAGATAATATCGGTAGAACTAATGGCCTTATAGGAGATAAGAAACCATGTTATGCATACCATGGAATGCTACCAAACACAAGAAAAATAATGTTTGATAAGAGAGATATCTCAAGAGCATATCAAGAGGGAGATATTGTCTTGAAATGGGATGAATATAGAGATAAACTAGGTAAATATGCTAATTTTGATGCATTGTGGAGTAGAAAATATGTTATCATTACTTATAAATAAAATAATGCCTTTCTACTTGCAAGACTCATTAGAGAGGAGTTGAGTATCCTAGTCAATGGGATACACTTGAATCCATGTTATTGATGTCAATTTTATATATTTTAAAGTATTAGTGTAGGTCCTTATGTTCCCTAAGTGTTTGAAGCATAGGTTTGTCTTATTTGATTTTATTGTTTTTCCTCAAAGTGTCTTATGACATGTGTGTGGTGTGGTGTGTGTCTTATATTGGTGTAGTTTAGTTAGTTTCAAGGTTTTGGTCAACCCTAATTCTTAGTTTATCTTAAATTCATGTTGTAGTCATGACTCCATAGCCTAATTGATGCACTAGGCCACTATTCTAGATGCATATCAATCATGCATTCATAGGAGGTCACCAAAGATGTCAACTAAATTTTGGCTAACATAAACTAGTTCCACAAAAAAATTATCTAATTAAGTTTTCATCTTGATGCATAGTCTTTTAAATCCTTCATAAATCATGTTTAGAATATATTAACGTATGTTTGACATGTTTAAGGTAAATTTTCTCTTTAAAATCATACTTGTCTAGTCAAGATATGTCTTAGTCAAAATGATTCCAATAGTGTTAAGAGTTGAATGGTCTTTGTTATGTCATGAAATTCATGTTAATGAAATTTCATATGCACTTTAATTGTACAAGTGTATTAAATCAATTCAAATATCCATTCTAATGTTATAACTCATTTTGAAAAAATTCCTTGATCATTTGCAATATCCAAGCAAGAATATTGTAAGAGAATGATGGATTTGCAATAGAAAGAAGTGGATGAAACATCAATATAATTCCATAAAGGCATTAAGTATCTGTAAGAATGCTTATCACATCAGTTTAATCAAGTTCCAAAGTAGAACATGGTAGTTCTAGTGGTAAAAGAGAAATATTTAAGGGGTGATTGTACGTTTGTATGATAAATATCACTTCTGGGCACTTCCATGGTTTATTCCATCCCCTATAGGTCCAAATATAGGAATTTAAAGGATTTCCAAATCTAAATAAACCAAAAACCTAGGGTCTCTCTATTTATCTAATTGGTAACTTCATAAGGCACTTCAGTTTTCACTTAGGCTAGGTAGGAGAGATAAATTTGAAATCTTAGATATTGGGCATAGTAGGGGGTCCCCTTGACCTTCCACTTTATGTAATTAGTTTCCTAGTTGATCCCCTCAACTCTATGAATAATTTATAAGAGTTTAAGGGGATCATAATTTCGTATTCATCTAATAAAGGCTCAATTTTACCTTTGATTTTTGACCTTATATACCAATGGAAGAAAATGGTCATATTTGGGTGATATAAATATTAAAATAGACCCATACAAGATCAAATTAATCAGGTGAATTACTGATAACATGCATTGAAGAGGAAAACTATTTTTGCCTTCTTAGCTAGTACATTGTAGTCAAGACTGTTAGTAAATTTTGGTCTGATTTGAGAGCTTTATCACCTTTATAGGTTTCTAAAAAACTTATTCAAACTCATAATCTCCTTTAAAAACCTTTGTAAATAGTTCTTAAGTCACTAATAGACTAAGACAATGAAGAGAAGGGTATGACCATATATTTGAAGAGATGAACATAGTTTACCTTCAAAAGAAAACATGTTTGAAGTCATTTAAAGGTAGAATGGGAGTTTATAATACATTTTAAAGTCCCATGTAATCTACCATGAGCTCCCCATTTCACTCACACTCTTCTTCAATTTGTAGTTATCACCTAGAGTGATATCTTTGAGCCAATCTTTGGTGATATGTCTTATGTATAAGGTATAACAATGTAGACAATTTTTTGAGCATGTAAAATGAAGGTGGAAGGAGTTATAAATAGTGTCTTAAAGATCAGAGAAGTATTCAAAAGGATAAATGGATTAGGTTTACTCCTAATTAGATTCAAGGATGTTCTTGTCCACCACAGGTCTGTAGACCTATAAGGGGACATTTTTGAAGACCTAAAGGCCTTAATAATTCAATACACACTTGAAAAGGTCCATCTAACTCCCAAGCACATAGTAAATGACTACGAATGTCCCAAATGAGTACTCAAGCCCTTTCAAGTTCTAGGCCTAAGTATAACTACCACACATGGAATGATCTTCATTACAAGTTGTGAATAGGGATGGTTCCACTATTGAAAATTTTAAAGGGTTATAAAGGCATAATAAAGAATAAAAATATCCTCATATAATGGTTAGAACCTATGGATTAATCTCATGTTTTTCACCTCTTCACACCAAGAGCCTATCCTTAGCTTAGTAAGGCATACTCTCAAATGATTACTCACAATCTTGCATAGAAAGATGGGAAAAGGGGAGTTGTGACTATGTAATAAGGCACTATAAGGTATTTAATGATTGAAAAAAATATGAATTAAGTGTTCAATCCCATTAAAAACCATCAATAAGCTTTGAAATACTAAATAAAACTCAATCTAATGGTGATAATAATCCAAGACCATAGGAAGATAGTTATAGGTAGGCTATGCAAGCCTTTATAAGGTAGACAAAGTCAAAATATGGGTTAATCATGTAGGAGAGGTGTTAATAAAACTTAAAGAGGGTCAAATTAACATAAATTAGCTTATATATACTCATCATGACCATTTATTCCCTAAGAACAATGGATAAGGACCCATGCCTATTGACACTCTAAAGGCCTAATGAGAGAACCTCAGACCTAGCTACATAAAATGTGAGAAGAAATATATAGTTTGGTCTTAAACATGAGGTTAATAAAGGAATAATAACACTATTAGGATCATGTTCAAGGTGTTGAGACCTACGTTGAGGAAAATAATCACTTGAATTAAAGCTTCATTGAGTCTAAATAGAGAAAGGCCTAAATAGAGACCTATAGCTATGAACACTAACATGGGGTTTTCTATGCAAGTTTTGAGATGAATTGGGTAAAAAATACTTTTGGGAGCTATAAATTATGATACAATGTATCTTCATGAGGTCTATATTTAGAATAATAGGGGAGAAAGTGGAAGAAATGGGCTACTAGGGTCACATGTGCATGATATGCTATAAACCCAAGTATGAGCTAACTTAGGTTTTATAAGGTTTATAAAATATAAATTTGATAAGAACCATTGAATAATGTTAATATGGATGTAATATACCTCATGGAAGTTTTTTGAGTCAATCTCAAGTAGTTATATTCCCCTTTCATTCAAAATTTCCTCTTTTAACCTCATAGTTGTAGGTCTTCTAGACCAAGAGGCATATTTATCACATGGGAACATACATGAGCATGTGAATGGGATTCATATATAATGGGGAAAGTTGAAAGGGACTATATAATCAAACTTTTGGGCATTAGATCAGGGATTAATGCCTTCAACTCTATGAACTATCATTAAGAGTTGATTTGCCTTAACCATGCTTAAACCCTTCAAATGAACTATACAGAGGAGTTTGGATTCTTAAGTTCCCAAGATTGATTTCATGGGACTTGAAATAACTTTAATGGTGTCTATAATTCTCTTAAGTACATGGATAAATATAATTTTGACACATATCAGCTTTTTTGTATGAAAAATGGCCTAAAAAGTGTGGTCATAGGTATGTTTGTGAGCATAGAGAACTATAAAAAAATTTCAAATAAAATGAGAAATTCATATAATCCTAGGTCAATATTATATGGTCTCCTATAAACCTTATTAATAAATCTCAAATCAATCAATGAGTTTCCAAGTCACCATGTTGAGTCAAAAATGAATCTCATAATACCCTTCCCAAGAAAGCATAATTACATACTTTGTAAAGGTTAATTGAAGTATATAAACCTATAAGACATCTTTATGAACATGGTGTAAACCTTAAAATACACCCCATAGCATAACAATGGTCTAAAAGTAGTGATCAAGATATTTTGAATCTCAAATGGCAAGGAATGCCTCTTAATGGTACCTCTTGATGAGTGTATGTGAAGATTAAAGCTATAAAGTAATATTTAGAAAAGACCAAACATCCATATAACCTAATAAAAGGTTTTAAAGATGTAAAAAATATGGTATAAACTCTTTAAAAAACACAAAGCCTAACTTTGATGTAGCAAAGAGTATGAGTAATGACTTAAAGTTCAAGGGTAGGTTTCACTTTGAATAGAAGCATGAGAAAAGACAAGGGTTGGCTTAAAATCTCATTAACCACACCATGTGTCAATTGAATACCTTAAAACTACCCTTGTAGGTGTATAGGTTTAGCCTTAAGTTGAATGATTTAGAGTCAATAGCAAAAGATTTCCCATGTAACCTCCTATGCCAATATTCACAAGTAATCTCAGAAACACTTGATCATGAGAGTTCAAAAAAGAATATGACAACACATTCTCAATAGCCTTGGTGTCAAGTTTCCTCTATTTTATAACTATTCTGATCATGATTAGTCATAATGATGTTTATACACCATATTATCTCTCTCCTCTCTTATTACTATAGAACATGCATTGAATGAATTGAAATGTATCTTTAAATTGGTGATGGCAAAGCCCTACCAAAATCAAGACTTGTAAACAAAGACAATATTAAAATTGGGATGGTAATGGATGAGGTGATAGATGTAGAGAAG
Organism: Torreya grandis; assembly: GCA_037957365.1. Lineage (NCBI taxonomy): Eukaryota > Viridiplantae > Streptophyta > Pinopsida > Cupressales > Taxaceae > Torreya > Torreya grandis. The sequence goes on along the minus strand of JARHVA010005053.1, from coordinate 1,326,044 downwards.
TGTAGTAGGTAGAGAAGAGGGATTTCAAAGGGAAAGTATCTAATATTTCTACAGGTGTCAGGCACCAGATCAGAGGATAGAAGGAATGTCTAAGGAGAAGAAAGTGAGAAGGTGAGAGAAAAAGCAAAAGATGAGGTTAAAGGTGAGAGGAAAGGTTGATTCAACCTCAAGCCTTAGTTATTAGAGTGTGGGTCATCAGACATGTAAGGTAGGGGTAGGGTTCAACACTATAATCAAATCTTAGATGAAGTCATCCCTAAGTTTGAGCACATGGATATAGATTTTGGTCTCCCTAGGGTTTGTTTAGGGCATTTTCATTCGGATGTTAATTCTAAAGATTTTGTTACTTTGGAAGAAAGAGAAGATGAAGATTCAATATTAAAATATAGGGCACTAAAGGATGTTATATTTTTATCCTATATTAATAGTTCAAATCCTTTTCACATTTGTAGATCCTTTTACAAAGAAACCATCCTCAAGACGTAGTCAATTTTTGATCCTATTCTGGTTCCAAGAAATCATGTCACTTATCAAACATCCCTAACAAAGGATAAATCAAAAGAGAAAGGTTTGAAGGATGTGCCTAAAGTAGATTATTCTCAATATTTATCCCTAGAAATGTCACAACTTAGTGATGTTCCCTTAATTTTCTCTAATATTTCTACAACCCTAGATATTTTGGATTTTGAGCTTTCTAAGGTTTGAATGGAAAGGGGAAATAAATTGTAGATTGGTAGACATGTTGGGAAATGGACTTCTTAGGTAGAGATTCAAAATTGGGTAAAGGGAACTTGGGTATCATTAAAACCTCCATCCATTTATTTTCTATCTAATGGATTCTTTATAATTCAATTTTAATTAGCAAAAGATAGGGATTTTGTGTGGTCAAATGGTCTTTGGTTTGTAGGGAAACAGGGGGTTTTTATTTGATCTTGGGATCCATTTTTTTATCCTAATTCTTTAGTTATTTCTCAAGCTCCATTTTGGGTAAGATTTTAGAATTTACACTTAGCCTTATGAGATCCTGATCTTTTCAATCATCTAGTGATTAAATTAGGAATCTTTGTGAAAAATCTTCTACTCATCTGAATTTTATCAGAGTTTATATTTTTGTTTATTTATCCAAACACCTGATTCATTATGTTAAAATTTATTCTTCTTATGCAGTGTGGTCTCAATTTTTAACTTTGTTGGTCTACCATTTAGATTCTTCAAGTTTAATAAATTAGATCATAAGATGGTTACTTGCATGGAGAAGAATTTTAATGGATCCCAAGCTTTGATTGTTCTTAAATGGGTTAAAAATATTGGATGTCCAAATCATGATCTAATTTTTAGTATGTATGAGCCTAATAAAATAAATTAAGAAATATTCCTTAGAAGCTATCCAACATGTTCATCCTTCTCCTCAAAATAGGGAGATACTGGCAGTTGTAAAGGAAAGGATTGTTTTGGATTTAGGGCAGCCATCTCCCAAATTTTTGGAAAAGGTAGCAAGTGTTATTCATGCTAAAATAGATAAAGTTTTATCAGAGGATGTTGATAAATATTGTTCATTTAAGGACTGCACTCTAGAGAAGGAAATTTTAGAAGAGGAGGAAAACAGTTGGGAGGAATAAGAAAGAAGATCTCGTTAGTAAGGTTATTTTGTCAATCTCTTAGTCTAAAAGTAATTTAAAGAGTCCCAATTTTAGTTTGATAGGAAAAAGAGGTAAAAAATTTAAAGCAGAAAGGTTACAACTAGATGATTAGAATGTTATTGATGGAGGCACCCAATGGACTATGGAATCAATATTATCCAGTAGAATAAAATGGTTTCAAGTAACAAATGGTTGATTGGTAACATGTTTTAGGGGTAGTTTACTATTTTTGTCAAGTTTTAATCCTTTTCTTGGTTTCTATATTAGTGGTTTTTACTCTCTTTACATTCATTATTTATTTTTGGATCCTCTATTTCTTTTTTTTAGGGATTCTCTATGTCAAAGGTTTCATTTTTATTTTTTGTGAGACTGGACCTCTCGATGTGTCCCAGAACTGGTTGAGGCTCTGGTCAAAAGCTAAGCATTGATCTAAAAAAAATTAAGACTTTTACTTTCCTATTATAATCAATTCAAACTAAATGTGTTTATCTTCATCTTGCATATAGTGATATTGAATGGGTTGTTTGATGATTGCTTTGTGATTTTAAGTGTACTTCCTTCCATTTGTCCTTCTTCTTCGTATCTCTATGTGAATTAGTCTTCATTTCATGGGTTATATGAATTGTGATAATTGCCTATTGAGTTTAAGAATTGATGTGTCATTAGTGTTTATTATTAAGCTCTTATTGACTGATCATCTTAGCCCTTGTAGTGGCCATGGCCTTTATATTAAAACACTAGTATGATAGGGATTGTCTTGGAGTAGTATAATCATATTGTAGTTTGTTTTTTCATATGTCATACTTCAACAAGTAGAGGACTAAATGTTTGGTGCATCACCTCCAAGTTTCTTTTATTATTTTTAGCCTTCATTTATCACTTTTCATGCAAAATCAGTAGTGTAGTTGTTATTATAAGTGTTTTACTTGGGAACTAACCCAAAATATAGAGGTTTGATCCACTTAGATGTCACCTATAATGTAGGACCACTCCCATTATATAGTTCAAGTGAGAGGTCTTGAAGACACCCTCTCAAGGTTAAAAATTTGAGCTATAATATTAAAAAATACTACATTGAATACCTCTAGTGAATTAATCAAATCCCAGTCCTAATGTTTGTATCTCTTAAGATATGACAATTTACATTGGTATTTGTTTTTGATTTAATTAATCACCAGTTCTGAATCTCCATATATTATCAATTACTTGACATTATTTTTGAGAGTTAATTACAATCCCAAAATCAATGTTTCGTATTCTACTATATTATTAGTGCATGGAAATTGCAACTTATAAGCTAATAGGTAATTATTACCTAGTAGGTCCATTAGTTCAATACCAATGCCTAATCCCTTCTTAGATTTTTCACCATGAAAATGGAGAGTTCATAATTGGGAAAGTCCTTGGATTTCTAGCCTTAACACCTCATTCTTCATGTTAAAAGTATAAATCCAAAGATTAGGAGATTGATAACTTATTTATTCATTTTTAGCATTATATTTCATGATGATATTTCATTCTTGTAGATACCCAAAACTAGCCACAACTAGCTTCCAACCAGACTTCAAACTGATTCATATCAACAATTGTAAATTAGGCCTAGGAATCATTACATATCCCAGATTAACTTATGCATCATTCATCAAATCTCAAAATTATGTTGAGACATCCCTAATTGGTGTATTTTATCATATGAAATAATAACCTCTCACAAATTCATCCCTAATCACTTAACAACATAAAAACAATCAATTTTGCCTATGGACCTCTTAGGTGGGGCACTTGCAAACTTAAAAAAAAATCTTGGAAATGTTAAAAAGCCAATCAAAATTAATTAACAATCTAAACCAAATTAAAAGCCTAATTAAATTATCTATTTTTGAATTAATGAATAACTAAAAAAGGAAATTCAAAAATTCAAAATATTCTATCCTTTCATCATTGACTTTATTAGTTATCAAGCTCTTTGAAAATATCCTAAAATATCTATTTTGGAGACCCAATCCTAGTAATTGCATTTTATGATTACTAGACAACTGCTAACTTTACTGCAGTTATATTTAACTCACCTAGGTTAGATTTGAACCCAGTCCAAGCTTTAACTCAACCCTAACTCACATTGGGCGAGAGTTAAATCCTTAGGATATATACATAATGTCATGCCTCTTCATTTTTAAGATTTCATAATCTGAAGTTATAATGCAAATTTGGAAAGAGACAAGCTATTTTTTGCAATAGTGTCATAATGCCAAAATATTGAGCCAAAGCATCACAAGCCACATCAAATCCATATGGTGCCAAGGAGAGAAGGAGCCAACAAGATTAATTTTCCAAAGACTTTTTGATGCACAAACCAAGAAAACCACTCAACAAATCATTTGGAACTCCAAAAGAAGGTAAAAGATTTGTATTTTATGTTTTTATTGTGATTTCATTTAGTTTCTTATTACTAAACTCTCCCTAAGTTCTAAGATAGGAATGTAAGTATTAGTGTGTTTCACTTGAGCTTTTATTACTTGAACTAACACTATACTAACCTTCCTTCTTGGATTCCTATGATCACAAATGGAAAACTCGGTGGGACCTCAAGTATCCCATACATGCAAGGGGATTAATATGCAACTCTTAGTTTTTCTAATGAATGCTTGATAATCTTCAAAATTTGATTTTTAACTTTGTTTTTCATGTATTCTATTTTTTATTGATACACAGATTACATTGAGAATGATGTTGATTCCCTCTAAATGACATCAATCCTATTAGAATTGACATTAACCTCTATGTGAAAAACATAACATGGTAGAAATGTGTTCAAACAAGTTTTTATTGAGTTTTCTAGTTTTGGTTTTGTTTCTATAGGCCTTAATCTCATTTGGATAACTATTTTCTTGAAGGATCTACTGATATTTATTAGTTTTATGCTCATCTTTCTAACCATTTTTTTATGAAAAAACATATTATGTTTCTTTTTGTTTTTGAAGGCAATAAACTAATATTGATCTGTGTTGATTGGTCTTGATCTTTTTGTGATTGACTAACATCGATCTCTATAGATCGACATCGATCCCTGCATGGATCAACATTAATCTCTGAGATAGAAAAATAGAGAAACCTAATTGAAATCTTAATTTCTCATTAGAATTTAGGCTTTTATGTAGGCAAAATACCTCTAACAATTGCAGGTCTTAAGTTGAAAAAGTCTAAGCTTGAACATGTTTAAAGTTTACACACTTTGAAATTGGTGTTTAAAACAAACCTAGTGTTTTCATTCTTGGATGTTCTTTAAAGTTTTTGCCAGTTTTTTAACAAACTAGTGCTAAGGGTCTTAAACTTCAAAACACATCATTTTAGTGATTAAAATGAACTCTCACACTAGATAAAATGTTCTTAAGAGTTTCATTTTCATTACTTATTTGTTAAAGTTATTTTTTTAAATAAAAATGATTGATGTGTGTATGTTCTCCCCCCATCCCCTTTAGGGATATTAGGTGATCAAAATTGTTCATTCACTACCTCAATCACTTTAGTTAAAAAATATGAAAATAATATCATTAAGGCTCTCCTCAAATCTATATGGTTTGGGTGATCTAAATTCGACCCTAAAGTCTTTTCACTTTTCTTTTATTTTGATACATTTTGGCTTGTGAGTAGGAGTTCATTGCCTCCTCATGGGTTCTATAGGGAAGAGTTGACCCAGGAATTCATCTACCAACATTGTTTTAATCCCACTCCACATCGGGGCATATAAATTAAGGTTGACTTATTGAGATACTTGTTTTAGTAGTTAAACAAGATCCATTAGTAAGATATTGTCTCATACCATAGGGACAACTTGAACATCACACTACACTAAATAAGAAATGTATGTATTAGTTTTGAAAAGGACAAAACATTCTCATAGGAAGCTGGTTGATGTAGATCAAAATGACATGAACATCTATTGTGTTAGCCACACTTGGGACAATCTAGAAATGTGTAAAAGTTGATAGTTTATAACAACCCTACTTATCATAGACATATTATTAATGCAGGATGAATAACCCAAAGTTCCATGACATAGTAAAAATCCTTGGGAAAAGAGGGGGCCTAAAAACCCTACTTTTCATGATCTTTTATTTTTGGATTAATACTTGAAATCCTCCTAAGAGTGAGTATATTGACATAATTTTATAGTATTAAGCAACCTTGTGAGTTTTATGATTTAGGACATTGCACTTAGGTGTTTATGTCATTTTATCCTTTTATTGCATGGTTTTAAGTCAAACTATCTTTTTTTTTTGTTTTTTCTTGTCAAAATGAGTCTTGTTCATACATCACTCATTTGTTTAAGGAGGCATTACACCTCCCATTTTGAACCATACCTTTGTCATAATATTTTGACAAATCTTTGTATGTGTGTCAATTGATTGGAAAGGGTAATGTTATGTTGCCCAAATCATTTCAAGTTTTTGTACTTTGGATAATTCAAACAAACCATTAATTATATATTTATAGAATAATAATTTCATTATGTTATTTGAACCATTTCAAGGAATTGTTTTCCTTGTACCAAATACCAATTTCAAAACCAAATCCATGTGTGCCTTTTAGGATCTTTGCCTAGTGTTGTTATGCCATTCAATTTTGTCTAAATTGTTGTTAATTTAAATAGCCTAATTTTCTATATTGAGTTCAAAATTAACCTTAACAAGTTTAAATCCAAACATTGATTGATTTATGTTTATGCCTTGTGTAATTTTGGCCTAGATATCAATCTTTCTCTTTTGGGTTATACAACTTAGCTTAATTTTTTACCCAATTTGAAAACTATTGTTTGTGCCTTAATTTGGAAGAAATAGTTTATCTTCCATATTCCTTTTGTTTCATACCTTATATCAATTTATCAAGTTCACGTTTAAGTCTAAATTCTTAGTCTATGTCAAAGTATTTCAGATTTGTTAGATTAAATATCATACCTTGTTTTGTTTAAAGTCTAGATTGTGATTTTTCTAAAAGACCTAGCATATGCCTCTTTTGAGCTTAGATTTTGTGTCATGTTTGGCCAAAATACCTAGAAACTTTTTTTTCATAGATTACACTTGATTAAAACACTTTGTACCTAGAGTTTGGCATGTTAGTTTTTATTCATCCACTTGATCATTTATTTAAGACAATTAACATTAGACATATGGCATTAAATTATTTAAGACAAAGTTTTAGCACAGAGCATTTTGGAGATATAGCTCAAACCTTTAGGTCAAGTTAGACTATGTTTAGATGATTATTTTAAAGAGTTTTTAGAACTCTATTCTTGTTTCAAAATGTTCATCATTGATGAAGATATGTCTCATTACGCTCATAATGGAGACATGTAAAATCCAAGTTATAATAGAATGGTTACACAAACTAAATTTGTTTGAGACCCCTATAGTGAAAAAGTGGCTTATGAGATAGATCCATATTTTTATTAGAATACTCAATATGAGGAACAAAGCTAAGTTTTAGATTATGTGATACCTTCTTTGGGTTAGTTAATGTAAGATCTTCACCCTCTCACCAATCATGGAATTTAATCTTTCACCTATACCATTAACCCTCCTTTGGATTTTTCAAGCCACCAAGCACCACAACATCCAAGGATTACCATACTAGGACCTCATCCTTTGGAAAATAATGGAAACCTAGCTTTTCAATGCCCTAACATTTCTATTCTAGGACCTGATCCTTTGGTTTGTACAATCAACCAAGCTTTGCAATGCCCTACCATTTATATTTCAAGAACTCATCCTTTGGATTGTGAGAGAAATAAAAATAAACAACTCCATACCATTAACATTATAGGCAATTCTAAGTAAGTTATCTCATTATCCCAACAAAGTTATGTACATTAAACTAGGTGGGTCATAGTTACCATCCTAGGCTAGGAACTAGCCTTTATTAAACCTATCATTATCGAACCACCCACCATTATTCCTATTTTGGCATAGAATTTCACCTTTGTGAGAGATTTATTTAAGATCTACCACTCCCATCCATAATATTGGAACAACCCTAGGCTATGGGTATCCTATTATGGGGTTGAACCTCTAGATAAGGTTGACTTCCTCTTGATGGATTACCTAAACTAATGCTTCTATTTGGAAAAGGGTTAGAAAGGGGGAATAGGTTTGCTAAGAAGTTAAAAAATGGGTGATGCACCAAATTTAAATGAGACACTCACATAAGTTTGAATAAATACTAGATCAGCACAAGACAATCCTTGTTCACATAACCTCCCAAACTAGCTAATTGCATTAATATTTTATAAATGAAGCTCACTTAGAAATCAAAGAAGTAAAGATGAATTCTAATATTCACACCAAACATCCATTAATGGTATAAATAACACAAGTTCAAACCTAAAAATATATTGAAAACACCTTAAAACAAGCAATAAATAAAGAGAATGGATGTGGAAGGCACTTGTTCACTGAGCCATCATGCACAAGCTTACTAAACATAAGTTAAAGGCAAGCAATAGGTAAAAAATGATCTAATTGCTTTAACAGGTAGTTCTTACAAATTTTGATAGGGTTTAGCCTTGTCAAATATGAGAGTCTCTTATTTTTTTTATAAAATTTGAGAGTCTACCTAAAATTAGAGAGAGTGTGTTTACAATGGTGAAGAAATGGGAGATATAGGAGAAAGGGGAAGATATAGGAGAAGCACATAATTAGAATCAATAAATGAGCTACCACTATCCTCCATTAAATTCTTAATCATATTTTTATCAAAATAGGACTCATCTTCCATTGAAAAATTAACCTTCATTTGTCCCAATAGCCTTTTATCCCTCTCATTAGCTAAGAAACATACTAAAATACAAACAAAATTCTAAGGATGATGAGTCATTATCCTAACAAGAAGGAAAAATATTTTAATCCTATAAAAATGTATTAAATGATCCACCTACACTCTTTAACCACTAAATTATCCTCCTTGGAAATTTACACCATCTTTCACTTGCCTTATTTATAAAGACAACATATTCATATCCATGGACCTGACAAAGCCATGACTATGTCTACCATAAGTGACTGAAGCTACCTATTTGTCAAGGATATGACTATGTCAAAAGATAACACACTCTTTTCATAATCAAAACTCTACCCCTACTTCAAACCTTGAACATAGGTCTTCTATAGATGAAAACCATCCCATTTATTGGTTTTCCTATAGTCTTGATTTTGATTAAGATTTGTCATATGTTAAGCCTTATTATTTATCTTCATTAGGTTTAAATAAAACTATTTTGACTTTAAACATTATTGAAGCCAAGAACTCTTTGTACACATGGATCCTCTTTCAAAAGACAATGGACATAGTCATGAGATACATTATGACATTAGAAAACAAGTCTTATGGGTTTTACATTTTCAAACTAGAGGTCCAAACTAAGTTTTAATGGTGGCCCCCAAACTAGAAATATCTGCTCTGAGTCATATTTGGATCTTGGCTCTATGAACTCACCCATCTAGGTACACAAAATGTTTTGATCTAATGTGATTACCTATGTAGAATCCTCACCATGCTATTTATCATATTTAGAAATATGACCATCACAAATTCAAACATGTCACTATCTTGTACCTCTTATAACTTGATTGGATTTTCTTTATCGATATTTGATTCGAGCTTCCCAAATTGTGAGACTAAGAAACCCCATATTCAATCTATAGATCTTACTTCCAATCTCCATTTGGTTAATACATTTATTCCATGTGGTAGCCTCATATGCAATCTAGGTTCATTAACTTATTGATCTCATGCACACCATTGATCTTTTCTTCATGGTTGAATGCATGTTGTTGATATTATTTCTACTTGATAAAAAAACATGCCATTGATATGATATGTTACTATGATCATGACACTTGTCATCAACATGTTCAATCTTAGGATCCACTAATATTTTGAACTCAAGCTCACTTTTGTTCATGATTTACATGATTTAACTTGTACTATTGATATTGATGGTCCCACTGACTCAAGCTATTATCCATGCCCCATTGATCTATGCTTCAAACAAGCAAGATTTTTACACTTGATATAAATGTGTTCACTCTCAAGATCCCATTGAATATTTAAAATTTAAATATATTTCTCATGGGTTTAATTTGATGTTTCCCAACATGTCACACACTACTAGATATTTTTGAAGGCATACACTTGGCTTGAAATTGTGAATTATTTTACTCAAATAAATTAGGTGGATCATGACTAAGATTAGACATTTGAAGGTCATCAATTATAGACTAGCTCATTATCCTATCTATAAAAAACAATGCCTTTATTGGTTTTATATATAGTTGCACTCATTGAGAAAATACAAATGAATCAAACCCTTGAAGGGAGTAATTCCTTCCCTTGATCCTTAGACCATAGGTGTAGATGAATATTTCTTAAGATATACACACAAAATATTTGTGTATGGGCTTATTTTTTCCAACATATTTGGTGACCTCCTGGGATTGCATGCCTACTGTGTAATACATTATTTGCCTTATCTAATCCATTGGGCACATAGGGTCACACATCTTTCCTTTCCAGCTGATGAAAATGATACAAGGTTGTCCCTTTTATAAAAACCCTCTCTTTAAGTAGCAAGGATGAAAAGAAACAAAACAAAACTATGCGTATGGCACTTAGGGAAGGGAAACACACAACTAAAAAGAAATGTGCACAAGACACTTGGAGGAAAACATGAAAAACTACTCTATTATATACAATGGCTATAAAGTCTTCTAATATCAAGGTTTTAGATGAATGCCATTGAATATGATGGGTAATAACTCTCCATCCAATTGAGAAAGATGAAAATAGTTATGTTATTTGCATCTGTGGATCAAGTAAGGGTCACTCCATAAGATGTCAAACTTGATATGGTTATCTGGCTTGAGCTTATTGAATCCCACTTGAGGATTACATCCCCTTATTTGAATTCCCTTTCTATGGCTCTCTTGTCAAAGGCTTTCTTGACTTGAGATTTATGTGACTCTAGTGTCTTCATTTCATGGTCTCTTTCTTTTTCAATCTCCATGAGCTCTACCATCCTCATGCTCATAGTCACTCTCCATCAACTCAAATTGATGGGCTAGCTCCAAGGTAGGTATCTCAAGAGAAATGGGTAATTTGGTTTCCCTTCCATATAAAAAAACAAATGGTGAGTTGCTAATGGAAAATTTATGAGTCACTCTATTATCCCATAAGGTTATTCTTAGATTTATGTACCACACTATCTAATTCTATTCCATAGTCCTCTTGATAATCCTTATCAAGTTTTTGTTTGTTGAATCTAAAATTCCATTGCCTTAAGGGTAGTAATTTCAGGATGTACTAAGGTATTCCCAACAAAAGATCCCATTCACTTTCTCTCATGCCAACAAATGCTAAGGAATTATCTAAAACTATTTTTGTTGGTATACCAAACCTCATTACTATGTTATCATATAAGTCCAACACTACTATTTCATTATCTTATTTAAGGGCAATTGTTTCCACCCACTTGGTGAAGTAGTCAGTAGTAGTAAGTACCCATTTTTTTACTATATTATAAGGTGGATTGATCATTCTTATGAAGTTCAAACCCCACTGCATGAAGGGTTGTTCCACATAAATTGGGTTGAGAGTAAGGGCTGCCAATATTTACTTGCCTATAAAGAGAGCACACTTCTAACATTTTTTGATCCATACATAGGCATCCTTGAAAAGTTTGGGCCAATAATAACTAGCTCTTATCTTTCCTTCCCAGCTGATGAAAATGATACAAGGTTGTCCCTTTTATAAAAATCCTCTCTTGAAGTAGCAAAGATGAAAAAAAAACAAAACAAAACTATGCCTAAGGCACTTAGGGAAGGGAAACACACAAGTAAAAAGAAATGTGCACAAGGCACTTGGAGGAAAACATGAAAAACTAATATATTATATATAATGGCTATAAAGTCCTCTAATATCAAGTTTTTAAATGAATTCTATTGAATATGATGGGTAATACCTCTCCATCCAATTGGGAAAGCTGAAAATAATTATGTTGTTTGCATCTGTGGATCAAGTAAGGGTCACTCCACAAGATGTCAAATTTGATATGGTTTTCTGGATTGACCTTATTTGAATCTCACTTGAAGACTACATCCCCTTATTTTAATTCCCTTTCAATGGCTCTCTTGTCAAAGGCTTTCTTGACTTGAGATTTATGTGACTTGAGAAATGGGTAATTTGTCTTCCCTTCCATATAAAACAATAAATGGTGAGTTTTTAATGGAAAATTTATGAGTCAATCTATTAGCCTATAAGGTTGTCCTTAGATTTTTGTACTACACTCTCTAATTCTATTCCATAGTCCTTTTGATAATCCTTATCAAGTTCTTATTTGTTGAATCTAAAATTCCATTGCCTTAGGGGTAGTAATTTCAGGATGTACAAAGGTATTCCCACCTGAAGTGACCATTCACTTTCTCTCATGCCAAAAAATGCTAAGGAATTATCTAAAATTATTGTTGTTGGTATACAAAACCTCATTACTATGTTATCATAAAAGTCCAACACTGCTATTTCATTAGCTTATTTAAGGTAAATTTCTTCCACCCACTTGGTGAAGTAGTCAGTAGTAGTAAGTACCCATTTTTTTACTCTATTAGAAGATGGATTGATCATTCTTATGAATTCCAAACCCTACTGCATGAAGGGTTGTTCCACCTAAATTGGGTTGAGAGTAAGGGCTGCCAATACTTACTTGCCTATAAAGAGAACACACTTCTAACATTTTTTGATCCATACATAGGCATCCTTTCTAATTTAGGGCCAATAATAACTAGCTCTCATCAATTTTACTACTATATTTCAATCAAAATGGCCTCTTATAGGCCCATCATGGAAATGCTCCAAGAGCCTAGTTACCTAGTGATCATCAATGCATCTAAAAAGAACTCCATTGAGGTATTTTCCAGATAGGATTACATTAACCAATGCATAAGGTATGGAATAAATTATAAAATACCTTCTCTTTTCCCTATCCATACCAATAAACGTGTCATATCCTAGAGCTAGTTAGTGTGAGGTGGAGGTGCATTTATTTGTGAGTTGTCTTGTGTCACCAAGACAACCTATTTACCTTTTTGAAGGTCATCCACCATATGTTGACATAAACCTTTTCCTCTCACTATTTTAGTGACCTTGATCTCCATGTCATAGTCGATGACCTTGGTATTCAAGTTAACCCTCTTCTCATTCAAGTCCTTGTTAAGAAGTAAGTCCCTCACTCTAGGATGAGACACCATAAGATAGATCTTGGTAGTGGAGAGAAATGGTCTAAACCTTTTGAGGCTCCTTACTACTATAAAGACTTTCTTTTCCACAAAAGTATACTTTATGTCATATTCTTCAAGCCCTGGACTAAAATAAGCAATTAGCTACTCAAGTCCTTCACCATTCTTCTGCATTAGCATAGATGATATATTGTCAACATTAACAAAGGTATATAATATGAAATCCCTTGAGAATTCAAGATTCATGATTATTGGTGCTCGAGAAATGGCTTATTTGATAGTCTCAAATGCTAATTTACCTGTATTTGACCAAGTAAACACTTAGTTCTTCTTCAACATGGAAATGATGGTTTTGACCAAGTTATAAAAATTAGGTATAAACCTTCTCACAAAGTTTATTTTCCCAAGGAAGCTCTAGAGTCTTTTCTTGTGCTTGGGTAAAGATAATTTCAAGATGGCACTTATTCTATCAGGGTCAATATATAATCCCTATTTTGAGATAATAGGTCCCAATAGTTTGCTCTCATGAACATAAAACACACATTTCTTATGATTCAAATAGATCCCATATTCTTTGCACCCTTCAAAGATCAATCTTAGGTTATCCAAGTGCTTACTAGCCTTCTTGAGAAAAATTATGATGTCATCCAAGTAGACCAACACCATTTGATTTATAAATCCTTATAAATCCATGTCCATTTCTATTTAAAAATTTACCTTGAAATTTGATAAGCCAAAAAACATCTTTTGATAAGCATATGTGCCCCACTTTATGGTGAAGGTAGTCTTATATTGGTCTTCTTTTCTTACCAGAACTTGGTTGTATCCTACCCATCCAAAAGAGAGAAGCATTCTAAGCTAACAAATATTTGAAGGATTTTCTCCATGGATGGTAAGGGTTAGTAATATTTCAAAGGGACCCTATTCAAATCCTTAAAGTCAACACATAATCTGATCTTCCCATTATTTTTCCTCACAGGTACCAAGTTGGCTACCCATGAGGAGTGATTAATGGGAAATATGATCTTGGATTCAATTAATTTATTCAATTCTTTCCTCATAAGTTCTTTAATTTTGGGGTTAATAGGCCTTTTATTCTACCTTAAAGGCTTTGCATTAGCCTCTAATTCTATAGTCTGTTGAGCTAGCTTGGGATCAAAACCTCTCAAATCATTGTATTCCCAAGCAAAGATGTCTGAATATTATTTACAAATTTCAATGAAAGCATGCCTTTTAGCCTTAGTGCTTACTTTCCAATCTTAAAAATATTTTATTTGAGGATAAGGATTATTTCATAGTTCTCTTCATTAGTTGACATCACTACCTTATCTTTTTTCATATGGTCTTCCTCATGGAAAAATTCTTTAAGGGTGACCAACCATTTAATAATTTTGTTATACCTCAACTAAACAATTTGATCTTCATACTGATGTTAGAATTTACGTTGGTTCATTAAGGAAAATTATACTTCATGTTTCAATAAATAATAAATATATTTATCACTGTCAGAGACCTACCAATGAGCTTTATTGTCTGGTATTAATGGTCTTACTACCATTTTGACACATGGTTGCACCTTGGACTTTTACAACTCATTTTGGATGTCAAACTAAGCTCCCATAGCTGAAAACATATCAACATGTTGATTTTGGTTTCTTGGCACTACTTGGATGTTGAAGGCCTCAAAATATTTAAGAATGTCCTATACTCTATGTTTATAGGATCTAATCAAGGGATTCTTGGTGATGTTTTAGCCTCTGACTTGATGTACTATCAACTCAATTTCCCCATATACTTGTGACTTCTTGATCCCTCTCTTACTAGCCCATTGAAGGCCATGGATAAGACTCTCATATTTAGCTACATTATAATAATAACTAAATTATAACCTATACGAATAGAAGAATTTATCATTAGCGGTAGATATCAAAATTGCACTTGCACCTACCCCATATTTTCTCCTTGAACCATTAAAGAACAATTTCCATAAACCACTAATGTCTTCTTGAGGTCTAATGATGGATGGCATGGATTCATTCTCCTCATACAAGTATTATACTCCCATGAATATTTCCTCACCACCTTCCAATGGATCAATAAAATAATTTTCACTTCATAACTCATCTAAGAACATATCAGGTGTCTCCTCAAGATGAGTGTTTAGTTATCTACCAACTAGCTGGTCATCTTCATCTAAGATAGTGTAATTGATGTTTGAACTATATAGCCCATAAGGTTATATGTTAAATTATTCAATATGCTCATATTTTATGGATTCAATGGTCCCACACCTTGTCTTGAAATCCATTTAGGACCAATTTGCTGCTAGATAACCTCTAATTTTGGTTTTGAAGTTTTTAGATAAGCATAGAGCAAAATAAGGAGACACATATAGAATCAACACATCCTAAGCCACTAAAACACTATTTAAATCATGTAAGGTCAATTTTAGACCTTTGATTATACTATCTATTTTGGTGGAAGATCCATCAAGTTAAAAAAAATCCCTTAGATTAGGGATGCATACTTCAAACCAAGATGACCTGATATTAACTTTGGCATTACTAAAGTCATTTATCAACTATATACCATACAATTGTATACTAAATAATCACAAATGATAATAAAAATGTATAATTTGGGAGTCTTAACCACCTTATTTTGGTTCCCCTCATTATATCCTTTGGTTTTATTAGTGAGAACTACATTTTCCTTGCTTGGTGGCTTGTTAGAAACATTAATCTTTGAAAATCCTTCTTGAATGATATCCATCTAACCA
The DNA here is from genome assembly GCA_037957365.1 of Torreya grandis. NCBI lineage: Eukaryota > Viridiplantae > Streptophyta > Pinopsida > Cupressales > Taxaceae > Torreya > Torreya grandis. The sequence goes on along the minus strand of JARHVA010005053.1, from coordinate 1,310,343 downwards.
ATCATATAAATCACATCCAAAATTGGAAAAATCACACTATATTATTCATTTTTTCAACAATATTGATGTGAAAACCACCAAATTTTACTTGTGCTTTGGGAGCCACAATCATACTTCAAACTTGTGAGTTTTGGGGTACAAAAGCATTCCCTTAGTTTTAATTCCTTAGAGTAATTAGAACCTTTGGAGAAGTAGTGGGTTCACTTGGATTTTATAGTAATTAATTAATATTATGAGTCTCTTTTTATTCCTTTTTTCCACCATCCATGTTCCTTTTTTGGAACCTTGTATTAGCTGCCACTGGAATATATGCTTGGCTAGAACTAGCCTATTGATTGAGTGTGTAGCACTCTTCTCATTCATAATTAACCATTTTGTAACCCAAATAATTTATTCCTTTATTATCTCCTTAGCCTTTTTGAGTATCCTTTTTCTTTGTCATCATGGGTACTTTTACACTCTAAGATATAAGAGCTTAATTTTACCCATAGCTAGTACCCTTATACCATTGATCATTGAAAGCCTAACTGATCTCAGTGTTAGGGATAATGAATTGACCAAAATACTAATTATAAGAAATGGTACCCTCAAATTATTGAAAATTTTTATTATAAATAGGGACCAAAGTATTAGAGGCTCTTGAATCATTTGGATTATAATTGTTTTACCTAGTACAATTAGGATGCCCTTGTCCCTATCCTTATTGCTAGCCTTGTCTTTGGAAATTTCCTTTATAGGGTGGCCTAATTGATCGATAAGAATATTTTTTGGGATGAGATGAAGATTTATAAGGTATAATAAATTGGTATTTTGTCCTCTTTACATTCACCAATTCATTTCTAAAGGATTGGAAAATGCTCTTATTCTCTTGTAAATTCCTTCTTTCTTGGGAATCCCTAGGTTGACTAGTTGAAGCCTTTTCTTGATTTGGTTTAAGGATGGTATCAAGGGGAGGGATGATGATATGATATGGTTTAATCTCAATAAATAATGGCATTGGTGTCCTAGGTGTAATATTACTAGCCTTTACTAGTTAATTCTCTACTCTGATTTGCACCTCATAAGCATTTGGTAGCATGTTTCCTCCCATAGATTAAATCATTATTGTAATATAATTATTAAAGTCTTTTAGATATTAAAGGAAGGCATAGTTTAGGTTAGGCCTAATAGAGATTAAATCCTATCCTAATTCTTTTTAAACCTAGAAGTGAAGTCTTGCATAACCTCATGAGGATCCCTCTTGATTACAGTTAATTATTCTAGAAGTGACAAGTGGTCACTCTTGTCTTCAAACATTTTTTACAAAACATATCCTAACTGATCCCATGATGTGATGGATTTATTAATAAGGTTTATATACTAGTACAAGTATTTACCCTTGAAAGAGATCACCAAAAACCTAATGGCCACATTTTCCTCATTGATATCATGAATATTGTAGAAGTTGGTTATATCACTGAGGTGTTTAGAAGGGGTTGTAGATTGGTCTCCCATAAATTAAGGAACACTTTTGATATTTTTCATTGGGAAAAGATCATACTTCTATAAGTCTAAAAGACTTTGGCCATTAAAATCCACAAAATGAATAGCTCTAAGGGATACCATGGCAATGAAATGACCTAACAAATATCTTCTTATAGAGGTAGATTTTGAAATTGGTTTAAGAGGAAAAATGCCTTTGTATGGATGATTATTATCAAATCTCAACCTTTCTACTAAGTTTAAAGGTAATTCAACAAATTCAAAAGGAATAACTCTAGAAGGTGATCTTCTAGTCACCTTTGGCATGAAATATAGCTACTATTTTACACCAAGATGTTGATTAATCTTCAGAGTCTTTAGATACTATTGTATGAAAGTTATAGACACTAAAAATTGATCAAACCAACATCAAACTTGGTCAATATTATTTGAAAGTGATCACACTAGATATGCTAGAAATTGTTATGGCATAGAATTACACCTTTGTGTGAGATTTCATTAGGCTCTCCCACTCTTAGCCATAATATTAGAATAACCCCAGGATATGGGTGTCCTATTGTGGGGTTGAACCTCTGGAGAAGGCTGAATTCCTCTTGATGGATCACCTAAATTAGTGATTCTACTTGGAAAAGGGTTAGAAAGGGTGAATAAGGTTACTAAGAAAGATAAAAAGGGGGTGATATACCAAATTTAAATGAGGAACCCACACAATTTTGAACACACACTATATCATCACAAGATAATCCTTGTTCACATAACCTCCCAAACTAGCTAATTGCATAAGTATGTCATAAACTAGGATCACCTAACAATCAAATAAGAAAAGAGGAATTTTAAGATTCATACCAAGCATCTATTAATGGTATAAATAACATAAGTTTAGACTTAAAAATATATTTAAAACACCTTAAAGGAGGCAGGAAAGAAGGATAATGGATGTAAAATACACTCTTTCATAAAACCATCATACACAAGCTTACTAAATAGAAGTTAAAGGAAAGAGAGGTAAAAATTGATCTAATTACTTCAAGATGCAGTTCTTATAAATTTTGATAAGGTTTAGCCTTGTCAAATATGAGAGTCTCTTTCTATTCTTTCTAAAATTAAAGAGTCTACCTTAAATTAGAGGGAGTGTTTATAATGGGGGAGAAATGGGGGATATAGGAGAAAGGGAAAGAGAAAAGATAAGCACATAATCAAAATCAATAAATGAGCTACCACTATCCTAAAATGAATTCTCAACCATATTTTGATCAAATCAAGACTCATCCTCTATCAAAAAATTAACCTTCATTTGTCCCAATAGCCTTCTATCCCTCTCATTGGCTGAGAAACATACTAGAAGACAAAACTTTTACTGAGGATGATGAGTTATGATCCTACCAAGAAGAGAAAGTATTTTAAGGCTCTAAAAATGTAATAAATGCTCCACCTGCACTCTCTAACCACTAAATTATCCTCCTTAGAACTATACACCATCTTCCACTTGCCTTCTTTATAAAGACAAAATCTTCATATCTATGGACATGATAGAGCCATGACTATGTTTGTCATAAGCAACTATAGGTACCTATTTATCAAGGATATTACTATGTTGAAAGATAAACATTTTTTTTATAGTCATAAATCTTCCCCTAATTTAAACCTTGAACATAGGTATACTATAGAGGAAAACCAATCCCATTTATTGGTTTTCTTATAGTCTTGATTTTAATGAAGATATGCCATATGATAAGCCTCATTCTTTATCTCCATTAGGTTTAAATAAACCTATTCTACCTATAAACATTATGGAAGTCAAGAAATCATTATACACATAGATCCCCTTTAAAAATACAATAAAAAAAATCATGGAAATGAATTATGACCTTAGAAAAGAAGTCTTGTGGAATCTACATTTTCAAACTAGAGGTCTAAACTGAGTTTTAATGGTGGCCCTTGAACTTGAAATATCTGCTATGAATCATATTTGGATTTTGGCTCTATGAATTCACCCATATAGGTCCATGAAATCTTTTGATCCTATGTTCTTGCCTATGTGGCATCCTCACCATACTATTTATCATATTTAAAAATATGGCCATCATAAATTCAAACACATGTGACCTTTTTGTGCCTCCTAGAACTTGACTAAATTTTCTCCATTAATCTTTGATTTGGAATTCCCAAATTATGACACTTAGAAACCCCACATTTAATATTTTGATCTTACTACTAGTTTCCATCTAGTTAATGTGATGGCCTTGTATGAAATTTGGGTTCATTGACTTCTTGACCTCATTCACATAATCAATTTTTTTGCAAGGTTGAATGAATTCCATCAATCTTCTTGTTGATTAATCAAATGCACACTATTGATTTTAAAAGTTACCATGATCATGACACTTATCATCAATGCATTCAATCTCATGATCCACTAACTTTTTGACCTTGAGTTTGTTTTTGATCTTGTTTTGCATGATTTAACTCATGCCATTGATCTTGATGGTCCCACTGACTTGATTTATTATGCATGTGCCATTTATCTATGATCTAACCAAGTGAGATTTTTACACTTGGTATCACTAATTTCACTCTCAAGATCCTATTGAATATTTAAAATCAAAATGACTATTTCTTATGGCTTTAATTTGACATTCCCTGATACATCCCATACTGATATATCTTTTTGAAGGCATACACTTGGCTTGAAATAATGAATTATTTTACTCAAATGAACTAGGTATATCATGATTGAGATTAGAACTTTGAAGGTCATCAATTTTGAACTATCTCATTATCCTATCTATTAAAACCAATTACTTTATTGGTTTTCTATATAGGTGTACTCATTAAGAAAAGACAAATGAACTAAAACCTTGAAGGGAGTAATTCCTTCCCTTGATCCTTAGACCATGGTTTTAGATGAATATTGCTCAGGCTATAAAGGAAAAATCTTCATATGTGGGCCTATTTTTGTGAACACTTCCTTCATTACCAACCATTCCCCACTTTATAAAACCCATGCCAATTATCCAGCCACAACTAAGCCAATTGTTACCTCTCCAACTGAGTGAATCATTCAAAGACCAAGATATATGGAAAATTGGCATTTTATAACTAATTTTTAACCAAGGCCAAGAAAACCAACTATTACATGATGTTTTTGTTGAACCACCTATTTATGACAAGTCAACCTATGATGAATTACCTTTTGATATTATGCATGTTGTTGAAGAGTCTCACTCTGATAAGTTAGTATTTATTGAGTCACTTATTAATAATTATATCTTCCTTTAAGAAAATAATTACCTTGACTATTATCATATTTTTCAAGAGCCTCCCTTTGACAAGCCAATATCTATGGAGTGTTCTCTTGACCTTGTTCCCCTTGTAGAGGAGCCTCACTTTGACAAACTAGTCTCTATAGAGCCCATTATGCCATCACAGGCCATTTTTTGTCGAGTACAAGACATTTAACAAGACATCATTATATCAACATCCACACTAGATAAAGAATATAAATTGAAGTTAGGTTCTATTCTTGAATCAACATCATATTTAGCATTAGGATAAGAATCAATATTAGTCTTAACATCAAAATTAGACTCAACTTTAGAAGTAACATACGTTCATGGTTGTTACAATATTGATTATGCATGTCTTACAAATTAATTTGAATATGTTTGTGATCCTTCCATAGTTTTTGATGAATATTAATTCAACTTTGATACAAGTTCTCCTATTATCTTCTATGAAGATTGTGCCACCTCCTCCCATTCCATTACTATTCCACATACTATTGCCATCAACCAACATAGCCATTATATTGACATTCCACCTCCCACAAGTATCAATTTGGACCAACAAAATCACACCATGTTGAACTACATCCATGGTGACACATCATTTTCATAATATCAGAGAGGTCAAGACCACATTACGGTAGAAGAACACTCTCCTAGTGAAACCTTTGTAGAGGTGCTAGGGGATAATCAAATTATTAAATCAACATCTTATAGTGAAACCTTTTTAGAGGTGCTAAAATAAAATAAATGTCAAAAGTCAACTTTTCTTAGTGAAACATTTTTGGAGGTGCTATGTGACAATAAAGATAAATTCACTGGTGAAAAGCTATTCAAGGCACTAATGGCTAAGCACAATAGTTTTTCACTAATTGATGAAGACATCATCAACACATATTATAATATACAACACAATTATATGGTAGTTACTCTTAGGCCCAAAAAATAGAGTAATATGGTGGTCCTATTGAGAGAATATTACAAACACTTTGGTCCTACCAAAACCAAAATTATGTCAAATCTAGAATCAATAAAATTATGTTTGCCTAAGCATCCCAATCTTCATTTATTACCCAACCATTATACATTCCATTATCATCCACCTTTATATTTCCAAATTAGACCTATCATATAACATTTATCCATGTTTACCATCCTGGACCACACTTTCCTTTATAAATTATACAAAGTCATTTATCTTAATGTTTGAAGGAAATAGAATCAACAACCAATGAGGACTAAAACAACATTTTTGGAGTCCAAATCTATAGTAGGTTCTTGATAGATCAACTATTTAGAAGAGGTGTGGGCTAGAAATTTACATAATTGACTATTTTGGTTGTATCATTTACTGATCAAGACATGCATCTCCATATCATTAAGAATAAAAAAATCTCATACCTAGCCAAAAAAATTTACCTTTCTAAAAACCATACCTTTACCTAGAAACATTTACCTTCCCATTTTCATTTACTTATACCTTGCAAATGTTCATTCCTCTTACCATTATTTCATACCCTACCATATACCTTACCTAATCATTTGGGGGTAACCCTATTATAATTATAGCCAATTACCATATCAACATTATTTATGATGTTATACCCTATATCATTTTACCATGCCTTTATTATTGACCAAAGACTATTTTTAGCCATCCTACCCAAGACTCTTCTAATTTTGGTTCCTTTATATTTTGTTGCACCTTTCATGAGGGGATACCAATCTAGTTTTAACATTTTTAGAATTCTATGTTTAAATGACAGTCTATGAGAATAATGCAGCAAAAGATCTAGAAAGTTATCTTTCATTTACATTTGATTGGTGCCATTGATTATAACCACCTCTAGACAAATTAGTATCCTATCTTGTGTTACTAATTATAACTACTTATGGGAAAATTAGTAGTACTGACCTATGCCATTGTTTCCTAATTATAACCACCTATGGGAAAATTAGGAATAATAACTTTTACCATGCATTACTTCAACACCTTGATTATAATATTCTCATCTACCTTACCATTTTCCTTAATTCATGAACTTGTTATGACCTAGTCCGTTCTCACCACTTTTTGTGTGTGTGAAACTACTATGAATTGAGGTCCTAATGAGACTATGTAGGATGTAATTGATTCATGTTAAGGTCAGCTCAATCCCCTTTTTCCATATGCTCTCACCATTTTATGAACAACCAAAGCCAATGTTTGTTATTTTTTATAAGTGGTATCTGGTTGATATTTAATGAGTTAAGCTACCCAAAAAATTCCAAAAACATTCAAAAATTTCAAAATCCAAGAACATTTGTCCTATTTCAACCTAGTCATTCATCCTCAATCCAACCTACTAGGGAAAATCTATTTATTGTTCTAAATCCACTCCATTACCATTAGGGGTGTAATCTTTCCCTTTGTGTGTATCCTTGCTTGGGGGTACCACATGTTTATCATTTCATTGAGCCTTCATGCATAGATATTGACTTGGTTGGCTCCATGATGCTTTTTATTACTTTTTATTTCAATATTTATGCGTGTTTGTTTGCTTCATGGTTGTTTCTTTATGTGTTTACCAATTTTTTTATTTCGTTATTATGTCTGGACTCAGTTTGTATGCATTATTTGGGTTATCCTTTGTGAATTATTTTTGAGTCTATCCATATTCATACGTCAATGTCATCATCATGGTTTTTATCATTTGTGCATTATTTTCAATTATTTATTAGATTTGGAGTCAATCCTTATGCATATTTTAGCTACATTATCATGGTGTTTTATATCATTATGCATACCATCATATGCTACAACAAAACTTATCTCAATAAGTCTTATAAGAAATGGATCCACATAAAATTATCCTTGGTAACCTTAGTAAATGTTTCCACCCTCCTTGATCAAATCAACCCATTGACCATTCTAGTTGTATCAATGCTAATATGGATGAACATATCCACATTGGTAGGTACAAATAAATCATTCATATTGATCAATTTTTATTCTTTCACTCATATCTTTCATCATTTTGTGGATCCTAATATCTTTGGTTATTTATGGCTTATTTAGTCATTAGACCATCACATCTATGTTTGCTCTTGCTCATCTTTAATTTATGTAATAGATTATATCCTTGAGTTATGCTTATCAATCTTCCCTATTGGGGTACAATCAAATATCATTTTTCAATCTAGGTTATCTTAATGATTATAACCACCTATGGACAAATCATTATTTTGAATCATCTACCTTATTTTGGGTATATTCTTATGCCAATGATTATAACTTACTTTGGGAAAATTAATGTCTCAACCTTTGTTACTGATTACAACTACCTTTGGGAAAATTAGTGTCTTGACCTTTGTTACTAATTATAAGTACCTTTGGGAAAATTAGTACTCATTTTTAAATCAATGAATGTAATCATTTTATCAATTAGATTAATCTCACCCATGGGTTAATTTTATTCTATCTATGCCACTGAATATAACTTCTCATATAGGCAAATCAATATCTTCCCCCATTTTATCTTTTTGGTCCCATCATTTCCTCCTTTGAAGGGACCGATCATCGACCCCTTTGCCAATAGCTCCCTCGAGGGGGATCATATAGTTCATCCATTGTTATTGAATTCATAGGCATACATGACCTTTTCATTCTTTGAAAATAAGTTATTGTGCCTCCATCTTGTAACACCTTCCCAAGAAAGGAAAAATTGTAGACACCTAAAACTGGCCACAAGTGGATTTCAACTAGACTTTAGACTAATTTCTATGAACCATTACAAATTAAGCTTAAAAATCATCAAACATCCCAAATTTTCTTATGAATCATTCATCAAATCTTAGAATCATGTTGAGACATCCCTAATTGGGGTATTATATAATATGCAATAATAACCTTTTGTAGATTCTTCCCTAATCACTTTTTGACATAACAACTGTCAATTTGGCCTATGGGCCTATTAAGTGGGGTACTTTCACACTTAAATCAAATCTTGGAAATGATAAAAGGCTCATCAAAATTAATTAATAAGTTAAAGCAAATTAAAATCTAGTTGAATTATCCATTTGAAATTAATGAATAACTAAAAAAGGAAATTTGAAAATTCAAAATATCCTAGCCTTTCGTAATTACATTTATTATTTTTTAAGTTGTTTGAAATTTTTAAAAAATATCTATTTTGGATACCCATGCCTAGTAATTGCAAATCATGATTACTTGAAAACTATTAACTCTATTGGGGTTATATTCAACTCACATAGGTTAGGTTTTAACCCATTCCAAGCCTTAACATAACCCTAACTCACTTTGGGTGAGATTTAAATCCTTAGGCTATAAATACAATGGCATGCCTCTTCATGTTTAATCTCTCATAAGACAAAGTTATAATTCAATTTTAGAGAGAGACATAAGCTATTTTGTTACAAGTAGTGTTATAATGCCAAAATATTAATCCAAAGCAAACATAAGCCACATCAATTCCATATGGTTCCAAGGAGAGAAGGAACCAACAATATTCATTTACCAAAGACTTTTTGATGCACAAGTTGAGGAACAAAATCAACAAAGCATTTGGAGCTCCCAAGGAAGGTGAAGAATTTGTCTTTTATGTTTTTATTGTGATTTCATTTTGTATTTTGTTACTAAGCTCTCCCTAAGTTATAGACTAAGAGTGTAAGTGTTAATGTGTTTCATTTGAGTTTTTATTACTTGAAGTAACACTATATTAACCTCCCTTATTTGATTCCTATGATCACAATTCTCAGTTCTCAATCAATTCAAATATGATTTGGAATATGTCTCCATGGTAGTAAATGTGAAATAACTCTATTGCTACATACCCATTTAACATCTCTGATCAACATATGCTTAGTAGTAGTCCATATCCCTCTAGGATATTTACCAAAAATATGTCTACAATCATTTACACACATAGTTTAGATGCAACATGAATTTGTACATCATTCAAATCTCTAAACATAGGCACCACTATTTCATCCAATTGTGAAACCATCCTCTTTAATGGGCTTGGAGTTAATTTGAGCTTTTAGTAAATATAAGTTAGCATTACAATGGCTACATCTCTAAAATCAACTAAAAATTTATGTATATTCTTACCAAATGATTTGATAGTTAATAAAAAAGAATGAACTTCTAGATTACTCTTGTGTATAACATTGGTATGAGTAACTTTTAGTTTATTTGCAATAGACTTCCTTCTAATGGACCTCTATAGGAGATCATTCTATTCAGTAATCTGAGACAATTAATGAAGATAGATGTTCATCTTTATCTTATTCATGTAGTCATTAATGTTATATCCTCCTTTGATCTATTTTCCTTATTCATAGGTTGATCATTCCCTTTTGGGGGAGGTGGATTTTTGTCAACCTTCATATTTAGGGGAAGAGTCATATTGTTTGGAGAAGTTGATGTAATAAGATGTTTGATCCTCAAATTTTAACTTATTATTTAAGACTACTAAAAATAATGTATATCATCTATTTTATATTTTAGCACATTATCATCTTTACTTTGGAAAGGAAAATCATGATTTTAAAAAACCATGGTTATGATTGAGGAACTAATATCATAGGGGAACCATGGTGGATTATTCATAACTATTGCCTCACCATCTCCCTTTGTAATATTTTAAATGCTACATAGAACTAAACATAGTCAATATTACTATGATATGATGCGTTATAAAACTTGTACCAATTTAGTATACCTATCTTCACTATGTTGATCTCTGGTAACTTATTGTCTTACTACTAGTCTGCATTATTTATAGGCTTATTGAATGGCCTATTATATCTTTGAAATACAAAATTCTAATTATTTTTTAGACTAGTAGCATTGCATATCCTCCTATGCATGCTCAAAAAATCATTTCTTAGCTTTTGAACCATCCTCTATATAGAATATAATTTTTCTTTGGTAGAGTCCACACCCTAGGCAACTATGGTATATGATGAGATCAATTATTGACTCTAATTTAAACCATTCATTTGTGTCGAGTCATTTAAGAATTCATAAATTTTATTTAGTGTATGTTATTTCATAGGATGCATTGCATACAATTGATTATGGTTGAATGCTAAAACATTTTGATTCACATGAGGCATTATATTCAAAGCTAATAAACCATCAATGAGGTTGGGAGTGCCTAGTATCTATATATTTAGCTACCTATCAATGTTGATCGCTTCTTCATAGGCTAGTGATAGAGTGTTATCAATAGTAGTTCTTCATATAAATATCACAATAATTAGATATAGGTAATTATTTAAAATTTTTAGTGCTAATGTCATTAGTATTTATATGTAGTGTTTAACCAAGTTTACGTATTCTAAAATCTCACATTAAAATATTAGATTGACTCATTGGGCTCCCTTTTCATACTAGTGAAAAGTTGATACACCACACTCAAACTGGTAACTTTTCTAAATTAGGTAATAAAAGTTATTTGACATGAGAACCATCAAATAATCAAGTTATCTTAAAAATTAAGGATCTAATCATAATCAAAATCCTATAATGTTAATGAGAAAATCCTACATGCATTATATTCACTAGTAACATTCATCAATCTTAAAGAATATTTGAAAGACTTGATATGCTCCTCTACCCTTCTTCCTTCCAAATGGGATAAAGAAGGTAGACACATCTCTATATTCCTTGGTAAATCATGCACATATCCTCAGACTATAATGGTAGATCTAACTTATTGAGCATAGTCATTGATGTTAAAGAGAGTATGTGGTACTAATGGATTAATGATAAAGTAATTAGATTGATGTTTTGGAGATATATAACACATATGAAAGTATATAAGGATAAATAATAAGTTATGAGGCATCCATAAATGTATTGGTGAAGCTCTAGTGTGTCATTTGATCATTTAGAAAGAGAAACATGCATCTTCTAACTTAAGATAATCTAGACCGTCACTGCACATCATGCAGATATGAAGTTTGTGCATTTATTTTAGGCACTCAAAAAGTTAAATAAGGTAAAAGGTTTTCATGTATATGTTATATATAGTTCCAAGAAGGTACCCTAAAAATTTATACTCTTGAAGTATTTTATAGCTCAACTTATAATTATTCAAAGGTTATCTTCCAGACTGTGATGGGCTAAGACCATCAAGTTTATCTACATTGAAGTTTGAGAACACTATTCATTTGATCTAATGATGAGAATTCATCATCTATATCTTGATCCAATAGTGCATTTTTAGTCAATATGTCAAAGAGTCTAAGATTACATGTGCTAGTGATAAATGTCAAAATCTTATTGAGTTGATAGAAGATCAACAATTTGTGAGTATTTATATAGATAAATATTAATGGTGTGGGTTAAGTTAAAGATTAAAATGTGTAGAAGGCACATCAAACTACCAAGTGGCACAATCATGGGAGCTCTGATCTAAGATCAATAGTTAGCATTATAAGGTAAAGATCAAACTACTCCTGAGGAGATCGATGGTGCATATTTATCTAAAGTTTCTAGGGAGAATGAGATGAGGTTAAATTGATCAATGTTTAGTGTCTATATAGTGACCAATGGAATTAAAATATTTAAATTAATGATGGAAAACTAGTGATTAGGTTTTAAGATATATCTTTTGATCCATGATGAATTTTTTGTAGTAAAAAGAAAAGTTGTAAAAGAATTCAAGGTACATCCATAAAATCTAATTATAAATTTTTAATATTTTCACACTCAAAGTTATGGATATTATAATTTTATTATTTATTCACTCATGGTGCTAGCACGTATAAAATATGGTTTGAGAAATTTATGATTTAGTAGAAGAGTGTTTTGGTAGGATTAATCATATAAAGATGTCTAAGAGATCATATAGAGTGGACCCATGTATTTAAAAGTGATAGTATGTTATTAATTTTCTTGATGAAGTACTGAAAGGGTGAATAAGTCTCCATGAGACCTATAAGGGCTACTAAATCCTAATTAAAAGGTGTATCTACTTGAGTGTGACCCATATATGCTATGTTCAACCTATGACAATGTATTTGAACTATGATTAGCATGATAAAAGTCTTAAGGGTTAAGGAAAGTATTATGGATGACCTATAAATTGATATGCATGAATACTTTATAAATACTAGAGACCAAGGCAATGGTTTTTAGACTTGTATGTGTGAATTGAGAGAGTAGAAGATAGAGATGAAGGAAAGAGATTAGAGAGAGTGTGCTTAGTAGATGGACTGAGGTATAAACCATATTAAGGATGAGCAAAGAAGCCTAGAGTAATCCAAAAGGGTATTTGGATGCATTTATTGTATGATCAAGTTTGAATGTATGTGATGAGTTTAAAGATAGGTGTTATACATTATTTCTCCAATTAGATTAATATGCAATTAAAATTCTAGAGCTATTGATTTCATAGGTGTTGTGTGGGTTCTCAACATATATAACAAGTGGGTGTTCCTTGTGAAGTGGGTTCTTTACTAAAAGGTCTCATGTTTTTTATCATCTTATAATACAAGTAGGTCATATGTTTATAAGCTTGAGAGTGGGTTTTATTCCCCAATAGGATTTCCCACATAGATCTTGTTTTATGTGTGTGATCTTGAATCATATTTATTATTCATCATTATGAACATATTGTATGCCTTATGAATGCATGTGATAATTTATTAAGAGTTTTAAAGGATTACAACTAAAGTTTTAAATATCTTACATCACTGATTCACCCCCCTCTCAGTGATTATACCTCCAAAAATTGGTATCAGAGTAGGACCTTCATTACAAGTTTAACCACTTGAAGGTAACCTAAGGTACAATATTAAAAGTTAATAGAGTCAAGGTTTCTCTACTAAGAAATAACCATTGTTCAATAGGTAAAATTATGCTTTGTGGAGTACAAGGATGAGGATATACATTATGTCTCTAGGGTTTGATATTTGGCAATTTATCATGAATGGTTATACTACACCAACTACTCCTCTGACTAATGCTACTAAAAATAAGTTGGGTGAGAATAATACAAAAGCTATGAATGCTTTAATTTATGGTCTATCCTAGGTTGAGTTCACCAAAGTGATCTATTACAATTCTACCAAGGAAATTTGGGTCAGATTATAGACTATCTATGAGGGAGACTCTAAGGTAAAATTGGATAAATTGTAGAAATATCAATGCTAATTTAAAGGTCTCAAAATGAAGGAAGAAGATAATATGTAATCCTATATTTTAAGGGTTGATGAGGTAGTAAACATGATTAGAGGTCTTAGAAAGGTGATTGATGAAGAATTACAGTATAAAAGGTATTGAGAACTCTTACAATCAAGTTTGATACAAAGGTTTTTATTGTAGAAGAGAGTCATGGTCTCACTTGGATGAAGATGGATGAAATACATGGCATCCTTACTACCTATGAGATGATATTTTATGATTACCTACCTCTAAAGAAGGAAGCAACCTTCAAGGTGATAAAGGAGACAAAATCTAAGGAGCACAAGTTAAGTTGTGATGATTTTGATCTTAATGAAGATCAACTTAAATCCATGATTACAAGAAAATTAAATGTAGGATTAGGTAAGTATGAAGGGAAAATTAATTTTAAATGTTTTTCATGTGGTAAAGTTGGTCATTTTATAGCTAGATGTCTAGGGATAGAAAAGTTTGATCATAAAGAAGCTTATAAGGAATCTCATGAGAATGAACAAAAGAAATTTGAGGGTCCTATCAAGTAAAAAAAGTTCTTTAGTAAGAAAAATGGAAAGAAGGAATCATACAAAGGTAGTAAGAGCCTTTTTCATGAATAATATAGTAAGTCATATGCAAAAGAAGAAGTAAACACATCTGATAGTGATGATTCTTTTCATAATGAGGACATAGAGACATTGTTCATGGATCTTAATGATGACAAAGGTGAATGTTATTTAAGCAAAGATTTATTTGGTGGAGATAGCTCAAAAGAAGAAAATGAGGTCACTCTTGAAGATAAATATCTAGATACTGTAGAAGAAATGAAGATATGATAAAGAAAGAATAGAAAATAATATTTTTTGATCAAATCCTATGAAGATAAAATTAGAGTTTTTAAAGGTAGACTGAGTAATGAAGTCAAGGAGCATGATGAGATCACACAAAAACTTGAAACTCAAGTTTGTACTTTTAATGAATAAGTAAAGAATAATGATGAAGAGTTTATCATGTATCAATTAGAGATATCATGTTTGCAAATGAAACTAAACAAAGTTATGAGCAAAGATACAACTGATTATTTAGATAATATGGATGTATTAATGAATGATATTTAAGATCTAAATATTGAGAATAAAAATAATGAGAAGATGATGTCAAAAGTCAAGGACTATGAAGATCGATTCAGTGTGTTTGAAGCAAGAACGAATGATGACACTAGGGAAAATTGACTACAATCTAAAAAGCCAAATAAGATGAGAGATTAAGGTATGTAATTGAAATTAAGTCATTAAAATATGGGTTGGACAAGATATATTATAAGATTAAGTCATTTATGAACTTTGAAAAGAGCTCAAATAATCTTGATAATATTCTAAGTTGTTTAAAAACATGAAAGTGATATAACTGATCTTGGATACAAAGAAGAACAAATTAATGTAACTCAAGACAAGATAAAGGTTGATGTGAAAAAGGACAATTAGAATTTAAAGATCAATCATCAATCAAGGAATGAAGGTATTAGAAAAATGAAGACAAATCACATCATATAACCAAATGCTATGAGGTATACAAATTTTAATGGTTATTATTACTCCTATAATCAATTTAGTCATAGGTCAAAATATTATAAAAGATACTCAAAGAATGAATTTGCATAGAATTATGATCAAGACAATGGAATTCATGAATAACATCATCACTCAATACAATCAACAGGTTCACAAGGAAAGAATGACATTTTGTTACAAGTGTCAAGGATTGTTCATATTGCAAAGTTTTGTAATATCTTCATTAGGAGATGAAATGATCAAGTATATGAATAAATTAATTAAAATTCAAAGAATCATCATATATCTCAATCAAAAGGTATGTAAAATCTAATAAACACCATTTATTTCAAATGTCATGAGAGAGGTCAGATAATAAGGTTCTGTAAGAATGATCAGTATTCTACTTCAAAGATTGTCAATCCTAACATAAAGATAAGGAGTAATAGTGAATGGAAGCCTAAGTAGGTAAATGAAAAATAGAATAAAATTGTATTATTTACCATGATATAATATGGAACAAGTTTAAGTATCAAGGAATAAGCCTTATCTACCCAAATAGACAAGGAAATAAAGCATGATCCTAATATAAAAGAAAAGAGTAAGGATGAGAACTCATTCAAATACAATTTGAAGATAAGGAAGGACTAAAAATTGAATGAAATCATGGAGATATGGGAATATCCTATTTTTTTTGGATCTTTAGTCCCTCTATGATAGGTGGGTGTCTCTACCTATGCTTCTTAGGAGACATATTTCCTATGTAGAATTAAGTGTGTATACTCTAGGTGATAATCAAAGTGCCAATCAGTAAAGAACTTGAAGTCAAAGGGTAAGCAAGCGATAATGAAAGATAATATTATAAATTAAGGAATTTTAGAAGGTTAAATTATTTTGGATGATGGTTTAAGAGGTTGATTATTCAAATCAAGGATAAGTAATTATAGGACAAGAATATCATTTGAAGATCTATTTAGCTAAGGGGGAGATAAATTAGTTAGCTTGAGTGGCTTGAATAAGATGTGCATGATGTTAGGGGAGATTTATAAGATATATGAGTAGTTAGTAAAGTCTAAGGATTAGAGAAGTCCAAGTTCATATTAGTGCATGACAAAGGGGAAGCAACTGATTCATATGCATGAAAGTATGTAAGTATCCCAAGCTCCTTAAGTAGTACTTGAATGCATACATAATGTTGAGAAATTATTTTTGTCATGTTATGGAAGAGACCCTTTGTCATTAATGTTAAATGGGAATAAATATTAGAATGAATAATTTCAAATAAGTAAGAAGTCATTCTAAGGGTGTTTTGCTATCAATGACAAAGGGGGAGATTATTGAGCATAATCATTGATGTTTGGTTGTCATTGAAGTCAAAGAGAGCATGTGGTACTAATGCATTAATGACAAAGTGATAAAATTGATGGTTTGGAGATATATATATCATATGCATGTCTTTAAGGATAAAGAAGAATTTATGAGACATCCATATATTTCTTGGTGAAGCTCTAGTGTGTCACTTAATCATTTGGAAAGAGAAACATGCATCTTCTAGCTTAATAGAATCCATACTTGCATTAAACATCATGAAGATATGAATGAACCAAAAAGTTTGTGCATTTATTTTAGGTACTCAAAAAGTCAACTAAGGTCAAATATTTTCATGGAGATGTTGTTTATAGTGCCAAGAAGGTACCCTAGAAATTTGGACACTTGAAGTGGTTTATAGATCAAGTTATAAACCTTCAAACCTGATCTTGTAGATTATGATGGGATAGAGACCATCAAGTTTAACTACATTAAAGTTTAATGTCACTATTTATTTTATCTAATAGTGAGCATTAATCATCTATATCTTGATCCAATGGTGCGTATTTAATCAATATGTCAAAGAGTCTAAGATTTGATACACTAGTGACAAGTGTCATGATTGCATTGAGTTGATAGAAGATCAATGGTTCATAAGTGTTCATATAGATAGAGATCAATAGTGTGGGTTGAGTCAAAGAGTCAAATGTGTAGAAGGTTAGCTGAGTTGCCAAGTGACAAAATCATGGGAGCTCTGATCTAAGATCAATAGTGAGTGTTGTATTTAAATATCAAGATATGCTTAAGGAGATCAATGATGCATATTTGTTTAAAGTTGTCAGGGAGCATGAGATGAGGTTAACGTGATCTATTTTTAGTGTCCAAATAGTGACCGTTGGAATTCAAATATTCAAATTAACAAGGGAAAAGTAGTGATTATTTTTTGAGCTATAAATTTTGATCTAGAATGAATTTCTTGATGTAGTAAAAAGTAAAGTTGTAAAGGACATCAAATCACATATAAAGAATCTAATTATAAAGTCTAAATGTTTGTACAGTAAAATTTATGGAGCTTCTATGTTGATGATATGTTTTTTCATGGTGCTAGTATGTATAAAATAATGTCTGAGTAATTTGTGCTTTAAAAAAAGAGTGTTTTGGTGGGAGCAATCACTTGGTGATGTCTTATAGATTATATGGAGTGTACCCATATATTTGAAAGTGATTTTATTTTCTTAATTTTCTCGATGAAGTGATAAAAGGGTAAATAGGTCTCTATGACACCTATAAGGGCTACTAAGGCCTAACTAAAAGGTGTAACTACTTAAGTGTGACCCATAGATGCTATGGCCAACCTGTGACAATGTATTTGATATATTATTAGCATGACATAAGTTTTAAGGTTTAAGACAAGTATTATGGATGACCTAGAAATTAATATGCATGAAGACTCTATAGATAGTGGAGACCAAGGCAATGGTTTCTAGACTTATATTTGTGATTTGAGAGAGCAAAAGATAGAGAAGAAGGAAATAGATCAAAGAGAGTGTGATTAATGGATAGACTAAAGTATAGAGTAAATTTAATATGAGAAAATAATCCTATAGTGATCCAAAAGGGTGTTTGGATGTATTTCTTGTACGATAAAGTTTGAGTTTATGTGAAGAGTTGAAAGGGAGGTGTTATACATTGTTTCTCCAATCAGATTGATATGCAATCAAAGTTTTAGAGCTATTGATTTGATAGGTGTTGTATAAGTTCTCAACATCTAGAACAAGTGGGTACTTGTTCATACATAGGGGTGATTTATCATTGTGAAGTGGGTGATTCACTAAAAGGTCTCATTTTTTTTATAATCTTATAGGATAAGTAGTCCATTTGTTTTTAGGATTGAGAGTGGGTTTTAATCCCCAATAGGGTTTCCCACATTAATCTTGTGTTATGTGTGTGATCTTAAATCATCTTTCTTATTCATTATTATGAACATCTTGTACATTTTATGAATGGATGTGATCATTGATTAAGAGATTGAAAGGATTACAATTAAATTTTCAAATATCTTGCATCACTAGTTCACCCTACCTTTCAATGATTGTACCTCCAAAAATTGTTATCAAAGCAAGAAATTCATTGCAATTTTAACCAATTAAAGGTGATCTAAGGTACAATATGACAAGTCAATAGATGTAGGGTTTCTCTACTAATCAAGCACCTTTATTTAATGGGTCAAATTATACTTTATAGAGTACAAGGATGAGGACATACATTATGTCTCTAGGGTTTGATATTTGGTAATCTATCATGAATGATTATATACACCAACTACTCCTCCAACTAGTGCTACTAATAATAAGTTGAGTGAGAATAATTAAAAGGTTATGAATGTTATAATTTGTGGTCTATCTGAGGATGAGTTCACCAAAGTGATCCATTGCAAATTTTCTAAATAATTTTGGGTCAAATTATAGACTATCTATGAAGGAAATTCTAATGTAAAACTAGCTAAATTGCAGACCTATTGAAGGCAATTTAAAGGTATCAAAAAAAGGAAGAAGATATTATATAATCCTATCTTCTAATGGTTTATGAGGTATCAAGCATGATCAGAGGTCTTGGAAAGATGATTGATGAAGTTATTATAGTAAAAAAGGTATTGAGGACTCTTATACTCAAGTTTTATTCAAAGGTTTTTGATGTAGAAGAAATTCATGATATCTCTCAGATGAATATGGATGAACTGCATGGCATCTTTAATACTTATGAGATTATATTTAATGAGGATAGACCTCCTAAGAAAGAAACAACCTTTAAGGTGATCACGGAGCTAAAATATAAAAATAACAGGTTAAGTCTTGAAGATTTTGATCTTAATTAATATCAACTTGAAGCCATGATTACAAGAAAATTGAATGTAGGATCAGGTAAGTATGAAGTAAAACTTCCTTTAAAATGTTTTTCATGTGGTAAATTTGGTCATTTTTTAGCTAGATGTTCAAGTATAGACAAGTTTAAACATAAATAAGCTTTTAAGGGATCTCATGAGGATGAACACAATAAATATGGGGGTCCTAACAAGTACAAAAAGTTATTCAATAATAAAAATGGAAAGAAGGAATCATACAAAGGTATTAATAGCCTTTATCATGAAGAAGATAGTAACTCATCAATAGAGGAATAAGTAAACACATCTGACAGTGATGATTCTTTTCATAATGAGGACATGGAGACATTTTTCATGACTCTCAATGATGATGAAGGTGAATAATCTTTAAGAAAAGATTTCTTTGGAAGAGATAGCTCAAAATAAGAAGATGATAAGGTAACTTGTGAAGATAAATATATTGATACTATGGAATAATTGAAGATACTATAAAGAAAGAATTGAAAACAAGTTTCCTTGATCAAATCCTATGAAGAGAAAATTGTAATTTTTGAAGGTAGACTGAGTAATGAGTCAAGGAGCATGATGAAGTCACATAATAGATTGAAACTTGGGTTTATACTCTTAATTAATAAGTAAAGAATAAGGATGAAGAGTGCATCATGTATCAATCAGAGATAGATTATTTACAGATGAAACTAAATCAAGATATGAATAAAGATACAACTGATGATTTATATAATATGGATTAGTTAATGAATTCTATTGAAGGTTTAAAGATTGAGAATAAAAATAACAAGAATATGATGTCACAAATCAAGGACTTTGAAGATAAATTTAGTGTGTTTGAATAAAAAATGAATGATGATACCAAGGAACATGAAGATACTGTCAAACATCTTAACAGTCAATTATAAACTATGTTTACAAGACTAAATACCAAATAAGATGAGAGATTAATGTATGTAATTGATATTGAGTCATTAAAAGATGATTTAGATAATACATATTGTAAGATGAAGTTATTTGTTAAGTTTAAAAAGAGATCAAATGATCTTGATAATATTCTAAGTAGTCAAAAACATGCAAGTGATAGAACATGTCTTGGTTTTAAAGAAGAACAAAAGCATGTAACTCAAGACAAAATAAAGGATGATGTAAGTAAGGATAATTAGATTTTGAAGATAAATAATCAATCAAGGAATGAAGGTATTGGCATAATGAGTACGAATCAAATAAGACAACTAAATGCTATGAGGTATGAAAATTTCAATGGTCATTGTTACTCTTGCAATTAGTTTGGTCATAGGTCAAAAGATTGTAAAAGATCCTCAATGAATGAATTTTCATGAATTTATGAGAAAGACAATGGTAAGAATGAAGAACATAATCACTCAAGACCATCAATAGGTTCACAAGGAAAGAACATCATCTTTTTTTACAAGTGTCAAGGATTTGGTCATATTGCAAAGTTTTGTAATATCTTCATCAGGAGACCAAACGAATGTACATAAACAAATTAATGAAAATTCAAGAAATCATCATATATCTCAATTAAAAGGTGTGTACAATTTGATAAACCTTATTTTTTTCAAATGCCATGAGAGAGGTCACATAGTAAGGTTCTACAAGAATTATATTCTACTTCAAAGATTATCAATATTAGCATGAAGAGAAGGATTCATAGTGAATGGAGGCCTTATAAAGTAAATGAAAAATAGGCACAAATTGGATTATTTTACATAAAATAATAGGTAACAAGTTCAAGTATCAAGGAACAATCCTTATCTACCCAAATGGATAAGGAAATAAAGCAAGATCCTGAGATAAAAGAAAAAATAAGGATGAGAACTCATTGAAATACAATCTAAAGATGAGGAAGGACTTCAATTTAAGTGAAAGCATAGGGATATGGGAATCTCATGAGTTTTAAGATCTTTAGTCCTATTATAGGTTTATTTCTCTACCTATGCTTCTTAGGAGACATATTTCTTGTGTGGAAGTAAGTGTGTGTGCTTTAGGTGATAATCAAAGTGCCAATTAATATATAACTTGAAGGCAAAGGGAAAGTAAGATATTGTGAAAGATAATATTTTAAATGAAGAACTTTGAGAAGGTTAAATTATTTTGGATGTTGGTTCAAGAGACTAATCAGTCAAAGCAAGGATAAGTAATTAAAGGATAAGATTAACATTTAAAGATGTGTTTGGCTAAGAAGGAGCTAACTCAGTTAGCTTGAGTGGCTTAAATAAGATGTGCAAGATGTTAACAGGAGATTTCTAAGCTCTGTGAGTATTTAGTTAGGTCCAAGGATTAGAGAAGTCCAAGTTTAGATTTCTCAATGTCAAAAGGGAAGAAATTGATTCACATGACTAAAAGTATGTATCCTGAGCTTCTTAAATAATATTTGAATGCATACATAATGTTGAGAAATTATTGTTGGCATGTTGAGGAAGAGACCCTTTGTCATTAATGTTAAAGGGGAAGAAATATTAGAATGAATAAGTTCAAATGAGTAAGAAGTCATTATGAGGGTGTTTTTCCATCAATGATAAAGGTGGAGATTATTGAGCATAGTCATTGATGTTTGGTTGTCATTGATGTCAAAGAGAGCATATGGTATTAATGCATTATGGAAAAAGGGATTAGATTGATGGTTTAGAGATATATAACACATATGCAGTTCTATAAGGATAAATAATAAGTTATGAGACATCCATAGATTTCATAGTGAAGCTCTGGTGTGTCACTTGATCATTTAGAAAGAGAAACATACATCTTATATCTTAAGAGAAGTCAGAGGATCACTACACATCATGTAGATTTGAATAAACCAACAAGTTTGTGTATTTATTTCAAGTACTCAAAAAGACAACTAAGTTCAAATGTTTTCATGGAGATGTTGTGTATAGTGCTAAGAAGGTACCTTAAACATTTTTACTCTTTAAGTGTTCTCTATCTCAAGATATAAACCTTCAAAGTTACTCTTGCTGACTATGATGGGCTAGAGACCGTCAAGTTGAACTACATTGATGTCTGAGGTCACTAGTTAGTTGATCTAATGGTTAGTATTCATCATCTAGATATTGATCTAATGGTGAGTATTTAGTCAATATGTCAAAGAGTCTAAGATTTCATGCATTGGTGATAAGTGTCACAATCTCATTGAGTTGATAGAAGATCAATGGTTCACAAGTGGTCCTACAAATAAAGATTGATAGTGTGGGTCAAGTCAAATGTGTAGAAGGCATGTTGAGCTACCAAGTGGCACAATTATGGGAGCTCTAATCTAATATTGATGGTTAGAGTTACAAGGTAAATATTGAACTAATATTAAGGAGATCAATGATGTGTATTTATCTAAATTTTCCAAGAATCATGAGATGAGGTTAAAGTTCTCGATGTTTAGTGTTTGAATAATGACCATTAGAATTGAAATATTCAAATTAATGAGGGAAAACTAGTGCTTATGTTTTGAGATATATCTTTTGATCCATGATGAATTTATTGATGTATTAATAATAAAAGTTGTAAATAAATTTAAAGAACATCTATAAAATCTAATTAAAAAGTCTTAATGTTTGTATAGTCAAAGTTATTGAGCATATAAGTTGACTATTTATTCATTCATGGTACTAGTATGTAAAAAATAATGTTTGAGATATTTGTAATTTAGCAGAAGAGTGTTTTGGTGGGAGAAATTACTTGAATATGTCTTAGAGATCATATGGAGTGGACCCATGTATTTTAAAGTGATTTTATGTTCTTAATTTTCTCGATGAAGTGCTAAAAAGGTGAATAGATCTCCATGATACCTATAAGGGCTATTAAGGCCTAATTGAAAGGTGTAACTACTTAAGTTTGAGCCATAGATGCTATGGCTGACCTATGATAATGTATTTGATATATGATTAGCATGATAAAATTCTTAAGGGTTAAGGTAACTATTATGGCCCACCTAGAAATTGATATGCATGAAGAATCTATAAATAGTGGATACCAAGGCAATGATTTTTATACTTGTATGTGTAGATTGAGAGAGTATAAGATAGAGATGAAGGAAAAAGATCAAAGAGAGTGTGCTCAATGGATGGATTGAGGTACAAAGCAGATTGAGGATGAGAGAAGAATCCTAGAGTGATCCAAAAGGGTGTTTGGATGCATTTCTTATATGAACAAGTTTGATTATGTGTGATGAGTTGAAATGGAGCTGTTATACATTATTTATCCAATCATATTAATATGCAATTAGAGATCTAGAGATATTGATTTCATAGGTGTTGTGTGGGTGGTTGACATCTAGAACAAGTGGGTACTTGTTCATACTTAGGGGTGGGTGATCCTTGTGAAGTGGGTGATTAACTAAAATGTCTCATGTTTGTGATCATCTTATAATAAAATTAGTCCATGTGTTTGTAGGCTTGAGAGTGGATTTTATTCCCCAAGAGGATTTCCCACATAGATATTATGTTATATGTGTGATCATGCATCATCTTCCTTATTCATTATTATGAACATCTTGTATGCTTTATGAATACATGTGATCATTAGAGTTTGAAAGGATTAAAATTGAATTTTGAAATATCTTACATTATAAATTCACCCCCCTTCTCAATGATTGTTTCTCCAAAAATTGGTATCATAGAAAGAAATTTATTGTAAGTTTAACCACTTGATGGTGATCTAAGGAACAATATGGTAGGCCAATAGATGTACGGTTTCTCTACTAATCAAACACCATTGTTTAATAGTTCAAATTATGCTATCTAGAGTGTAAGTATGATGACTTACGTTATTTTTATAGGTTTTAATATTTGGTAATCTATCCTGAAAGGCTATACTACACTAAATACTCCTCCAACTAGTGTTGCTGACAAGAAGTTGAGTGAGAATAATTCAAAATTTATGAATGCTATCATTTTTGTTCTATATAAGGTTGAGTTCACCAAAGTGATCCATTACAAGTCTACTAGAGAAATTTGGGTCAAATTATATACTATTTATGAAGGAGACTTTAAGGTAAAATTGGCTAAATTATAGACCTATCGAAGGTAATTTCAAGGTCTCAAAATGAAGGAATAATATATTATGGCATCCTATCTTCTAAGGGTTGATGAGGTAGTAAACATGATCAGAGGTATTGGAGAGGTGATTGACAAAGCTATTATAGTAGAAAAGGTATTGAGGACTCTTACACTTAAGTTTGACTCAAAGGTTTTTGATGTAGAATAAAGTCACGATCTGACTTAGATGAAGATGGATGAACTTCATAGCATCCTTACTACCTATGAGATGGTATTTAATGAGGATAGACCTCCTAAGAAGGAAACAAATTTCAAGGTGATCAAGGATTCAAAAGCCAAGAAGAATAAGTTAAGTATTAAAGATTTTGATCTTGATTAAGATCAACTTAAAGCCATGTTTGAAAGAAAATTGAATGTAGGATCAGGTAAGTATGAATGAAAACTTCCTTTCAAATGTTTTTCATGTAGTAAAGTTGGTCATTTTTTAGCTAGATGTCTAAGTATAGACAAGTTTTAACATAAAAAAGTTTATAAGGAACATCATGAGGATGAACATAAGAAATTTGAGGGTCCTATCTAGTACATAATGTTATTTAGTAATAAAAATGGAAATAAGGAATCATACAAAGGTAGTAAGAGCCTTTATCATAAAGAAGACGATAACTCATCTGCAGAAGAAGTAAACACATCTGACAATGATGATTCTTTTTATAATGAGGACATGGAGACATTGTTCATGGATCTTAATGATGATGAAGGTGAATGTTATTTAATTAGAGATTTATTTTTTGGAGATATCATAGAGGAAGAATATGAGAAGGTCACTCTTGAAGATAAATATCTAGATACTGTGGAAGAATTGAAGATACTAAAAATAAAGAACATAAAACAAGATTCTTTGATCAGATCCTATGAAGAGAAAATTTGAATTTTGTAAGGTAGACTAAGTAATGAAGTCAAAGAGCATGATGAGATCACATAACATCTTGAAACTTAGGTTTTTACTCTTAATGAATAAGTAAAGAATAGGGATGAAGAGTGTATCATGTATCAATTAGAGATAGAGTATTTGTAGATGAAACTAAATCAAGCTATGAGAAAAGATATAGATAATGATTTAGATAATATGGATGAATCGATGAATGCTCTTAAATATCTAAAGATTGAGAAGAAAGAGAACAAGAAAATGGTGTCATAAATCAAGGACTATGAAGAACAATTCAGTGTTTTTGAAGCAAGAATGAATGATGACACTAGGGAACATGAAGATATTGTCAAGCATATCAATAGTCAATTAGAAATTATGTATACAAACCTAAAAAACAAAGAATATAATATATTAATGTATGTAATTAAAATTGAGTCATTAAATTCTAATTTAGATAAGACATCTTGTAATATGAAGCCATCCATGAAGTTTGAAAAGAGCTCAAATGATCTTAACAATATTTTGAGTAGTCAAAAACATCCAAGTGATAGAGCTGGTCATGGATATGAAGAAGAAAAAAATCATGTAACTCAAGATAAGATAAAGGCTGATGTGAATAATGATAATCAAACTTTAAAAATCAATCATCAATCAAGGAATGAAGGTATTGGTAGAATGAGTACAAATCATATCAGAAAACCAAATGCTATGAGCTATACAAATTTCAGTGGTCATTGTTACTATTACAATCACTTTGGTCATAGGTTAAAAGATTGTAAAAGATCCTCAATGAATGAATCTGCATGAAATTATGATAAATATAATGGCAAGCATGAAGAACATCATCATTGAAGACCATCAACATGTTTACAAGGAAATAATTGCAACTTTTTTTACAAGTATCAAGGACTCATTCATATTTCAAAGTTTTATAATATATTCATCAGCAGACCAAATGATTAGGTACATGAATGAATTCATGAAACTTCAAGGAATCATCATATATCTTAATTACAAGATATGTATAATTTGAGAAACCTTATTTTTTTCAATTGTCATGAGAGAGGTCACACAACAAAGTTATATAAGAATGACCAGTATTCAACTTCAAATATTATCAATCCTAACATGAAGAGGAGTCATAGTGAATGAATATCTAAGTAGGTAAAATAAAAAGAGGCTCAAAGTGGATTATTTTCCGTGACAAAATAGAGAACAAGTTTAAGGTTCGAGGAACAAACCTTATCTACCCAAATAGAGAAGGAAATCAAATAAGATCCTAAGATAAAAGAAAAGAATAAGGATGAGAACCCATTCAAAGACAATCTCAAGATGAGGAAGGATTGCAAGTAAAGTGAAAGCATGGATATATGGGAATCTCCTATGTTTTTGGATCTTTAGTCCCTCTATGTTAGGTGGGTATCTCTACCTTTGATATTTAGGAGATATTTTTCTTGTGTAAAAGAAATTATGTGTGCTTTAGGTGATAATCAAAGTGTCAATTAGTATATAACTTGAAGGCAAAGGGTAAGCAAGAGATTATGAAAGATAACCTTGCAAACGAAGGACTTTGAGAAGGTTAAATCAGTTTGGATGCTAGTTTAAGAGGTTGATCAATCAAAGAAAGGTTAAGTAATTAAAGGATACGAATATCATTTGGAGATGTGTTTGGATAAGGGGGAGCTAACTCAGTTATCTTGGGTTGAAGAATATGTACATGATGTTACAGAGAGATTTGTAAGATCTATGAGTAGTTAGTCAAGTCCAATGATCAGAGAAGTCCAAGTATAGATTGGTTCATGTCAAAGGGGAAACACTTGATTCATATACCTTAAAGTATGTATCTTGAGCTTCTTAAATACTATTTGAATGCATACATAATGTTGAAAAATGATTGTTAGCATGTTGAGGAAGAGACCCTTTATCATTAATGTTAAAGGGGGAGAAAGATTAAAATGAAGAAGTTCAAATGAGTAAGAATTCATTCTGAGGGTGGTTTGTCATCAATGAAAAAGGTGGAGATTATTGAGTATAGTTATTGATGTTTGGTTTTCATTGATGTCAAAGAGAGCATGTGGTAGTAATGAATTAATGATAAAGTGATCATATTGAAGGTTTGTAGATATATAAAACATATGTAGGTCTATAAGGACAAATAAGAAGTTCTAAGGCATCCATAGATGTCTTGGTGAAGCTCTGGTGTGTCACTTAATCATTTGGAAAGAAAAACATGCATGTTCTAGCTTAATAGAAGCTAGACCATCACTTGCACATCATGCAACTATGAATGAACCATCAAGTTTGTGTATTTATTTTAGGTACTCATAAATTCAACTAAGGTCAAAGGTTTTCATGGAGATGTTGTCTATAGTGCCAAGAAGGTATCCTAAAAATTTGAACTCTTGAAGTGTTTTCTATCTCAATTTATAAACCTTCAAATTTGTTCTTGTAGACTATGCTGGGATAAAGATCATCAAGTTTAAATATCATACATTTTGAGGTCATTATTTATTTGATCTAATGGTGAGGATTCATCATCCAGATCTTGATCCAATGGTGCATATTTAGCTAATATGTCAAAAATTCTAAGATTGCACACACTAGTGATAAGTGTCACAATCTCATTGAGTTGATAGAAGATCAATAGTTCATGGGTGTCTGTATAGATAGAGATCAATAGTGTGGGTTGAGTCAAAGAGTCAAATGTTTAGAAGGCACGCTAATATGCCAAGTGGCATAATTATGGGAGCTCTAATCTAAGATCAATGGTGAGTATTGTAAGGTAAAGATTGAGCTACTCCTGAGGAGATCGATAATGTGTATTTTTTTAAAGTTTCTAGGGAGCACAATATTAGGTTAAAGTGTTTGATGTGTAGTGTCTAAATAGTAACCATTGGAATTCAAATATTCAAATTAATGAGGGAAAACTAGTGCTTAGTTTTTGAGCTATATATTTTGATCTAGGATGAATTTTTTCATGTAGTAAAAAGAAAATTTGTAAATAACTTCAAAGATAATCCATATAATCAAATCAAAAAGTTTGAATGTTTTTATGGTCAATGTTATAGAGCTTTTAAGTTAATTATTTGTTCATTCATGGTGCTAGTAAGTAAAAAATAATGTTTGAGTAATTTATGCTCTAGTAGAAGATTATTTTGGATGAAAAATTCACTTGAAGATGTCTTATAAATCATATGGAGTGGACCCATGTATTTTAAAGTGATTGTATGTTCTTAATTTTCTCAATGAAGTGCTAAAAGGGTGAATAGGTCTTTATGAAATCTATAAGGGCTACCAAGTCTTAATTGAAAGGTGTAACTACTTAAGTGTGACCTATAGATGCTATGGTCAACCTGTGATAATGTATTTGAGCTATTATTATCATGATAGTAGTCTTAAGGGTTAAGGAAAGTATTATAGCCAACCTTGAAATTGATATGCATGAAGATTCTATAAATAATTGATACCAAAACAATGGTTTCTATACTTTTATGTGTGAATTGAGAGAACATAAGATAGAGATGAAGGAAAGAGATAAAAAAGAGTGTTTTTAGTGGATGGACTAAAGTACATGTTAGACTAAGGATGAGTGAATAATCCTAAAGTGATCTAAAAGGGTGTTTGGATTCATTACTTGTATGAGTGAGTTTGAGTGTGTGTGATGAGTTGAAAGAGAGGTGTTATAAATTGTTTCTAAAATCATATTGATATGTAATTAGAATTCTAGAGATGTTGATTTCATAGGTGTTGTGTGGGTGCTCAACATCTAGAATAACTAGGTGCTTGCTCATACTTACAGGTGGGTGCTCCTTGTGAAGTGGGTGCTTCATAAAAGGTATTATGTTTGTGATAATATTATAAGACAAGTAGTCCATGTGTTTACAAGATTGAGAGTGGGTTTTATTCCCCAAGAGGGTTTCCCACATAGATCTTGTGTTATGTGTGTGATCTTGAATCATCTTTCATATTTATTGTTATGAACATCTTGTATGCTTTATGAATGCATGTGATAATTTGATTAAGATTTTTAAAGGATTAAAATTTAAGTTTAAAATATCTTACATCACTAATTCACCCCAACCTCTCAGTGATTTTACCTCCAACATAACTAACCAAGGATAAGCCATAAGATGATTAATGGGCTGAAAGTTCTTCACTGGGGTATGGTGGGGATAACTAGTGTAGATATAGGCCTTTGATGGATCAATAAAGGTGAAAATAAAAGACTAGTTTGGTTTTTAGACTTGGTTACTCTCTTGGGTGTATCTAGTGCAACTTAGACATAGGGGACAATCATTTCTAGGGAAAAACATAAGTGGTTTTGGCCCTCCTTCTAGCATCATATTTTATTTCCCATTGATGTAGTATTAATGCACAATATAAATTTAATGAGATAACATATAACATTTTAGGATCTCAATGGAGATAAAATCCACTCTAGAACATGATTTGTAGGAATGGGTTGAATAATTGGGTGGTGGAATAGCAGGCTGAGGTTGTAGTTTGTTAATCAAGTGTGATAGATGAGTGAAACCTAGAAGAAAAAACCTAGTTGAGTTTGGATGGATGAAACCTACGATAAAATAGGTAAATCTAAAAAAAATCCAAAATAAGGAAAGGTAGGGTATAAAATAAGGATCTATGATTTCAAGATGTATTAATTTTGAGATGTTCTTTTCATGGACAAGTGTCTTTAATACCAGTGATTGTAGCTATTAGCTATTGAGGACACATGTAAACATAGTAGGGTAGTCTTGGGAAGAATTGATATAATAAAATTTAAGGTATCAACTAAGTATTTATAGTAGTTATTGCACACCCTTATTCAACTAATAAAGTAAACACAATTAATTACATATAATTGGAGTAAAAAAATAACAACATAGTTGTGTGAAAATCAAAAAGTCTTCTTCTTGTATTGATAAATTTTCCAATCCTTGAAAACAATAGGATTACAAGTATAATTATATTTTTGGAGGGGTCACCTCATCCTTTAAATATGTGCAAAAGTCTAAATTTACATGTTAATGATAATTAAATTGAGAGATTTAATTGATTTAAGTTATGCATGCATGTTTAAACATAGTCAAAATTGAGTCTTTTGAAATTAGACTCATTCTTATAAAGACATGAAACATGTGCATGTTTAAAAAACTATTAAATCAACTACTATATGTCTTAGTTGCATTATCAAGTTACATGCAAAAATACATATAAAAATAACTAAATAAATTAAGGTTTACTTGTTGATCGTACCTGCATGGTTAAACTAAGTCATTGGAGGGACTATAGTGGAAGGTGTAATTGAATTAGAAGATCCAACTATAACTTGTTTCTTTCCTTCCAATTCTTGGTAGTGCTTGTATCTAACACTATCAACCTTAATGCATCCATGTTCAAAAGGGATGGTCTATGCACACTGGTCAACTACACTAGAAAATGGGCATGCTCCATCTTAGTGGCTCTAAATTTCACCTAAAATATTTCTACCTCTATGAAATTATTATTGGTAAATCCCAATTCTTTTTTAACTTATTCTATTGTGCATCCATGTAACCTTTGTTTAAAATTGGTTGACACCTGATGTAGTAGCTAATTAAAACTAGCTCTGCATTTTAATTTTCTTGAGGGGTCTAGGGAATGAGATAACTTCAACTCATCCAAAATTTATAGGACTTATTTTTCTTATTATTATAGTTAATAATCAAGGTTTGTATACTTGATACCCACTCTTTTAATGTTTATGTCCTAATGATCACCATTTGAGAGCATTGAATTCTTCCAGTGGTGTTATTAAATCAATATGGTTATAGTCTTTATTAGATATATATAATATAAGGAAATTCAACTTATTTTCATATTCTTTCAAATAATTAAATAATTTGACTATTTTAACAATGTGAGGGGACAATCTAGCCCTCATTAAATTAATAGTCTCCAAAATATTGTAAATCCTAGGATAAACATTTCGTATATCATATTTAATATCCCTAGGAAAATGAGTAGTTTACTAATATTCCTTTACCTACTCAAGCTCTTATTGTAACTCTTGTTTGGCCTTTTTTTTGCCTTCATGGAGTTCTAACAAGGCCTCTATATTTGCCTATAGGTAGGCTTTGACATCATCATTATATAGAGACAACCCAAGTCTTATGGTCTTTCTCTTTGATAGTGAGAATGCATACTGCCTTTCCTCTAAGATCAAACCTCTGCTAGAATAATCTTCTATATTCCTCTTCCTAACCCTTTGAATAGTATCCATTGATTTGTAAAAACTAGATCTCATAGTGGGGAGCTCAATTATTTTTAGATTGGGTCTTTGGGAAGCTTCAGATTTTAGGTCTTCAACCCAATAGGGAATTACCAATAATGTGGCATTTAATGACCAAGTGTCCTCAGTAGTAGTCTCCATAAAAACATCCCATTAATATTGATTTAAGGACTCTGCATGTAATGGTTAGGTATTGATGTCCAGATGATATTATACTAGTATACATTTCTAAACTCCCAATTGAGTATAAGATATGTGAAATTGGGTGTTAGCAATTAATCCCCTAGTATTATTAAAATTCTCCTTCTTAGACGTAGGGGGAGCAAGAGAAACTATGATTGAATTAATAGAGGAGACAGAGACAATATGAGCAATAAAAATAATCCCAATAGTAGAAGAAACAAGACTTATAGGAACAATATTAACACTAAAAGTAATATGAGCTGAGGATTCCAAGGTAGCACTAGGAAAAATAGGAGCTAATGAAATGAAATCAATAGGAGAGATAGATAAGACCATATGGACTAGAAAAATAATGACTAAGGTAGTTACAGTTCTTCACCTGACATTTCTACCTTTATTGGTGTTTTCCCTTTTATTTGTTGAAGACTAAATATTATGTCATTTTACAATTCCTCATCTTTATATTTAGGATTAGGACCTTCTTATATTTATATTTTTGTGATTGTATCCATAGGGTCGCTAAGGACTAGGTTTTTTCTTGTAGTAAATTTTTGTCTCTGGTTAAGGGAAGAGCCTACTGATTAGAAGAGGGTGTAACATCCATACTTCTAGTATTTGAAACTGAGGATGAAATAGGTAGGTTGGAATATTTGAAATCAAATTAATCAATGAAAATTGGTTACTCAACTCTCCCAAAATAACTTTTAGTATTGGGAATTTTTTTTACCTCTTGCTCAAACTTAACAATTGTCATTACAATTGGTGGTGTCTGAGATGGACCTTCCTATGAAATAATGAATAATTTTACTTATCTTTACTAACTTATATAAAATATTTTATGTTATTATAACACATCTAACCAATCATCAAATAAGAGCCATGAAACAAACCCTTCTTATTCATCTTCAAATACTCATGAATGATCCACCACAATTAATAACCAATCTCCTATTTAGCTTGTTTTTTAGGGACATACTTTGTGAAATGCAAAGGGGAAACCTTGTTCCCCATCACCATGATTATAATGTAGTAATAATAAATCTAATAATACTCCCTTATCCCTACCATTTTGATAATTATTTCTAACACTCTAAGTAAAGGTTCTTCATAAATTTCCCTCCAAACTTAAGGGTAAATGTTATTAACAATTATTATAACTATATTCCTCTTATATGAATAGATGTGGAGGAAAGAAAATAAGTCACATACCTAATTGTTAATGTAATCTAGGGATGGGATCCAAAGACATATATTGTGTATGTAAATAGTGCCCATGAATGCATTCAACAAATACAAATCATATAGAAATGGTTCTGCATAGGCCTCTTGTACTTATTAAACATTTTATCATATAGTCTTGCACCAATTATCTCTCCAAGGATAAAGGTCAACTCTGAGATCATTAATACATCTAATAATGGCACCCATTCCAAGTGGAGGAATTTAATATTGGGGAGACCATATAACATGTTCAATAAAGCCATCCTAAAACAGATTCCCATTCAAAATTTTGTGATAGGCATTGGTTCCTTAGCTTTGAGGGTGACCACTTCTCTAATAATGATCAATTTATTTAGTGTGTTCTCAATTGTGGTTTTCTTCTTCCACAGTTCAACCCAATTTCCATAAAAGGTGGAATCTATAGTGGGAAATCATAGGTACCTCTAGAAAGTGTCCCTTAAAATGCAAGTAATGGTTGTCTTGAAGCTTATAAACTACTGCCAGTCACCTTCCATATGAATAATAAGTCCCTTAGTAGGTCGATGCAGGGCATCACCTCAGGCTTGTCTATTATAAAATGTATCTATTGACACCTTCATGGAAACAAGTATATTACCAACTAATTTTATGGGGTTGTCAGATTCTATTCATGTGAATGGGAATCTTCATCCTTGATCACTTCCCAAAGAGATGAATAATTGGCATATTCATTATTAAACATAGTAGAATTGAAGATAGTGTCTGTATATTATATAGAGACTTTGATATATAATTTGGAAGGTGGAAACACTTCCTTGAATAATTGAGATGAATAATCCATTATTATATGGTTTAATTACTTAGTTCTATTCCTTAATTCAATTGTTTAGTTGATTTATAGAAGTGAATTCATGTAGGAACACAGATAGATAGGGATTCAAATTCTCTTATGTATGAAAATTCACTTGAGCTCTTAAATAATCAATTGTTATAATGTCTTTTTATATTTCACTCATATAACATTGAGTATAGGAATTTAATTCCAGTTCACGCCCCATTAATGTCCAACATCTCCAAGATTGTTTTACTTTTTCAATTTAAAATTTACCAGTTTTATTTGGTGGATATGCCATGTAGTATTTATATATATTTATAAAAATACCATTTTATATCCTTATACAAGTGTCACCTTATCACTATATTTTCAAAAAATAAATTACACCACATAACATGCCTTTAAAATTTTGGTATCGAGCTTTGTGTTGAGATTGAGCCAACCAATTATTGTGATTATTTGAATATTTAAAATGTGGAGCTGAATGTTGTGATGAAGAAAATTTTTGAACAAAATATCTTAATACCAAATCTTTCCAACAAAACTTATAAAGAACACTTTTCATGAACATGACTTCCAAACATGTTTTTCAAAGACCAAATACTAAAAACAACTTTTAAAACACAAATTAAAAAAAAAATTACAAAATTTATGATATAAAAAGTAAAAATAATGATAAAATATGTGAAAAAAAAATTTGAAGACAAAATTTAGAAAGAAAAAAACCACCGAAGTCTACGACTAGCAAAAATCAAGAATTTCAAACACATCCTGCGAAGTGTAAAATATGTAAAGTTAAAGCAAGTTTCATAGACATGATGAATAAAACATTATGATATATATAAGTATATAAAATTTTTGTGATGAAAAAACATACAATTTTTTTTTGAAGACCCAAAACATGAAATGCACAACCTCCAAAGTATAGAATTTGTGAAGTCTAAATGTAAAAACATGTATATATGCAAAACTCCTGAAGACCATTAATAGGTTAATAAAATTAAATAACACAATGAAAACCCAAATAAAAAATAAAATCCCCTTGAATTCATATTGAACAATAGTCATCCTCATAAATAATAATAAATTTAAATATTGAGTTTGTTGAATACACATATAAATGTTGATGAAAATGATTTTCAAAATAGAACTAGACCTTTGAAACTTTTAATGGGTCCCTATTAAAAAAACAAATGGGGTGTGTTGAGTATAAAAAGAGAGATAATGGAAGGTCAGTTTTAATCCATATTTATTTAATATTTTTGAATTTGGATGGTGTATATTTAGTATATGGGTCTAATGTATTCAATGGATTGGTTGAGAATTTATGAATCAATTAAAGGAAGTGGTTAAATGATTAATGAGTTTGCTAATAAGTTTTTAATCAAGTTGAATGTATTAAATGGAGTTGAATGTCTTAAATGTGGGTGATTTAATGTCTTAAATATGTTTAAATAAGTTTGATGATGGTTAAATGTATTAAATGATGCTAGTTGAGTGAGATGATGAGGTGTTTTTGGCTAATTTGTTATTATTTTTATTTGTTTATTTAGAATTGTGTGTCTTAAGTAATTAAATTAACTAATATGAATTAATTATTTAATTAATCAAAGGGTTAATTTTGGTGGGGTGGGGGTCATATAATAATATAAATCTATATTTTTAACAAAATATGGGTTAGTAAGGATAATTAGTTAACGATGAATATCAACAATGAATGGATAAGATATGACACTATGGTGGGGGAATTTAGATGTATACATTTGTACCTATTTGAAAGGAAATTATGATTATAATAAGTAAAAAAATATCAAATAATGAATAAAATTAGAAGGAACACAATTTAAAAATATGCCCCAAATTTCATGATTTATTAATTAGATAGATAGATTCCCCCTCGAGAGGACTCATAGGGTGAAAACGTGTAGATGGTCTCTTGAAATGAGAAGAATGGTGAAAAAAACTAAGGAAGGTGTTATGAGGGAAAATTTAGGGTGTTGGGTAGGGTGGGGGTGAACAAATAGGAGGTAGGGGTGATTCTTAAATCATTTTCACTATTTTCACCTAGGAATTTTGAGCTTTGAGCCTAGACTTTGAGATAAGATGGACCATATTCTAGATAACGAGAACTATCGTGAGTGTGTGAGGGAGTATTGATGACTATAGGGGATAAGGATAGCAATAATTACCATTTATGGATTGTCAGATTTGAAAATTTTGTGTAATACATGCTTGTAAATGTGGGGAAAAATGAAATTACTAAAATAAAAAATTATTCATGGAAAATTCATACCCACAAATGATACTTTTGTATCTTCAATGGTGATTATGAAATAAATACAAAATATTTGTAATTTTTAGCATTTTTTCTAAGGATATACCATTTTTGCTCTGATGAACGGTGAATTTGAATTGTTAGTAAAAATTTTGATGAGTTTGTTTAGCTAATGATGTGTTTTGGATTTTGATGAAAAGTTAGAATAAGTGTGCATCTATTAGGTGTTTTCATGGGTGATTAACATTAATAATTATGAATGAGAGGTAATTTGTGGTAGTATAATTGGTATCCAAATAAATAGAGGATGAGTATGGGATGTTGGGATATCCTATATAGTGGATATTCTAGATATCTATGTAGACTAGGATTTTTTGACAATGTTCACTCATAGATGAGAATTTTTTATCTATTAATAGGGGAGATGATGATTAAATTAGAGGATATATGGAGGATTTTACATATCTTGATATGAGGTACGATGGTATACTAGAGAGAGATGATGCAAGTTGCATCACTAAGGAGATTATCTAAGGATGATAACATATTAATGGTGGGATCTAGGATGGATTCAGATGTGTGATTTATGGGAGGATAAATAAATTAATTACCTTTGGTGCTTATGAATCTTGTCAATTCAATAATGATTCTTGAAAAGAGTGGTAGATTATTTCTAGTGGGATTAGTAGATGTTGTGGGATATATGTTATATTTTTAATGAAATTTTATTTAGGGCCCTACATGTTATCATATTTGTATAGGGATATACATGTAATGGTGTAAAATTATGGGAGGTGTATTGAGGCATCCACACTAATACAATTATGGGAGTGAGAGAACATATCCAAGAGTATCTATCAAAATAGTTATGAGTAAGGACATATTAGGAGCACTTTACATACAGATGGTATATTGTAGTGGGCAATTAGTGGTAACATATATGAGATTTTATGTATTATAGGATCAATATAGATGAGTTGAGGCTTGATGAAATCACATGGAGGTATATGCAATATAGGTAGAAGGATTTTGTGTATTTAGACTTTGCAATCATAATATGTTATATTGTTAGGCAACATGATTACATTATTGAGAGATATAGGCTAGATAGAGTGTTGAAGTAGTTTGGTATATGAAAAGTATACTAAAAATGTCATATATATTTACACATTCATACATAGATTAGAGATAGTGGGGGCAAATAGTTAATATGAGGACAATTACTGCTAGTTGAGCTCATTTATATTATGTACCATTTCATAGGTAATAATATGTGATTGATGCAAGTGTCACATACAATTATAAATATTGGTGGGAGAATACTCATCCAGTGAGGTTGAATATTACAAATCAAAGGTTGATGACTTTGAGAGAGTAGATATAAATGATTTTGAAGGCATAACCTTAGAAATTATAAAAACAAATGATGATGGGGTAGGTAGCTAGGCTAACTAGTGGTGAGGTTGTAGTAAGAGGTGATGAAGGAGATGGTGGAGAGGTAAATGATATAAATATAGATAGTGATGAAAGGAGAGATGGATTAGGATATGATATAGATGGATAAGATGGATCTAGGCTAATAGGTCCACTATTGGTTATTGTTACAAGGAGAGATGGAGTAGGGCCATTGGTACAACCAAGTTAACTTAGTATTTGGAATTACAAATAATTTATAGAGAGATATTTTAGATAGGGATGTAGAGATAGATAGAATAAGAAGTGATGGAGGGAATTATGATGGTTCTCACCTTATAATACCAGTATCAAGGGACATAAAGATCACTTGAATACAAGCTAAAGTATATCAGTTAAAAATAGAGCTAGTGAGGAGAGATGAGACTTTAGCAGTGAAAGATGCTGATTTGTAAAGGATATAGGGGAGAGGAATATAATATGGGGATAGGATTATAGGATATGAATAAAGAGAGACACAAAACATCTGACAATTACTAGACTTATCATTGGGAATTACATGTGATATGTGATGAGTGCAATGCAACATGATACCTATTAAAAAAAATTCTATGAGAGCACCATGTTAGCAGATCAAAGGCACCTTATTATGTTTAGTATTATATCCATAGATCAAGTGGATATATATCCAAGACAATGAGTATAGTTGAATCACATTTATTAGTTAGGCAACCATCACAACATTCATTAGGTGCCATGCGTCCACCTAAAATCACACATCCTATGGGTACCATAGAGATCACCTCCAAAGAGTCCACTACATAGATCACCTCTGAGGAGTCTACTTATATAGGGTCACAACATGATATGATCACATATTTTTGACATGTGTTTTGATGTATATATGATATATGGATATATGTAATTTTAAGAGATGTAAATGGATTCATGTATAACAATCACACATATATTATATATTGATATATAGTGATTCATTTTTGGGCTCTTGAATGTGTCACATATGCTATTGGTATGATGATTTATAATGATTATGGATGTTATATGTATATTTATCAATGTTTATGGATGAATGTTCTTATTATAAAGTGGTGATTAGATTTTTCTCTTTCTATTTTGAGTTGACTCGCATTAGCATTGTGATGAATGCTTATTTTAGTTAGGTATGGATAATTGGAATGAATGTTAATTTGGATATTTAACATTGAATGATTTAGGAATGAATTGGTTTATGAATGAAACGTTTAAGAATGAATGTTTTAGGTAATATGATGATGTAGATGTGTATGAATGAATAACTACTATTCTCGTATAGATTTCCAAATGTTTTGAGTAACATTTATTTTTAATATTATATATGGCAAGATACATCATTATATTGAAGATAATGATGACACTATAGTAATATGCATATGTTCTAAATCAATACAACAAGTAATAAAATATAAAAAAACTTTAACAAACAATAAAATAAACAAACATCAAGCATGCAATAAAACACACAAAATCAAATAAGTAAAATTAATTTTATTTTTTGGTTTTCATTAAGCTATAAACCCTATGTTTTGAGAGGTGATGATAATGATAGTAAAATCCTTTATGTGCCCCAATAAATGATATATGTGAGGGGATTAGATTGGTAAATATATATCCCAATGAAGCTAAAATGATATGTTTTGAACTAGAATAAGGGTTTGTAATTAGACTATGGATAAGGAAAAATGGCTTTGGCTTTTGTTTTTTTTTTTTAGGATTTTTGGATTGAAAAATAAGCTAAGAATAAATGTAAACTATTCCTAGTACTAGGAACATAGGTCATAGTGGATGGAATGATGAAGGGATAAGGATGAATTTCCAAGGACTATGTTGAATAGGAGTTATATACCCAATCTTGGTTATAACATGTTGATATGTGTTATAATGTGTTTTATATATAAGTGTGGATATAACAATATTTTTATGAAACATGGTTAAAGACCTCTATCATGTGCATGTCAAGGAAAAAATAGGAAAAAAGATGGGTACATTTGCAATGATGGGATAAAGTAGTGAAAGGGATGGTTAAAGATGATTTAGGTTTGGATGGATGTGGATATTAATTATGAGATAGAGTGAGGATGACACAAATTATAGGGTAAATATAGAAAATAAACACTACACATGGTAAAAAAACTATTTTTCACCATGATACTTGCTCAAAGGGACATAAGAATGGTTTTCACTTTTAGATGATTGTTTCTTTTTCTCTTTTGATTTTTCCTTTAAAAATTACTTTTTTTTGGGCAAGAACATTATATCCTTCAATATGGAAACACTTAATATGAATGATGTTCATAGTATCATCAAAATATTATCAATATTTAGTGGCCAAATTTTATTTGACTAATCCATGTTTTGTAGTGACAATGTAAGGACCTAACTAATTGGGTTTAAACTTTAATTTCTTCTCATGATCTATACCAGTGTTATTATGATTCTATTTTAATAAAATGTATTATATCTCAAATTATTTGGCCTTAATTTTATTTTTATAGTTGCATCACAAATTTTTATTATATGTTTATAAATGATCAAGTGCATTGAATCTTTTCTCATCCAAAAGATCTAACTCATGAAACCATGCAACTCAATATACCTCATCATCAATTAGGTATGAAAAAGAGATACACAAATAAGGTAACTAGATATTGATTTGTATTATGTCTTTAGTTTTTTATATATGTGAGTATGGGGTTGCCATTATGGGTGTGTGAATGCTTATATGATAAGTCCACAAGGCAAGATAAATTTATAGATGCAAGTCAAGACCAATGTCATTGACAACCCATTTAAGTATTTTAAGGATAATTTTAGTAGATGAATTTGATTGTCCTTTATCTTAAGGTTAATAGGGTGTGGAAAATTTATGCCTAATATGAAATTGGGTACAAAGTCATTTAATATCCCTATTTTTGAAGGACTTACCATTGGTAGAAATAATGATAGAGGGGATATCATAATGGTAAATGATATGTTTGAGGATGGATTTTTAAAATTTGTTTTACTATTACATATGTGAGAGGGATTGACTCAACCAATTTTGTGAAACAATTAGTGGTGTTGATTATGTGTTTATGGCTATTAGATGAGTTAGGGTTTATTTTTCCAAAGAGATTAATTCCCCATGTATAAAAGGGCCACAAATTTGTAATTATATGTAGAGTTTGAGATGGATCATGAATAAGGTCCTCGTTTTTATAACATGTTATGCACTTTTTAACATACTATAAAGAATTTATTTACATTGTGGGCCAATAATGTCCTATTACTAGAAATTTATTATCAAGGACTATACCACTAGTATGTGCACCAAATATTTCATTATAGACTTTTTTGAGGAATAATTTGGCATATTTTGAATTTAATCATTAGAATAAAGTTACATCATAGATTTTATGCTATAAACTGTCACCAATAAGGGTAAATCATGAACTATTATAGATAAATTTTTTTTTACTGTGTAAAAGGTTTGGGGAAATAATGTTATCATGAAGGTAGATGTAGATGCCATGGTACCATGGGTAATTATGACCAATAATTTCACTAACCATCTTAGATTCAGGGACATCATAAGTAGATATAATTTATTGTTTGACAAAAAATTGACTTTTCCTTATATCTTTGTAAATTTATATAAGAGATTCAACGGTGGCCATGGTATCTACCACTTTGTTATTAGTGCGGGGAACTTTTCAAACTATATATAATTAAAGTACTTTTTTAAACTAACAACTATTATTTTGTATGGACTAAGTGTTTCTTATTTTACTTGGAATTTATCATTAACTTTATTTATAATGAGTTTTAAGTCACCATACACTAATAGATGCCAAATATTCCATTGGATTTATATTTTGAGAACTTGAATGAGGGATTCATATTTGAAAATTTTGTGGTATAAGTAAATTTTATTTAAATGCATTTGGAAAAATATCACCCTATGGTGTGAGGAACAAGATACCTTCCCCTGATTCATGGGTGGTAAAGGAGCCATCAAAGTAGAGTTTCCATTATGATGAATTGTTGAGAGATAAGATAGATTAATTTAGAAATATAAAGGTTAATGACTACTTGCCTAATCAAGTTACTTCTACTAATTGATCCAAAATAACTAGTCCTTTGATATATTTTTGATTCACATACCTAATTTCAAATTCACTAATTAAAATTACCCATTCCTCCATCCTTCCTATAAGAGTTTATTTAGATATGATATACTTGAGTGGATCTCCTTTGGTAATGATTTTTGTTTTATTATTAAGTATGTAGTGTTATATATTTTTTGAATCAAATATAATAACTAAGCATGATTTCTCTATTGTAGTGTATTTGAATTGATAGGACACCAAAAATATACTTCAGTAGTACAGTACTCTCTCTATTCTTATTCATCATGTTGTTCTAAAACTCCCAAGGCTTACTAAGTAGTTGATATGTATAGTAATAATGGTTTCCTTGGATTGGATGACATTAATAATTGTAGATTAGAAAGACATTATTTTATATGTTCAAATTCCCATTGACATCCTTCATACTAGTGAAAAATATTAACCTTTTTAAGAATATGTGTGAATAGTGACATTTATGTACAAGTTATCATATAGATATTTTGATGGATTAGATTTTGCCTTGAAAGTTATGAATATTTTTTAGATTTTTTAGAGGAGGAATTTATGTTATGGATCAATGCCTCTTATAGATATAATGAATCCCAAGAGATTTCTTGATGAGACCCAAAAAACACACTTTTTAAGATTTAAATAGACTTTATACTCTCTTAGCCTTTATAATATTTTGTAAAAAACTATAGGATGGTTTACCATAGTTTCTAACTAGGATAATATATCATCCAAATAGTCTTAAACAATGTCATGGTAAATGTTAGTCATTGATCACTGATAGGTTGCACCTACATTTTTAAAGATGAATGGCATGAATTGGTAGTAAAAGGTTCCCCATGGAATTATAAATGCTATTTTATGTTGGTAATTAAGTGTGATTTTACTTTGATTATAGCCCAAGAAATCATCCATAAAATACATCTCATTCCCTACTATTGAATCCAATTTCATGTAAATGTTAAGGAAAGGGAAGTCATCTTTTAGGCATGCTTTATTGATGTCCCAAAAATTAGTGCACACTATAATCCCTATTGGTTTTTTTCTTACTAAAATGATATTTGATATCTACTCTAAGTAATTAATAAGTCTAATGAATTTAACATCTAATTATTTTTATAGTTCTTGTTTGATAAGTAATGCCACTTTGGGATGTATTTTATAAGTTTTTTATTGGTAGGTTTTACATCTACATGAACAACTAACTGATGTAGTATAAGATATGGATATAATCCTAGCATATCTCTATAGTATGAAACTAAAAAATTTACAATTTTTTTTAAGATAATGATAGGGATTTCTTATTATTCAAGACTGAGGATGGCTAAAAGTTTAAAAGTTTTGGGGTTTTCCTCTGTACCAATGTTCACATCAACAATTATTTAAATTAGTAATATGGAACAATATTGAAAATTTCTTAGTATAGGGGGAAGGTGGATTTCCTTGTCTAATGGTTACTCAAAATGGTTTTCACTGATAGATGCATCTTTTATTTCTTAATTTTTTATGCCTGATAGTGCTTTTGAGAGGTTTTAACTAGAGGAG
Source organism: Torreya grandis (assembly GCA_037957365.1). Classification (NCBI taxonomy): domain Eukaryota; kingdom Viridiplantae; phylum Streptophyta; class Pinopsida; order Cupressales; family Taxaceae; genus Torreya; species Torreya grandis. Next base: position 1,266,820 of record JARHVA010005053.1, on the reverse strand, counting down.
TCATATTTTTAATTTTTTTTATTTATATTTTTGGTGACTAAGGAACCCTTCCCATCCCCAAAATCATGATGACGTATTGAAGATGATTTCAAATCCATTTTTATGATCTCTCAATAAAATTTTATATTTGATTCCCATAAATTCTATAATTACCTAATCATTTTGGAAGAGGTCAAGGGGTATAGGATCTTGTTGGTCCTAGTATGAGTTAAATTTTTTAGTTCAATTTTGAGAATGTTCATGTCATTAAAGAGTTTTGTGGATGTAAGGTATTCATACATGTTATGAAAAAAACTTGTTTGAATGTTATAATATGACTCCTTATAAATCATGGAAAAATTGTTGATTTGAATTAACTTATGGAAAAAGTCATTTTATGTCTCAAGGAAAAGTGTGTAATGAGTCTTTGTAATTTGGATGGGTCAATGTCATTGTAACTCTTGAATCCTAAAGAGTTTTATATAAGATATATTTATGAGTAGTAGATGTTTTAGAAGGTTCATAATAGATATCTAGGCAAGTGTTTTCTCAAGTTACTCGATGATGTTGTATTTTCCCTTAGAAGTAGGAGGAAAAGGCCTTGGAATAATGATTTTTGCATGACTAATGATAATCACACAATCTTGGATTTTGATCTTGATGGTTCTGATGTGGTTATCCATGTGTTGGATATTAATGATGATTATATCAAATGTAGGGTAGACTTCTTAGAATTTATTTTATTTGGTTGATTTTGACCTTAGTTCATTTATGAATGAGGTTGGTCATGATTTATATAGGGATATTGGTATATCTCTAGGCATTTATTTTTTAAATTATATGTGTTTTCTTATATATATATATATATATATATATGAATGATCCATTAAGTCTTGGAAATAATTATTTAATCACATGCATGGTTTTTTATAGTGATCTTTTATTTTATGAAAGTCACAATATTATTGTTCCTTATATATTCACATGAAACTAGACAAATATATATCTTATCACACTCAATAATATTCAATCTCGGATGAGGTAATAAACTAACAACTCCACTTGGAGATATTTTATGTCAAGGTCATGACCAATAATGGATCTATTAAACCTTCACTAAGGGATCTCTTATCACATAATGACAAAGGAGAGGTTTCCAAGGCCTCTAATAAAATGCCATTTTGTGATAACTAGAGCTATGTCTTATGATTTTAATAATATGAAGTAAGATAATATACTAAATAACATGCAAGATAACATAATAAATGAATATGCAATCTAGTCTAGTGCTCACCAAAGTTTGTGGCATAGATGGGGAATATAATAAACATGTAAAGAAAAAGGTTTAAAATATAAATAATCTAAGCATAGATACAATTCAATCTATTAGATATAAAACATCTACTTATCAAACTATGAAGGGCTAGGAATATACTTACCTTGTTGAACTGAACCCATCATGCTTCAATCTCTCCCTTGGCCAATGGTGATTTGAAAGAGATTGTTGTGGATTATAAATATCACAAGGACAAATCAGCTCTAGGTTATAAGACTTATGATATGCATCTAGGACCTCAAAAAAACAAGGGTTACTTCTCCAAAGCAAAAAACTAAATGATGGGACCTACTATTGATTATATAAATAGATTTTCAAGTAGTAATGATGTGCAATTGAATGATACTCTATTTATAAATAAAGTTGAGGGGGTATTTATAGCCATGGATTGACCCTGAACCTTCTTAGGAATTTAGCTAATGAAATTATCCTAATTGAATTTGTTAGGTAGGAAATATAGCTGTTAGGTCTTAAACTATGTCTACTTGGGCTGACAAAGTTTCATAATGTGAACTAAACCCAAAATGGGGTCGATCCAATTGATGTAATAGGAAAATTGGTAAAAAAAGGTTTTTGATTAGGTAGGGGATATTTTGGGTGGTGAATTTCTTAGGGGAGTGTATAAGTGGGGTTTTAAATCTTTAAAATTAGATAATACTATCTTGTATTAGTTTTAAGTAAAGGTATAGGGGCCAACAATCTTACGAATTGCCAAAGGTCTTCCAACCCATTTCCTAGTGTACCATTTAGGAATTGCACTCAAAGTGATTGAGATTTAACTATTTAATACAAGAGAGAGAATCATTAATTGATGAAGTTTAAAAACATTATGCATATACATATTCCCCACTTGAAGCTCATCAAGTGTCACACATTTTTGACATGGTCTAATCAACTAAAAGTGGTTTTTGAGTGCAAAGAGTGATACTAATCCAAATGCCATTGTTAATGAACCTTTAGAGCCATTTAAAAAAATGGTCAATGTTCAACTCCCCCACCTAATAACATTGTTACACCTACATTGGGGCCAATTCAGCTAGCACAAATGTAACTCAACAACCTTTAGTAATAGTTACAACCTTTATGGATAGTTCCTTAACTCGATATGTATGATCCATTATGCACAAGGTTCATGATTTGTAGGCTAAGGTGTTACATCTTGAGTAGGGAGCCTCTAGGCCATAACATGACTTCGATTCTAATGTTGTCTTACATACACATTTGACATATCACATAGTGATAACTCCCTTGACATCCAAACTCATGTCACCTAAGATTACATTTTTATGATGGTAAGGGTGACCTAAAGCATCATCTCAAATATTTTCATGTAGAATGTTTTGACTATGTGTCCAATGATAGGATACTCACTAACTTTTTTCCATGTAGTTTAAAGGATTATGCCTTACAGTGGTTTTATGATCTACCAACTCAGTCTATCACCACAATAAATCCTTTAGATGATATGTTTCTATTACACTTATCCATAAAAATCAATGATGAGATATCATATGCTCAAATTTCATAATTGAAACAAAATTCAAATGAGGCCATTGAAGAATAGGTCTTAAGATACAAGAATATATTATCTAAATTAGCTAGTTCCATGATAGATAAAAATCTTTAGGAATTTTTCAAACATAGTCTTACACCAACATTATATGAAGATATCTTGTTTAAGAAGTTTCTAACCTTCATGGATTTGTGACACATAGTAAAAGAAAGAGAATTCAAGATTTTCTCAATGGGTAAACTAGAATATACCAGTGGATCATAATCAATTGCTAAGAGTTATAGTAATCCTCTATACAATATAATGAATAATGAAAACAAGACTAATCCAAATGCCATCGTTAATGAACCTTTAGAGCCATCTCATCACCTAGTTTTATCAAATCTTCTATGTAGAGTTTTTCCCAGCCTTCTAGAATCACCATCACGTGTTTTATAGTAGCTCTTGGAATGCAATGCCATATCTCTCCCTCCCATGAAAGAGGTTGATAAGACATGACCTCTTCTAAGGAAATATGATTCTAATGCATTATGTGAGTATCATAGGATACCAGGCCATATAAAAAATAGATGCATCAAAATAAAACATAATATAATATATTTGATTGAGGCTAAAATTACTAGTGTGGGCATGTTATCATCTTGATGGGAAGATTTCACTAATGCCTCAAAGTTCTGGTCTAATAGTTTGTTACATTTGGTATCTAAGCCTCCACCTAGGTTCAAGTCATGGAGTGGGTGGCTATGTTAGTATGGTAGTGTTCATTTGGGGCTCATACATGTGGGGGATCTTGGTGTAGAGGCAAAAAATATATCCATGTGGGCACACCCACTAAGGCACCCAAACTAAAAAAAATAGAAGGTAAAACATTGAAAATATTCATATGTTTGTTTCCAAATCACACAAAAAATGAGGTAGGGAGCATATCAGGTGTTCACTACACATATCAGGCACATCCACCACTATCTTCATATCACACTACTATAGAGGAGGCACACCCACTACATAATAAAATTGGTATGTAACATAGTACAATTATAACTAGACCACTCATTACTTTTATAGATTAGGATATTATTGATGATGATACAAATTTATATGGACTCTTTGTATGAGCCTACACAAATCATCATCCTATCTAGAGTGTTATGGTTGACAATGGGTCAGGTATTAACATGTGCACTATCATACTAAAGGTATTAAAAGCATGATATATTTCTTATAGACACAATTATCAATGGTTTTAGTGGCCATGTTTAGACATCCATCAAATAGATTGTATTTACACTATAATTTGGACCAGCACATGTGGACACAAGATTTTTAGTAGTACCTAGTGTAGGTATATATGACATGTTACTAGGTAGGTCATGGATATAGATGCTATGATCTATACCATCCATTGTGCATAAATGCCTAAATTATATACATGTTAATTAGGTGATCATAATTGAGGGTATTTCATATGAGTATCCTATACCTATTTCATAAGTAGTTACATCAAAGCTACCAGTTATAACATAATTATTAGTTATAGCTTCAATAAAAATTCCTATCAGTACACCACCAAGTTTAGTAGATCCACCAAAATAGGTGAGGTTTACTTTGATATTATTACCATATACACATACTCTCCCATATAGACCATTATTATAGAGACCCCCATGCCATATATTTGTTGTAGATTTTAGAGGGCATATCTCTACTCACTTTCTTCTAAGATTAGTCTTATTAAGTTCTCAAGGGTTTCAACACAGGGCACCTATGCCACCTATATCTTCTTTTACTATATGGTTCCCTGATACTCTTATAGTTCACATGACAACATAGTCAATGTCACAAATTCTTAGCATCACTCCAAAGGTAGGTCTAGATATAGATCACTCAATACAAAAAATTCTAAGACCACATTTTCCCTTTCACACAACATACATGATCACATTTCCTTTATTTGACACAAGCCACATTGGTAGTGAGTCTCCCATGAGACTTATCGGTTAGTATTTTTCCTCCCTTCTTGCACACACTTTTATTTTGTCTTGATCCTTGTAAATATTTTATTTTCATATTACTTGTACATACCTTATGTCTAAAAATTACAAAAATAATACAATATTTAAAAAATAAACATTCAAATATTAACTTAGAAAACACTTTATAGTCAATTTTATGCATACACTACATATCAATTTTATAAATTGTATGAATTGTTATGTTTACATTTATTATATTTTTTAGACACTACATATGATATCTATCTTAGTATAGTCAATTTTTTCATACTCTACATATCAATTTTACAAATTGTATGCATTGTTATGTTTACATTTATTATATATTTTAGACAATACATATGCTATCTATCTTATTATAGTCAATTTTACAAATTGTATGCATTATTATGTTTACATTTATTATATTTTTTAGACACTACATATGTTATATATCTTATTATAATCAATCTTATCATACATACATGCTTCACTTATTCTTGTCGAGTGCTTATAGGTTATTACAAGAATTTGGTACATTACCCTTATCCAAATTTGATATTATATACCCATTGGGGGTATATACAATATTACATGGGGCTTCACTTGACACATTCACCCACTTGGGGGCACCCTATACATAGTTTCAATTTATAGGTTCTATCTTTCTATACTTTACATCCTAGCTTTAGTATTGTTATATCTTAATATTGATCATGGTACACTTATATTTTTTTCTATCTATTACTACTTTAGATAGACCATATGTACGTCCTATCTCTTACACATATTTTTATTACATGTTTATGCATAATTTCATTTCTAGATTTTATATTTTATAATTGATTATATCTCTATACTTATTCTAATTGAGGGAATTTGAATATAACATTAGTATTTGGATCTAATCCACTTCTTTTCCAAGTATGTATGCATTAGACATGTGCACATGTCCTTATATATTCGTTCCTAATTATGGAGTAAGACATTTTAACATGTCCTTCTATGTGTCTCTAAGCCAACTTGTTTTTTGATTATGTATGTGGACATTTGAACATGCCCTTGTATGCCTTGTTTTCTCATATTTAGTGACATGTGCCCATGTACCTTGTATTATGTGCCCTTGGCCTACTTTGCATGCCTTGTGTGTATTATATGTATTCTTTATTTTATGCATCATGGCCATGACACTTGTATATTTTTTTTACACATGCCATTTTTATATGCCATGAGGGACCTTTTACATCTCCCTTCCCTAATTGGGTGTCATGATGGACATCATCTCCCATCCCCCTAGGTATCTACCAATTTTCACTTAGATTTATTGTTACATAAATTATTATATCTATCTTAGAAACCTTGTGAATAATAGACATGACATACATCTTACATTACATACTTATGCTCAAATTATCTTACATTTTGATGTTATGTATAAACATTATATTGGATTATTATGTAGATATAAAATAAAATCTAGATAACACATATTTTATAGATATTTTTATATTAAGGTAAGTTATTTAATATGTTTAGAAACACCCCTCAAAAGAGGTGTAATTCATAGGGGTTTGTCACAAAGATCAAGATATTATATTGTTCTCACAATACATTTTTAGCACACAAGATCAGATTATAAAAAATCAGACTCAAGTAGAGATAGTGGGAAAATAATGACACATAAAGTAATATAGTTGCACATAAATTAGAACAAAAGGACACTAGTGCCCAAATTGGGACACTAGTACCACATGGCACTACTATCCAAGATATGATGTTACTATCTAGTATCCTTAGATTTAGAAAAGCCTAGATTGGCTAAACATATACAATACATATAATACAAGTTTACACAAATTCAATTGTAGATTTATCACTTTTACTTAGATTCATAATAATTTGGATTAGATTCATACCAATTTTCTCATATTGGTGGAACCATGCATGGCATGACCATTTCCATATTCAGTTTAGTTATCTAGATACAAATTATTAAAACTTAGTTCAAAATCCATATGATCAAATATTAGATTTTGGGGCATGTGCATGGCATATTATTTTTATATAATCACTCATATATAAATTGATCAAATTAAATGACAAATTACATGTCATTTCATAATATGTATACATACAACATCATATTTTAGGTTATACACCAGTTTCATGCCTTATTCCATCTACATTGGTTGGCATTTTTGAGTGGCTTGAAATTGTCTAATGTACTTGAGTAGCCATAGAGCTGACATACCTAGTTAAACATTTAAATTTACATCATATAATTTTAGTTTTAGATGCATCTACTACACATGGGTGGGAAATTATGGAGGCATATCCTACTTGAGTTTTTAAGCCACCTAAATGAGAGGGTTGGACACACCATCAATCCAATCCAAGCTATTCATAGGTCATGATTCACCAAGTAGAAGTGGTTAATGATGGAGTTAAAATTAAATTTAGTTTTTGAGCCACCTACACATGAGTATTGAGAAATTCATTAGCTCATTCTAAGTTATTCATTGATTGATCACTATATACATGTACACACATAGGTTGTCACCAAGTTTATACATTGATTCATATACCTAGTGAGGTGCATTCATTCCTCTTCTCTCTCTTATCTCTTTATCTAGTTTTAATTATTTACTCAATTTAGTCTTATATTTTTATATCTCTTAAGTAAGGACTAATTTATGTACATTTCACTCATAGGACATGAATTAGATCATGCTTCACATAATCAAACCCAACTTTATGGGCTTCACCTCTTAGGTAAGTATAGTTATGCTTATTTTTCATTTATCCTAATCATTTTGCTTTGTTACATTTATAAAATAAGGGAAGGGGAGGAGGGGTAAATTTTATCACCTAAAAGTGGTATTTGAATGCTAAGAGTGCTAATTGAGACTAACCATCCCTAGCTAATCCCTAGACCTATCTTATATCCTATTATAAAAATTATCCAACCTTTATGTGGGCCATAAGTGTACCTAGTCATCCCTAAAGTATTTTTAGACCCTCATTTTTGATCTTACCCCTTAATGCCTAGTGTTTTACCAGTTATACACTAGCACCATAATAAAGATGTGGGGCTAGTGTCCCCAAAATGGTGTTAATTTCCTTTGCCTCTCTTTTCCACAAATGGATATCTTTTCAAAACTAGAACCTATTAGGGTTGGCATACACCACTTTTATCACCCAAAAAATTATCATAACATTATATATACATGAATTTTATCCCTCTAACCCCTAAATTTAAATAAAATGCAAAATACACATTTAAACTTAAAACAAGTTGTGCATAGTTAAGATTATCAATCCCTATTCTACCCTACTTATGCATACCACCATCTATAGTAGTCTTAAGCTTAGATTACCCATATTCTCAGTCTTAAACACATTCAAAGCACTCAAGGCCAATATTTTAATATATCGACTTGCACTTTCATCAGTAGTTAGGTGGGGAGAACTTTATCAAGTTTTATCCCTCCTCAAAGTATTGGTATGTAGGCATCTCTCTTCATAGTAGAGTGTTGAGTATGTCCAACCTACCTTACTAAAACACACACCATTAATCTTGTATTAATCATATGTCCTAGTGATTATGTTTACTCACTCAATCAGTCCCTATACAAAAAATACAAGGTTTCATAACTCATTCACTTAGGAACAAACCTTAGATATCTAGACATAGGTACACCTAGAAGCTCAAGACAATCCTACATAGAGGACACTCCCACCAATAGTAGGACACTACTACTTCATTTCTAATAATGGTGAAATTATCCAATTATGGTGCTACTATCTAGGAGGGGTTATGATACTAGGATCTGATTTATGACACTCATGAATAGTTTATGACTCATTTTATAGCACCTAGATCATCAGTCTTAGTTGTTTTCCATCTAAGTTATTACTTTCATTATTTATTACTCTTTTTATAAAAGTCAAAGCTATTCAATTCTATAAAAAATTAGTGGTTATATTTATTGCATATTTATACCTTGATTTAATATACTCATCCCTTTAACAAACATAGGATTTACTTTTATTAAGTCCCAAACAGTTAAAGTACATGGGATGGTTCTTTCGAAAGAGAACATAGAAACCCACAATGTTGTTCTAATAAATTACAATAAAAAACATGAAATAAAATAATAGTAAGAAAATAAATGAAATAATTGAAAGTATCATATACATATATTGACTTAAATTTATCACTAAATGGTTTTCTATTATATTTTTAATCTTGATCATGGAGGGCACACTATTTACTTTGGAAAAACCTTAAAGATACAAAACTAAAGAGCAAAAACAAACAATAATAGTGAAATCAATATAACTAAACTTTGTATAGATGAATAAATAACTTGGTCAATTATTAAACTATGGTGATAAATGCTAAGTTAGAACCAAAAAGAACAAGGAAATATGAGATTAAATCATGTAACCAAAAAATACAACGCTGCAAAATAACCAAGAAATAGAAAAAAATGTACCTTAAGTAAGAAAAGTACCAAACCAGATGAAACCAAAGACATGTGAAAGTGAAACAATAAATCCAATAGTAAAACAACATTAATGAGTGAGAAATAACAATTCAAGTTCACTCAAAAATGGAAAAACTATAATAGATAAAGTGAACAAGATCATCTTCAAAGAGAATGAAAAATAATATTTATAATTTTTAAAATAAACCAAGGAAATCCAAGAAGGATAAAGTAATGGTGTATGAAAGTAATGCGTAGTCACTCAAAAATATAGTTTTTTATTAAGATATATAAAACCAAAAAAAAATTATTGGTAGCATGTTTCAAGAAGATGTGAAGAAGAGGGAATATAAAAGTTGGGAAACATAGTTAGAAACAAACTTGCCTATCAAGTGGGGAAATTAAATGGGTGTTGGGGTAAATGTAGGTGATACCGAGGTAGAAAAGTTTTGTTGGAATAAAGGCACTCAAATTAAGTTTTTAAAATAAGAGTAACTTTGACATTAAGGACTCTAGATAACTTTCCTTAACCACACAAATTTGGGTTATCAAGTGAAGCATAAATACCATCCATTAAAGGCTATATGCATGAAAAGTAAAATGGACCTAACTTTCCACAATGTATTCCTCAATCATTAGGACTCCTTATAGATTCATCAGTCTACTATGAAGATTGGGTACTTGCTTTAGAAAGTAGGTAGCACTATAGATAATTTTGAATTCTTATATCCTAGTCTACTATCTTACTTCATTCAATGGAACTTAGCTCTATAATGAGGCCAACTATGGAGTTTGATATTTGAGTAGAATAGAAGTTATGTTTAATAATCATGTCTTTTGGTGTGATTTTGAATTTTTAATTTGATAGATATGTTTTTATGATTACCATTTATTTTAAATGATTTGGATTTTAATTTTTTATGGATTTTTATATTCCCCCTCCATATGGATTTAGAAAATCAACATGGGTGTTTAAAATGACTGCCACTAAAAAAAATAGACTTGGTAGCTAAGGAAAATAAATTAGAGAGTGTTATGTCTATGAGTCCTATAATTGCATGTTAAATAAGAATGTTATCTTGAAACCAATATTTGTGTGCCCAAAGTGGAATGAAAATATGGAGATAAAGAGAATGAACATGAAATTATTAAGTAACCTCAAATTATAAAAAATGTGATAATGTGAAAAGGATTCAATGATAGGTAAATATGGATCTATATCATAATAAATTTTTTAAGTGTAGGGAAAAATGTAAAAGTAGTTTGTTTTGAAGATATTACCATATAATAAACAAAACCAGTTTCAAGAGTACGAGATCAAAATCTTTAACCATTGTTTTAATTTTTGAGAAAAACACTATGGTTTAAAGGTAGTTTAGAGAATTTATAGAAATTTTGAGGAAATATTGGTCCTAAGGTCTTACTCTAAAACTCATAAAAGATAAACTAAAGTAGGTAAAAATATGAAAAAAAAATTGGTGAGGAAGGCCTGGTCTTATCCAAGGTCTTATACTGTAACTCACAAAAGAAAAGGGAAATAATGAATTAAAATTTCAAAATGAAAAATTCATGATAAAAATAAATATTAATATTGGTCTATCAAATAAAATATATTCATGAGGATGGATGGGTCCTATCCATGGTCTTACAATGCAACTTAGGAATTAAATGAAAGTAATAAAGATAAACTGAAGGATCAATGATGGGAGCTAAGGATATTGAGAATAATGTACTACTACAAATTATATATCTTTGAAGGAAACCTACAAATTTTTTTATTATTTACATTATATGAATGTATGAAAAAAGTAAATATTTAAGCAAAATATTTATTTAAAAATTGAGCATTAGTGGGTTCTTTAAAACTATGTCCTTCATTAGTTATAGTACATAAGTAATAAGACCAAGGATGTCTTTGACTAAGTAAGGACCCCACCTTTTTTGGGAATATTTGCCTTCTTTATCATGTGTATAATCTAGTTTGAGGACTATATCACCAACATTGAAAGTTTGTACTTCTATGTTTTTATTATCTTGTTTATTAATGTAAGCCTTGTGTTGGTAATTATGTTGTAAATGAGCCATGCATCGCTCATATAATAAATCTAAAGAATGACAATAGGATTCAAAAAATTATTCATTAGATATTATACCATGAAGAGAGATACACATAGATAGTATCTCAACTTATGCAGGTAAATCTGATTTAGATCCATAAACTAATGAAAATAGCACTACCAAAGTAGAAGTTCATATGCAAGTGCAACAAGCCCAAAGTGTAGGATAGAGATGGATATAATAATTAGTATGATATTTTATAATAGTATTTTGTTTAAAAAAAATTTAGTGGATTCTATTTGGCCATTACATTGAGGATGTTAAGGTATTGAGAATTTATGTGTAATTTTGAATTTTGCACATAATTATTTCATTTTTTTAAAGTTGCCACCATTATCAGAAATGATGGTATGAGGAACTCTAAAATGACAGATGATTTGATTTAGAATAAATTTAGAAATAGTAATAATAGTAAAATTAGCAAAAGGCATGGCTTCTATCCATTTGGTAAAATATTTAGTGGAAGTGATAATGAATATATGACCATCTTATGATCTAGATAATTTTCCAATGAGATCTCATCCCAACATAGAGAATGACCAAGGAGACTCCACTATTTGGAGTTTAACCAAAAAAGAATGGATAAGATCATCACGAAGTTTATAAATATTACATTTTTATAAAAATTAAAGGAATTTTTTTCAAGAGTAGGACAAAAGTAACCCATGCATAGGCATTTGTGGGTTGTAACATGAACACTATAGTGACCACCAAAAATGCCCCTAGGTGCTTGTTCTAAGAGAGCAAGAAATTCATATTAATTTGCACAACATAGTAGGGTTCATTTTGCATTATGATAGTAAATGATGTTGTATTAAAGTACATATTTGAATACTTGTTTGTGAATTCAAGTATTTTCATTAAAATTTGTGTTATAGGGTAAGATTGATGTTCAATGAATTAAATTATATTTTTGTACCATGGGATTTGTTGAATAGTAATAAACTCAATGTGACAAATTAGAGAATCATTTTTATTTTTTAAGGAAGAAGGTGATTTTCTCATTTGAATAAAAAATTAAGAATCATGAATTTCTTAGTAAGGGTGAAATAGAGATGTTGATGAAATTAGAGAATAAACTATAAAATTTTGATCTCTTAGAATTATTTTGATGATAAAAGAGGCAACTTCTTTGGCAAGAATAGTATAAATTTGATGATACATGATTCAGTTTTCACTTTTACATTGATAACATATAATAGCTTGGTGACATATGATTTGTGAGTCACATAAAGCATGTAAATATGAGATGCATAATTCAATGTCATCTTGCATGCCTAGTATTAGAGATTAATATTAAGCCATGTTATTAGTAATATTAAAAGTTAATTGAAATGCTAAAGGTATAATTTTACCATGTGGGTTGGTTAAGATACAAGTTGCCCTAGTTACTTGAAGGCATTTTGTGCCATCAAAGTGAAGCATCCAAGTATATTCATGTAAATTAATTGTAACTTATATTAATTCTTTGATGACTACTTTAGATTTAGTGGAAGAAGTGAGATCAGTTTCTTCTTGGTTATTTGATTTTAGATCAACAATGAAATTATGAAAATAATCTTTGAGAGAAATTCAATAGAAATAATTTATTTATCAGGAAGAGTATCTTGAAGGTGGTTTATAGCTATCAAGGAAGATACAGTGAGTTAGTATCTGATCACTTATCCTTTTACATATTTATTTATTGAAATTTGAAGGTTAAATTACATCAATAGGACCATCCACTTGTTGATTATATCTCTAGGTAAGAAATAGTTTGAGAATAAATGATAAATTGGATCAGAATGGATAATGACATAATTAGTTTAATAAAGAATATAAAGATGAAGATTTTTAAATGTGAAATATATAGCGAGGTAGTCATGTACTACTTTTTTGTAATTTTTTTAATAATTTATTAAGCCTAGAATGACATAAAAATAACATATTATCTACTAGTATTGTCTTTTTAGGCAAGTATTACCCCAACCGATATGGGGGTAGAGGATGTATATAGAATTAGTGGATAATAATTTGAAGGTGGAAAAAGAGTGGGAAGATGAATCAAATATTATTTAATACTATCAAATGATTTTTGGAATGAATCTATCCATTTTAAAACATTACCTTTTTTAATGAGAGAATTGATAGAGTAAATACAGTAAGTTATTTCTAGAACAAAATAATAAATTGCCCCAAGATTTCCAATGTATGTTCATATGTCATGAATAGGGTAAGGAATGGGAATGTTGATGATATATTTGATTTTAGTTAGATCGACATCAATGCTTTGAAGGGAAACTAGAAATCCTAAATGTTTACCTGATGTAACTACTAATACACATTTAAATGGATTAAGTCTAACTTAATATTTAATGAGTTAATTAAAAATTATAGCTAAATAATGAAGGTGAGTTTTATGATTTTTATATTTGGGAATAAGTTCATCCACATAAGTTTCAATAATTTTATAAATAAAATGATGAAAATATGGGTCATTACATGTTTATAGGCATCTCCAACATTTTTGAGACCAAAAGGCATTTTAACATAACAATAGGTGCCCCATTATGTGGTAAATATTGTTTTAAGTTGATCTTCAAGAGCTATGTGAATTTGTTTATATCTAAAGAAACCATTGATGAGTGATAACATTTCATATTTGGTGGTATAATCTATGATAAAATCTATTTAAGGTAAAGGAAAATTATCTTTTGGACATGCTAAATTTAGTTTATGAAAGTCAATGCATATACAAATAACCATTGTGACTTTTTTATGAATAGGAATAATTTTTGAGACCCATTTCAAGTATTCCATGGGTTTAATGAATTCAGCTTCCAAAATTTTAATGATTTATTTATGACATAAGGTATAAATCTTAGGGGGGAATTTTCATGACATTTTTCTAATAATTTTAGCATTTAGATAAGTGATGATGTTATGAACTATAATGCTAGGATCAATTCTCAAAATATGCTCATATGACTAAATGAATGCTTCATGATATTTATCAAAGAAAAGACTAAAATTATCATGCTCTTTATGAGTCAGATATTTAAAAATGGTAATAGGTTGATGACATGTCGATGTACCATATTCTATTTTTGTCTTTTCTTTGATAAGCATAAATTTCGATTCTTGGAAATGGTATGGTTTAGGAGGGAGGGAAGAAATAGGATGTGTTTTAGGATCCATACTAGTAATGAAATTGGTAACAAAAAGTAACCTTTTTCTTAAAGTTTCCATGTTTATGATGTTAATGTCGAAGTTGAGATTCTCTAGCATGAAGGAGCTCAAATATAGCTTTATCACTAAGAAGTGTAGGTAGAGGTCCATAGTATTTGACATCCACTTTGAGATAAATTATTTTATTACCTTTTATATCATATTTATAATGTATTTGTCTCATGTCATTAACTTTAGTGTCTAAGTTAATTTTTGGTGTAAAGTGGGTATAGATTCTATGTTGGGGAGATTTTGTTCAATAGAGTCAATTGTATGGGTAATTTTTGTATTGGTTTGTTGCATAGAGGTAGTTTTAGTTGAGTTAAGTTGTATAAATTTAGTGTATTGATGCAATCATAAGAGGGAGGAAGAATTTTTATACTTTGTATAATTTAGTATATTAGGTTAGTTTGTATACAAAGCTTAGAGGATGTTTGTGCTAGGATTTGTTTGATTACCCATGGGGTGTGTAATAATGGTGTATTAATAGGAGGTACATAACTTTCAAGTTTTGGTTCAATATTAGATGAGATATGAATGACATGGATGTCATAATTGAAGGCATGTATTTTTACTAATGTCTTTTGATAATATTTTACATCTATATATCATGATTTGGATTGGACCATGATATAATACTCATTATCAATGTGAAAAATAATGCATGCATCTATTTACATGGGAGAATAAATGGTTAAAACACCTAATTTACTAAATTTTCAAGGATAAATGGTTAAAGGGTCTTGAAATAGTTTTTCCACTACATATTCATTACATGTGAAGTCATCTTCTTTTTAATAATCTTCATATGCATTGCATGGAAGGAGAGTATCATTAGTATCATCAATTAGAATAATGATGAAATCATGTGGAAGTAAAGAAGGAGGAAACCATTATGAAATATAAGGAGTTAGTCAAGTGGTATTAAAAGTGTTTTATAATTAATTTAGTTCATCATCATTTGAATCCAAGAGAGTAACATGTAAATTAGGATTCATGTTAATGAATTCAGGTAAATATGGGGAATAGTTAGAATGCAATATTAAGATTTAGTATTTGGTAGTTATATACCCCATAGGTTAGAATCGACTTCATGTCTATGACATTTTTAAATTATGAATGAATTTGATACATTAACTACTTGAAGAGGTAATAGGCCACATATGATATGTCCATGAGAGACTAATGAGAATGTTGTAGGATAATGATAGATCATGAACCATGAGCTTAATTCAAATTGTCTTGGATTTGATTATATGTAGGATCCAAATACAACCAACAAAGTATTTTTTTATTAGTTTTATCAAATCCCCTACACATGAGATGTGTTTTTTTAATATTTTATTTAGTGTATCCAATTTATTTAATTAGCCAAAGATAGGTAACATTAATACTTGATCCTTCATCTATTAAGACTTTTTGAATAAGGGTATTATTGATCAAAATTTTAAAAAAGAGGGGTGGAACATATTCTCTAAAAATAATTTCATTATTAATCATCTCTTCTTCAAGACATTATATGGATGATTTATAGGATGTGGAAATGGTCTTAATTGTATGTACTTCTGTAAGTGAAGGATCGTTAGTAGGGATTTACAAATCAAGTGAGGGTGTTTATTCCTTTTTATTTAATTTTTGCATAAGGAATTTATGATGATATGTAGAATTAAGAATTAATTACATAGGGGGAATTTTACAAGGCATTAAATTAAGTTATTCCAAAAAATTCTAATGGAGGTTGAAGAACCAACATGAGGTTTATGAGGTACAATGTTTTTTGTAAGAATAGGATAACTAGGTTGGGGTTTTGATTGTATAAGTATTTCCTCATTTTATGTGAAAGATGTGGGTTAAATATTTATATTATATCTATGTAGTTTTTCCTCGATAGAAGGTTTCTTAGGTTTGGTGAGAGGGTCTTTATGAGTAGGTTTTCATCGATAGTTGACTCTTACTGGATTAAAATATTGATAATTGGTATAATATTAATCACAATAATCATATATTACATAGATATTGTCATTTTCATGTTATGTGTTAGTGTTAGAAGATGTGGTTTTAGTAACCTATTTATTTTCGGAAGATTTAATATAACCATTATGATGGGATTTAATCATAACATCATGGTCAAATGTGTATCGTAACATGAAATAAATAGAAAATTTCACAAGCTCATGACATGTTTCATGATAATGAACCACATTAAAAATAAACCAAAAAAAATTATTAGGCTCATACCATGAATGTGGGGCACTATTATAGGCAAATGGTTTAAATGGAGATAATAACTACTTCATTTATGGTACCATCAATGGTGGGTGAGAATAAATTTGATTATCTACTTTGATTACTCATAATTTTGTTTGAGGAATAGTACTTGTAATTTCATTATTTTACGTTTGGAAATATTCCTTGGTTGATCTATGAATTGGCTCAAACTATTTCATAAGAAAATCATGTCTTTTATCTTGATCAAATTATTCATTTAAAGTTTGTGGAGAAAAAGTTCAAACCTTATATTGGAGAAAAGGTGTTAAAGTAGTGATAAATAATTTGAAAATATTATCATCATTAATGTTATGATCTACTTTATGAGCTAATGATTTCCATCATTTGATAAAATCATGAGCTAATTCAGAGGTTGATTGCTTAGCATTGATAAAATTACTAAAATTTTTTTATATAAGATCATTTTGTTGAAATTCCTTGCCTAAAGAATTAACCATATATTTTAATTATGTGATGATATGTTAAGGAAATTGATTATAGCAGTCAAAAACATATAATTTAAATTTTTTGACTAGAAGTTCGGTACTAGAAAAAGTATTTATTTCGATCCATTCCTTGTAGAGATTACCAAATGCCTTAAGAAAAGATGTAGGGTATTTATTTGCATCATATTTAATAGTTGGAGAAATGTTTCCAATATAGATATATATGATTAAAGGAGATAAAGGTTCTTTTTGGATATTTTGAAGCATCTTATTATGCATAATAGGTTACGAAATGATATTTATGTTTGCATCTCTAAGAGGAGGAGGGATAAAATTTGATTATTTTGAATTAATATAAGAGGATTTTAATTAGTAATTTATAATAAAAGATGTTATATTTACATTATTTGATATGTGTTTGCCATTTACATAACATTCATTTATTGGACTATTTGTGCATGCATTTGAGTAGTATCAATGTAGGTATTTTGGTTATTAGTGTTAAGAGGTGGAATTTTAGTATTTCTAGGAGTAATGTTAGTGTTGGTAGGAATAAAATTACCATCTTTAGGTGTAGGGATATTTCCTATAGGATGATTCCTTATGGGATTATTTTTTAAGCTTGTATCGATTACTACATTGGTATATCAAGGTAGTTTAGATAAGATGGTATCTTGAGAAGTGTGAAATGGATTAGAATCATCTAAATCATAACTTTGGGTGATTTGAATAATGTTAAAATCAATATATTTAGATGAAGGATGGGAAAATTTTCACCATGAGGGATTATCCTCTTGGGTATCTAAGGTAATTAAGAAAGAGAAACCCATGTATCATCTAAATGGATTAAGGTTTTCAAGAAAGATTTTGAAAGGTGATTTCATGATGTTTAAATAAGGTAAAAAGAAATCTAGGAATGTGTAGGTTGTGTTTAAGGAATAAAATTATGGTAATATAAATAATTCAACCATATACTATATGGGATTAATCAGATAAAATTTAGGTATGAAAAATGACTATGTTGGCTGATTACTATGTAGTTAGATGGGTCAATGCCATTTTGAAGAGGCAATGAATATGACTGAAGGTGAACTATGTTAATCAACTAGTGTATTGTCAAGTAGGTCGAAGTAGTGGTTTAATTACTATAGAAGTTCAATTAGTATGAGAGAGAATTAATTTGGATAAAAGGTACATAGTCGATCAGGTCAACATAGTTAGGAAGGTTAGAAAACATAACTATCTATATATGATTGAGTCACCTAGGTCAACTATGTTATGTAATATATGAAAAATTAAAATGTTTTGAATATAGTATATTTAGTTTTAATTAAATAAAATAAATTTAGACACACATGCAAATAGGTTGATCTGATCAATCTAGTTGTAACACACATCACAAACCTTATATCAATGTTGGCTAATACAAGTTTGTAATACAACATCAAATAACAAACAATAATTAACAAAAGTGAAGTGTAGATGTTAATTAATTATTCAAAAATAAGATCAAGAAGTAATAAAAGTTTTTACTAAAGGTTTAGTCTTCCAAATATACTTGCTCATCTATAAGATAGTGTAGGTCTAATATTTTATAGAATTGACTATGGAGGAAGTACCATTTCCATATCCCACTAAACCTAGTTTTAAGGGTAAGTTGGAAGTAGCTTCTTGGCACTAAATGCTAATAAATGCACCACACAAAAATAAAAATATGAATGTATTCCTAAGGTGTAATAAAAAGGGAAATCCTAGGAATTTCCAAAATACTATGAGGTAGGGGAAAAATAAAGACTGCATTTAGGTCTGTAATATGGATATGAGTATTAGGGAAATCCCCTTATGCCATGATATATATAAATGATAAATAAGATTTTAAATAAAGTATCAAGTATCCATTCATGATAGTAACTATTGTAGCATCAATTTTCACCCCTAGAGAGGGTTATTTAGGCTCTCTCTAATTGAACTACATTATGGGAATAAACCCATGATGTGGGTCACCTATGATGGGGTTGGACCTTTGTAAAAGGCCATCTTCCTCTTAATGGATAACTTATACTAATGTTTTTATTGAGAAAAGGGTTAGAAAATGGGAAGGGGTTCCTAAGAAATTTAACCAGGTGATGGAACAAATTTAAATAAGAGCTCACATAAGCATAAAGTAAACATTGAGGAAGCATAATATAATACTAGATCACATAATATCATAAAACTTAGCTAGTTACATAAGTGTTTCATAAACTAGGTTTAGGAAGCAATGAATGAATGAATGAAAAAAGGAGTTTTAAGACTCACTGAGAGATTGCATTGATGACAACAAAAAAACACTAATTTATACCTAAAACTAACTTGAAGACACCTAAAAATGAGCAAGAAAGAAAGATAATGGGCATGGAGGATTCTCCTTCACAATGCCATCATGCACAAACTTTGTTGCACACAATTTAGAGGGGAGAGATAGGTAAATAAAGTCTTTATTACTTCAAAAGGTCTTTCATACAATTTTTGATAGGGTCTAGCCTTATTAAATGAGAGTCTCTACTCTTCAATAATTGAGAGAGAATTTCTTATCAAAGTCTGAGAGAGCTACAGTGTGGAAGAAAATAAGAGATATAGGAGAAAGGGGAATGAAGAGGGGGAGTACACTATCTGAGATCATTAATTAAGCTAACACCACTTTTTTATCAAATCAACACCATTTATATATTGATAAGCAATCTTTATATTATCCCAATAGCCTCTAAATCATTTCATTGATTGAGCAAAACACTAGAGGACAAGAGTTTGCTGATGGTGATGAGTCATGATCATGCTATGAATAAAAACCCTTAGAGACTTGGAAAATATATTAAATGATCCCACTAATTTTTATAACTACCAAATCTCTACCTTAGGACTCTATGCCATCTTCCACTTTACTTGTTCATGAATACAAGAGCCTCATATCTTGAATATGATAAAGCCATACTATGTTTACTTTAAATGGCAATAAGTACCTATTTGGTGAGGTTGTGACTATATTGGAATATGAGACACCCCTTCATAATCATATATCTTCCCCATTTCAATATCAAAATGTAGGTCTATTATAGATGAAAACCAATCCCATTTATAAATTTTCATATAGCTATATCCATGAAGAACTTACAGACTACATAACATCATTATTGAACCATACTAGGTCTAAACAGACCTAATCTTCCTCTAAAAATTGTAAAAGCTAAGGAATTATTGTATGCGACATTGAAAACACAATAAAACTGAGTCTACATGTTCTAGATCCTCTAATAGAGGTCTTGACTGAGCTTCAATTATGTCCTTTGAAAAATCTACCCTAGTTTGACCTAAGTTGAATTCAACCTCTATTTAAAGTCCCTAGATTTCAAAGTTTAACAATGATCATTGATCTTGATTCAAGATTTCTCAAATTATGCCATCTATCAGCTCTTCATTCATTCTCAGGATCCTGTTATTAGCTCTTTGACTCCTTGACCTCATGCACATTATGTATCTCCCTTTGTATTATTTTACATGATACATATATCTTCTTCCAGTCTAACATGATTGAGACACTTGTCAGCTACACATTTTCTCTTGGGATCTGCTAACCTTTTGACCCATTGCTTGTTGTTGATCTACTTTATATGAGTGAATGTGCTTCATTGATCTTCTTGGACCCACTAGCTCAAGATTTATCTATGCACTATTAGATCTATATTATGCTCCCAATATTACACCACTTATCACTTGTGCATTCACCCTAGAGATCCTTTGACCTTTTGACTTGATGCTCACCATTGATATTCAATGCATGATCAAGCACACTCCATTATATATTTAGGAACCACTGACCTTGTCAGTCAATGTGTGCCATTATATATTTATTCAAGCACCCAATATCTTGAAATTTGTTATCTCCACATTTATCCTTGGGAACTTTTGAATCTAAACGTCCATTTCACAAAGCTTAACTTTGATGTCCATGTGCATGTTTCACTCTACAAATCTAATTTTAAAGGCTTATATATTGAGATATAAAACTCATCAAGATAAAAAAAATTCAAGGCACCTTTTTAGAAATAAAAAAATCATTTCCATATGGTCTTTTGTCCTTGACCAATTCCCTAGGTGTATTTATCAAATGTGCAACTAGACTCACCTGTTCATCCCTATGTGACATGTTCATGATGGTTTGGTT
The DNA here is from genome assembly GCA_037957365.1 of Torreya grandis. Lineage (NCBI taxonomy): Eukaryota > Viridiplantae > Streptophyta > Pinopsida > Cupressales > Taxaceae > Torreya > Torreya grandis. The sequence continues at coordinate 1,245,271 of JARHVA010005053.1, read as the reverse complement.
CTTCTAGACTTTTGTAAGAAATTATTGTCCTTTTAGAATGCTCCAATGAACTTATAATACTTTGTGTAATCTATTTCATGCCCCAAAATTCTTGAAACACAATGAGAACCTACTGGTCATTTTCACCTTACAATCTTAGACCTATTTCAAGATTTGCTTGTCAAAGATCAATAAAACACACTTTAAGTCTGGTTAAAGAATTTCAAAAGATTTGTAAGTGATATTTGATCTTATTCTTCATTATTTGGTCACCCACTCAATCAATAAATCTTTTCATCTTGTCACTCCATCCCAGAACATCTATAAATTGATCTATCTAGGAAAATTTATGTATGTGGGCCAAAATTCACTAACATTTTAGGTGACATCCTTAGATTGCATGCCTACTATGGAAAGACTATTGAAATTAAACTAATTTATTAGGTACATAAATTCATAGTATTTTATTTCAACTGATGTGAGACTAACTAAAGGCTAACCCTTTTTCAAACTTCCTCTTGAAGCAAAAATGAAAAAAAAATCAAAATAAACAACTATGCCCAAGGCACTTATTGAAATGGAAACACACAATTGAAAGGAAATGTGCTCAAGGCACTTAAAGGAGAGCATATAAAACTACTCTAATATGTTAAAATATCATACAATAGTTGAAAAGTCTTCTAATAATAAGTCTTTAAATGAATTAATAACACTCCATCCAGTTGAGAAAGTTGAAAATCATTATGTTGTTTACATCTATGGATCAAATAAGGACCACTCCACAATATGTAAAACTTGGTATGGTTTCTTAACTTGGCCTTATTTGAGTCTCATTTGAGGAATAGGTCCCCTTACTTGAAGTCTATTATTGTATCTCTCTTGTCAAAGGCTTTCCTAACTTGAGCTTGATGTGACTCTAATGCTTTCATTACAAGGTCCTTGATTTCTTCAAGCTTCATGAGCTCTATCATCCTCATGTTCATAGGCTCATTATCCATCAACTCAACCTGATGGTATAACTCTAAGGTAGGTAGTTCAAGAGAAAGGGTAAAGTTGGCTTCCCTTCTATATACAAGGACATATGGAGAATTGCCAATGGTAGTTTTGGGAGTCACTCTATCAACCCATATGACTGTCCTTAGTTTTTAATGTCATGTCCTCTAATTTTCTTCCATAGTTTTCTTGATAATCCTTAAAAATTTCTTATTTTTGGACTCTACCAGTCCATTACCTTAGGGTTAGTAATTGGAGGATGTGCTAATGCATATGCCTAGCTTAAGTACCCATTTATTTGTCTTCATACTAAGAAATGCTAAGGCATTATCTAAAATTATAGTAGTTGGGACATAAAACCTAGTTATTATGCTATTGTAAAATTATAATACTATTATTTCATTGGCTTCTTTCAAGGAAATTACTTATACCCCCTGGTGAAGTAATTAGTTATAGTGAGCACCCTTTTATGTCCTACACTTGAAGGTGTATTTATCATTTCTATGAATTCCAACCCCCATTGCATGAAGGGTTACTCCACTTGGATTGGGTTGAGTGGAAGAGATGATAATATTTATTTACATGTAAATAAAGCACACTTCTATCATTTTTTAACCCATGTATAAGCATCCTTGAAAAGGTTGAGAAAGTAATAACCAGCCCTCATTATTTTTGTCATTGTTGTTGTAATTGAATAAAAGTGGCCTCTTATAGGTCCATCATGAAATTTATCCAAGATATTTATCACTTGATTATGTCATCAATGTACCTAAAAATTACCCAATTGAGGTCCTTTCTAAATAAAACACCATCAACTAATGCATAAGGTATAGAATAAAGCCTAAAATACCTTATTTTTGCTATGTCCAAACCTTGGGGGCATTCTTTTGTCATCAAGAAATGTGTCATATCTTGGAGCTAGATATTATTAAGTAGAGGTGCATATATTTTTGAGTTGTCTTATGCCACCAAAATAATTTCTATCTTCTTGAAGGTCATCTATCATATGCTCACACAAGCCTTTGCCTCTTATCAGCTTGGTGACTTTAATCTTGACATCATACTCCATGACTTTGGTAATCTAGCCTACTCTTTTTTCATTCAAGTGTTTATTAAGGATGACGTCCCTAACTTTAGGATGAGACACCATAAGATTTAACTTACCATTAGAAAGCATTGGCCTAAAATTTATGAGGATTTTTAAAGCTTTAAGAACCTACTTTTCAATAAAATTGTAATTTACCTCATATCCTTCCAACCCTTGACTAAAAAAAGCAATTGGTTGCTCAAGTCTTAACCATTCTTCTATATCAACATAGCTAATATGTTATCAAAATTGGAAAAAGGTGTACATATGAAATACTCTAAGAAAATAGGATTCATGAGTAAGGGTGCTTGGGCAATGGCTTGCTTGATGGCCTCAAATGTTACTCTACCTTCATTTGACCAGGAAAACACTTGGCTCTTATTCAACATGTTATTGATAGGTTTGACTAGGTTTGCAAAACTAGGTATAAACCTTCTCACAATGTTTATTTTCCTCAAGGAAGCTTTGGATTCCTTTCTTATTCTGAGGTAAAGATAGTTCTAAGATAACACTTATTCTATCAAGGTCAATGGATAGTCCTTCCCTTGAAATAATTTGACCCAAAAGTTTGCATTCATGAACATCAAGCACACATTTCTTGGGATTTAAAGAGATATACATCTTTGGAAGATCAACCTTAGATGATCCATGTGCTCAATATCCTTCTTAGAGAAAACTATGAAGGCATCTAAGTAAACTAGTACCATATAATTCAAAAACCCTTGGAAATCCATGTCTATGGGTATTTGGAAAGTTTTCCCAACATTTGAAAATCCAAAAAGAATATTTTAGTAAGCATATGTGCCCCACTTTGTGGTGAAGGTAGTCTTATATTGATCTTCTTATCTTACCAATACTTTGTTGTAACCTGAATATCCATCCAAAAGGGAAAAATGTTATGAACTAGTAACTATTTAAAGGAGTTTCTCCATGGATGGTAAGGCGTAGTGATATTTTAAAGAGACCCTATTCAAATCCTTGAAGTCAACACACAATCTGATTTCCCCACTCTTCTTCCTCACAAGTACCAAATTAGATACCCATAAGGAGTGATTAATGGGAAATATTATCTTAGATTCAATTAATTTGGTCAATTATTTCCTCATAAACTCTTCAATTTTTGTGTTTATAGGCCTCTACTTTTGTCTGACATGTTTTCAATTAACCTCTAGTTCTATAGTGTGTTGGGTCAGCTTGGGATCAAATCCTCTCAGGTCACTATAATACCAAGAAAATATGCCTACATATTCTTTACAAAGTTCTATGAAAAGCATTCCTTTAATATTTAGTGCTTACCTTTCCAACCTTGAGGATCTTGTCCTTGAAGATATGGACTCTTTCATAGTTCTCTTCATTAGTTGACATCACTACTTTATCTTTTATCATATGATCTACCTCATGGAAAATACCTTCAAGGGTGACAAGGCCTTTAGGAAGCTTGTTTGATCTCAATTGAAAAATTTTCTCCTTATACTTATGTTGAAACTTTTACTGGTTTATGGAGGAGAACTTTTCTTCCTACTTCAAGAAATAGACAAATTACTTGTCATTTTCAAAGATCTGCCAATGAGTTTCATTATCTGGCACTGATGGTCTTACAACCAATTTAACATATCATTGCACCTTGGTCTTTTTCAACTCATTTGGGATATTGAATTAATCTCTCACAATTGCTAATCTATCAGCATGTCCATTCTGGTTCCTTGGCACTATGTGGATGTTAAAGGCCTCAAAATATTTAATTATGTCCCATAATCTATGTTTTTAAGACTTCATCAAGACATTCTTAGTGATATTCTAGTCTCTAACTTGGTGAACTATTAGCTCAATATTTCCATAGACTTGTAATTATTTCATTTTTCTCTTATTAGCCCATTAAAGGCCATGTATAAGGCCCTCATACTCTACTGCATTGTAAGAGAAACTAAAATTGAACCTATAATAAGAGAAACACTTATCATTTGAGGGGGATACCAGCATTGCACTTATACCCACTCCATGTTTACTCCTTAAATAATCAAATAACAATTTCCATAATCTACTAGGATATTTTTGAGGTCCAATGATGGATGGCATGGACTGGTTCTCTTCCTATAAGTAGTATAAACCTAAGTCACTCTCTTCAACTCCTTCGAAGGGATCAACTAAATGATTGTGATTCCATAGTTTATCTAAGAACATGTCTAGTATATCCTTAGGGTGAGTGTTTAATTCTTGACCAACCATATGTTCATGCTCATCAATAATGGTGCTATTGAGGTTTATGTTATCTGGCCCATAAGGCTCTATGTCAATTTATGCAATGGGCTCAGCCTTAATAGATACCTTAGTTTTATATATTGTTTTTAATTCCATGTATGACAAATCTAATAAAAGATAACCTCTAATCTTTGTAGTGAATTCCATAGATAGGCATAGGGGAAAATGAGGAGGTGCATCTAGGATCAACACATCTTGAGCCACTATGACACCAAGACAAGCATGTAAGGTCAAGTTGAGATATATGATGATACAAGATGGCTTGGTGGGAGATCCATCTAGTTATAACACTCCTTTATATTGAGGCTCATATTTTAGACCAAGTTGGTCTACTATAGACTTTGGCATTACTGAGGTGATAGCCCCACTATCTACCAATAAATTTTGCACTAAAGAGTCACCAATGATTATTGAAATATAAAAGGTAGGATGTTTGACCACCTTACCTAGTTGCCTTTCATTTGGTCCTTTGGTTGCATTGGTGAGAACCACATTCTCCTTGACTAGTGGTTTCTTATAAACATTAATTCTTGACAACCCTTTTTGGAGGATATCCACCTAAATAGGCATGGAGATCATATCCCAAATTTTCACACTCACATTAGACCATTTAATTTGTTCCACAGTGTTGATGGGTAAACCACCAACCTTTGGTTGTGTTTTGGGAGCCACAACTACACCTTGAGTTTATGACTTTTGAGGGATAAAGACATTCCCTTGATTTTGATTCCTTGGAGATATTGAAACCTTTGGAATAATAGTAGGTTTATTTTGATATGATATTGAAGGAGTAATGGTAGGAGGAACCTTGACTGCTTCTTGGATACCATCCATGTTCCTTCTTTTAAACCTTGTTTTTAATGCTATTGGGATGTATGCCTAGCTAAGATTGAGTTCATAACACTCTTATTTCTCATAATTCACAATTATATCACCAAATATCTTGGTCCTTGATCAAGTCTTTGACCTTGTTGAGGCTCTTCTAGTTTTATCATCATGAGTACCTATGTATTCTAAGCCATAAGATCTTGATTTTACCCATAATTAGCATCTTGCTACCATTGATCATTGAAATATTGAGTGAAATTAGTTGTTGTAATAATGGATTACATAAAATAATTATTCTAATGTATGGTACCCTCAGATTTTTGAGCAATATTATTTTGAATAGGGACCAAAGTGTTGGAAGTGCTTGCAACATTTGGATTATAGTTGTTTTTCTTAACATAGTTAGGGTGCCCCTATCCTTGGTTTTGACTTTGGCCTTGGCCTTGGAATCTTCCTTTTTAGGGTGGTCTATTTTTTTGATAATATTTTTGATGAGGTTTATATGAGGCTTGGTAAGTCCTATTGAAAGTTTGTTGCCTCTTAATATTCACTAGTTCATTTCCCAAGGATTAGAACATGCTCTTAATCTCTTGAAGGTTATTTTTTTCTTGGGAATCACTATATTAAATAGTGGAATCCTTTTCTTTCTTAGGTGATGGTATAAAATAAATTTTAGGCACATGAGTAATGATATCAAGGGGAGGAATAGAAATAAGGGGTGGTCTAATCTTAGGGAACAAAGGTATTGGTTATCTAGGTGTAAGCTTGTCAACATGTACCAGATAATTTTATGCTTTGATTATCACCTCATATACATTTGGTAATATCTTTCCTCCCATGGACTATATCATTACTATAATTCCACTATTTAGGGACTTCAAATAGTAAAGAAAGGAAAAGTTAGGGGTATGCCTAACAAATACTAGGATTTTATCCCAATTATTTTGAAACCTTATGTTGAAGTCTTCTATGACTTCATGAGGGGTTATTTGAATTGTGGTTAGTTTTTCTTCAAGTGACAAATGGTCACTTTTGTCTTCAAACATTTTACACAATGCATCTCCTAATTGGTCCCATGATGTAATATAATTAGTAGCAAGGATTCTATACCAATGTAAAGCTTTACCTTTGAAAGAGATGGCTAATAACCTAATTGATACATCTTTCTCATTGATATCATGAATATTTCAGAAGTTGGCAATATCCATGAGGTGTTTAAAAGGGTATTTAGCTTGGTCTTCAGTAAAATTTGGGTCACTTTTGAGAGTTTCTATTAGAATAATATCATATTGAGGTAGGTCTAGAGGACTTTAACCATTAAATTCCATAAAAGGAAAAGTTCTAGGGGTTGTCATGGTAATGAAAGGGTTTATAAAAGATCTTCTTACAGGGGTAGGCCCTAAAAGTGATTTAGGAACAAAGTTACATTTATAAGGGTGTGTGTTAGAAAATATTAATCTATTTACTGAGTTTAAAGGTAATTTAATAAATTCAAAAGGAATACCTCTATAAGTTGACCATGTAGTTACCTTTTTCAAGAGATGTAGTCAATGCTCTACTACCATAGTGTTGAATTTTATTTTGGAATCACCAAATGTTGTTTCTTGGAAGCTAGCATAAAACTTTAACTAAACCAAAATCAAACTTTAACCAATATTCTTTGAACTATATCCCTTCAATCATGATATTAATTATTGTAGCATCAATTTTCACCCTTGGAGAGACTTCTTCAGGCTCTCTCTAATTGAGATACACTATGGGAACAACCCCAAGATGTGGGTTAACTATGGTGGGGTTAAATCTCAGGAGAAAGCTAGCTTCATCTTGATGGATCACCTATACTAATGTTTACACTGAGAAAAGGGTTATAAAGGAGAAAAGGATCCTAATAAAGTTAACTAGGTGATGCATCAAATTTAAATGAGAACTCATATGAGCATAAATTAAACATTGAGGAAGCATAAGATAATACTAGCTCACACAATCTCACCAAATTTAGTTGCATAATTTTTTCATATAATAGGTTTAAGAATTAATGAATTAAGGTAAAGAGGAGTTATAAGACTCATTGAGATCTTGTATTAATGATATAAAAAACACTAATTCACAATGCAACTAACTTGAAGACACCTAGAAATGAGAAAGAAAGAAAGACAATGGGCATGGAAGATTCTCATTCATAATGTCATCATGCATAAACTTTTCTACACATAATTCAAAGGGGAGAGATAGGTAAAGGAAATATTTATTTCTTCAAGAGGTCTTTCATTCAAATTTTTATAGGGTCTAGACTTATCAAATGAGAGTCTCTGCTCTTCCAAAATTGAGAGAGAATTTCTTATCAAAAGTCTAAGAGAGATAAAATGTGGAATAAAATAAGAGATATAGGAGAAAGGGGAGTATAAATGGGGAGTACACCATCCAAAATCATTAATTGATTTACCACCACCTATTTATCAATCAACACCAGTTCTCTATTGACAAACAATCTTTATTTTATCCCAATAGGATCTAAATCATTTCATTGATTGAGAAACACACTATAGGATAACATTTTGCCAAAGGTGATGAGTCATGATCCTAATATGAAGAGAAACCCTTAGAGACATAAAAAATATATTAAATGTTCTTACTACTTTCTCCAACTACTAGATCTCTACCTTGGGACTCTAATCCATATTCCACTTGACTTGTTCATGAGGACAAAATCCTCATATCTTGAATATGATAAAGCCATGCTATATCTAATTTGAATGGTGGTAAGTACCTATTTGTTAAGGCTATGATGATATTGGAAGATGAGACACTCCTTCATAATCACATATCTACCCCATTTCAATATATGAACATAGGTCTACTATAGTTGAAAACCAATCTCATTTATTGGTTTTCATATATCTATATCCATGAAGAGCTTACAAATTACATAACATCATTTTTGAACCATACTAGATCTAAATAGACCTAATATACCACTAAAACTTGTGGAAGCTAAGGACTTATTGTATGTAATGTTGAAAACACAAGAAAATTGAGTCTACATGCTCTGGATCCTCTAGTAGTGGTCTCAACTAAGCTTTAATGGCATCCTTTGAAAAATCTGCCCTGGTTCAACCTAAGTTGAATTCAACCTCTATTTGAAGTCCCTAGCTTTTGACATTTAACAATAGCCATTGATCTTGATCTGGGCCTTCTCAAATTATTCCATCTTTTATCTCTTTATTCAGTCTTAGGATCTTGTTGTCATCTCTTTAACTCCTTGACCTCAAGCACATTGTAGATCTCCCTTTGTATGAATGAATGCAATCCATAGATCTTCTTCTAGACTAACATGGTTGAGACACTTTCCACCTGTGCATTTTCTCTTTGGATTTGCTAACCTTTTGACCCATTTTTCATCATTGATCTACTTTATACAAGTGAATGCACTTTATTGATCTTCTTGGACCCACTAACTCAAGCTTCATCTATGCACTATTATATCTAGATTTTGTTCCCAAGTTTATACCACTCATCACTTACACATTTAGCCTAGATATCCTTTGAACTTTTGACTTGATTCTCACCATTGATCTTTGATTCATGATCAAATGTGTTCCATAAGATCTTATGGTCCTACTAGCCTTATTAGTCAATGTGCATCATTACATCTTTTTTTGAGTACCCATGATCTTGACACTTATTAGCTCTACATTTATCCTTGGGAAATTTTGAATTCAAAAAACTATTTCATGAATATTAAACTTGACATCCATGCGTACGTTTCAATTTATAAGTCTAAATTTAAAGGGTTATATCTTGAGGTAGATAACTCATCAAGATACAAAATTTTTAGAGGATCTTCTTAGCATGAAAAACATCATGTCCATGTGGTCTTTTGGCATTGATTGATTCCCTTAGTATATTTATCAAATATGCAACTAGACTGGTATGTTCATCTATGTATGGCATGCTCATGATGGTCTAGTTATTCTATAATTGTGCAAGAAACTATTGTCCTTTTAGAAGGCTTCAATGAAATTCTAAGACTTTGTATAATCTTTATCATGCCCCTAAATGCTTGAAACACCATGATAACCTATTGGTCCTTTTCACCTTGTAATCTTAGACCTATTTCAATACTTTCTTATTAAAGATCAATTAAACACACTTTAAGATTGCTTAAAGTGTTTCAAAAGCTTTGTAAGTGAAATTTGATATTCTTCTTCATTATTTGGTCACCCACTCAGTCAAGAACTCTATTCATCTTGGCACTCCATCCCAAAACTTCTAGAAATTGATCTATCTAGGTAAATTTATTTATGTGGGCCAAAATTGGCCAACAATAACTAACTAATTTAAAAACTATCAATATAGAGTTTCTAGGGAAATCCAAATAAAATAAAAAATAAGAGAAAAAATCAATGTTTTGAAAGCTAATTTACATTTTTTGTAAAGTAAATAAATAGGCAACCAACTAAAAAGTATAGTGTGTTTAATAACTATTAATTTAGGTTAATTCCCTTTGTTTGAGTAGGTAAAAATATAAATAGACTAAGGCTGACTTGGTAAACCAAGTTGGAAAAATAGAACATAATAGAGTCAATATGATCAACTCAGTTTGTTAGAAGATAGGCCAGGATGAATGTAGTTGAGTAAGTCAACTTAATTTTTTGGGTAAAAAGAAGATACAAAATTAAGTCAAGCTAGTTGAATTAGTTTGTTGTAAAGTTACATTTTTATATAAATTACAAAATAGTGAAGATAATGGAAATTAAATTTTTAAAAAGAGCAAGAAAATAGATTTACTATAAAAATTAATAAATGGAAATTATTGATCTAGTTAGAGTGAACTTGGAAAATAGTATAGAATCAAATAGGTTGATGTATTAATTTTATTGAGAAGGTTGAGTTGTTTTTAACTATATTTTCTAGGTGTAAATTTTAACATGTATAGGTAAATGATTTAATATTTAGACATAATTGAGCTAGTTGACGTAGTATAAATAAAATGAGTAAAATGAGAGGAAAAATATAACTATGTCAATTTGATCGATCTAGTTATAAAAAAAAAAAAAATTATAAAATAAGAGAGTCAAGTCGATTGATTTAGTTAAATGTTTAAAGAAAAAAAACTATGTCAATTGGATTAGTTTCTAGAAATTCCATGTGTAGAAGGCTGAATAGGGTTGATAGGGTCACCTTAGTTGGAAAACCTACAAAAATATACCCTAACATGTTTGATCATGTTTATGAAGCTATAAAATCCTACACATATATTTAAACTAAGTTGAGAGGGTTAACAACATATGAAATCCTATGCATAAAATGTTAAACTAAGTCAACAAGGTTGAATTAGTTGTTTGTAAAGAAAAATTAAAAATTATAAGGGTTAGATTCATGCTGGGTTCACCAAAATGTATGAGAGTGAAACTATACATATATATAACTTATCCTACTAAATAATATTAAAGCTAAGAGAAGGTAATAAACTAAAAAGTTTGTTTGGAAATACATTTATATCATGTTCATGACCAATAATGGATCTACTAAACTTACACTAAGGGATCTTTTATCACATAATGGAAAAAGAGAGGTTTCCAAGGCCTCTAATCAAATTCCATTTTGTGATAACCCTAGATAGATATTATGATTACAATAGTATTAAGTAATCTAATCTACTAAATAACATGTAAGCTAATCTAGTAAATTAATATGCAATTTAATCTAGTACTCATCAAAGCTTGTGGCACAAATGGGGAAAATAATAAACATGTAAAGATAAATCTATAACATAGAAATAATCTAAGAAACAAGAGATACAACTCAATATATCATCTCTAAAACATCTAATTATCAAAATATGAAAGTCTAATCATATAATTACCTTGTTGAAGTGAATCCATCATGCTTCAATCTCTTCCTTGGCCAATGGTGATTTTCAACAGATTGTTGTGGCTTGTAAGGATCACAAGGAAAAATCATGTCTAGGATATAAGACTTATCCAATGTATCGAAGACCTAGAAAAGATAAGTGCTAATTCTCCAAGGAAAAAACCTAAGTGATGTGCAATTGAATTATCCTCTATTTAGAAATGAAGTTGAGTGGGTATTTACAGCCATGGATTGACCCTAAACCCTTCTAGGAATTTAGATGACATTGTTATCCCATTCACCTTTGTTAGGTGATAAATATTGGGTCTTGAATTATGCCATCTTGGGCTAACAAGGTTTTGTAACATGTGTTAAACCCATAATGTGGTGGACCGAATTGACATAGTAAGAATAGTGGAAAAGGGGGTTTTTGCTTAGGTAGGGAATATCTTGGGTGGTGAATTACTTAGGGTAATATATAATTAGGGTTTTAATGCTTATGGAATTGGATAAAAGTATCTTGAATTAGTTTTAAATGGTTGTATATGGGCTAGCAATCCTATGAAGCACCAAAGGTCTGTCAACCCATCTTATAGTGCACACTTTAAGGCATGCACTCAGAGAGGTTGAGATTTGATTGGTTCCTACAAGAAATAAAACATTATTAATTGATAAAGTTTAAAACTATTATGTGTATACACCTTATACCAATTTTATTTTGTCATTCTCTCATCAAATGGTTTACATTGAGGGAATAATATCATGTTTGTGACAACTAACTTGTGGAATACTAATTTGAGTGATAATATTAAATGAGTATAAGTTATTCATTTCATTTATTATTTTTATTGATCCCTAGGTATGGTGATATTTGTAAAATTTGAACATGTTGGATATGTTTAAAATTAGTTACCCCATATCTTACTACATTCTTGTTACTAAATAATATTGGATTTTTATTGTGTGTTTGTCCTTGGTTATCTTTGTGTAAAATTTTAATAATACATTTGGCTATAAGTGTATTTTATATTTGGATTCCTTTTTTGATAAACTCATCAAAGGAGTTAGTTTAATGGACTTTTAGGTGGAAATATTACTCTTAATTGAGGTTGGCTATAAATAAGATAATTAGTTGTTTTTTTCAAGGATTATCCAAGGAAATCTATTGGATATGCATATCCATCTTTACAAGGAGGAAAATATTTTCCCATTTCTATGTTTGGCATTGACCAAGTCTAGAATTATAATTTTGTGTTCTATTTTATAGGAAAAATATTTCACATATCTCTCATAGAGATCTGCAAAGGTAATAATATATCCTTTAGGTAGATACAAGAATGACTCTAAGGATTGGCTATCTAAACTTCTTGGGAAAATCCTAGGTAACTATTATGGGTTTCAATTCCATGTTGAAATACTTGGAGAATATACATCATGAATTTCCATTCTTGGGTAAATGAAGTGCCCTTGAGTGGTGAGGATGGCGATTGGTTTAGATTAGTTTTAGGTGACTAAATTTCTAATTGGAAATTATCTATTGATTATTTGATGTTGGATTGTTTTATTTTTGAGGTAAAGGATTTGTTATTGGAGGATTGCCATAGGATTTTAAATCTACCAATTAATGGATAAATAATTAGATTCGATAATACACAAATTTATGTCAGTCTTGTAGGATTTGTTCATGTATAATTATTTTCCTTTTATCAATGTGGGCATGGTATACATGATGTGGATCTCAAAAATTTAAGGTTAAATTCTACCTATCCCTTATATATATTAGTTGTATCTAAATATATAATATTTTAAACTTTTATTGATTAATAACACTTTGTATCTTGTAGAAACCCATCAAGTCTCAATCTGTCTGAGTGCATGCCTTAAGGGGTGCACCAAGGAAGGGGTGGGTAGACCATTAGTTCTTCATAAGATTTTTGTCCCTTTTTCCACTTGCCATCTACAAACTCATCTTATAAAAATGTTAAACCTGAGTTTATTCTTCTCATCCTTACCCATTCCAATCATTTTCGACTTTTCATCCTCATTTTCTTTCCTTAATTCCCTTTTGGATAGTTTGTTGTATTGGGTCAACTGAATCAACCATATAAAGTCTAGGGGTATTTTTAACTTTTTGGGTTTGTTAGCCTTTTGGCTGATCTAGCTTAGACTTAGTAAATTGTCCTTGAAAACATACAAGGTCAATTGGGTCAACCTTGTATAGTTAATATTTTTAGGATGATTTAGGGAAATATCCACCTATATATATAAGTTTATTTCCATCCATTTGTAAAAAGATAAGCAAAGAAGAATAAGTGTGAATGAACATCTAATTATTGACCATTTTACTTGAGGAATAAATCTTAAGGTTCCATACTTTCTTTGGAGATATGGATCTTGTCCTATGGAAAAGTATTTTGATGCATAGATAGGTTGTGTATCCTAGAGCTAATTTGTCTTTGTTATCTTTACATACCACAACAATCTATTATGAATCACCTTGTCCAAGGGAGAGATTGAGGCTCAACAGGTTCATCTTCAAAGTAATTATTCCTAACTTTATTTCTCCTTTGTAATAGTAGATATATAATGTAGTTGTACTTTATTCTTCCATGCATTAGGACTTCATATACATTGATGTGAGTATATGTATTATATACATGCTTAGTTTAGTTTTTTTAATTTCTAACCCCCACTTTGTGCCATAATATTTGGTGTGCACTAGATTAGATTTACTTTCTTATTTATTATAATAGATTGAACATTAAATCTAGGACTCTTTTGTGTGATTTTTTTAGACTGTAGGCTTTAGAACCCTTCCTAGTAAGGTGTATTGTGACAAGTTATCCCTAATCAGGTCTAATGGATACACATATTAGTCATGATCTTGATTAAAAAAGGTATCCACAATTATAAGTGTAGGTATGCTCTATCTTCTCGAAGCCAAGATTGATTTATAGACATGATGATTTTATGATTGCATAAATTCTAATGAACCTAATGTGAACTAACCCTTAAAAGATTTATTCATTTTATTTCATTTCTTTCATTCTTTCATCATTATTTTTATCATATATCTACCATACTAGATTGACTCTGTCAACCCAATATCTAACTTTTATGCATAAGTTTTTAGGTACAAACTACTGGATCGATCTTATCAACCCAGTATAAATTTTAGATTTCCAAAAATCCATTTTAGACTACTAGGTTGACCCAGTTGACCCTATACATTTTAGGCACGTAGTAGCAAGTTTCTATAAACCTTGATCGACCCAGTCAACCTAGTTTATATAATTTGAAAGTATAAATCAAGGTTATTGAATATAATCTTCATTCTCTAAATCTATGATCCATCAAGTTTCTTTTTTATCTTTCTATCTATTTATTTATTTATTGTATTTCCTTTCATATTTTTCAATATTAAAAACTACCCTTACATAATTAACTGGATTGACACTGCCAACCCAATTTTGTGTTCTATGTGCTTTCTAGATAACTAGGTAAACTCTACTGACCCTATTCATTTTTAGACCTTACTTTTGTAGTATAGGTTTGACCCTGTCGACCCAGTTATGTATTTTGTGCATACATTATTGACCATATCAACATTGTACCTTGTTTCAAAGTTTGAATTAACATTATATGAAAGTAATTAGTTCACACTTTATTTTCTTATTACTTGTATGCTTAGAATAAATCACATAGTTTAATTTGATTTTTTTAAATTAATCATTTAGTTCACTATTTTCTATTTTATGTACACATGGACAAATTACATAGTCTAAACAATCATTTTAACATTTATCTACCCAAAGCCAACCTACCTGGATTTCATCACCAAGGGGAAAGATAACTTGATACTATGGTCAAGTATAAAGCTTAGTTAATGGTATATTCTGGCTAAGCACCTGACACCCTTATCGTTTTGGTGTGTGAAGTGAGGGGATACACCCCAATACCAAGCCTATATCATTACCACTATAGTCCCTTTTAGCCCAAACTACTTCAAACCATCCTTAGATTTTTATTCTAGTTCCTTACTTGTAGCCAACTTCCCATCACATTTTAAGTTATATCTTAATAATCTAATTAACATTCAGGTTGACCAATTAGTTAGCTCTTTACTTTCCAAGTTGATTTCTTGCTCTTTGCCCAATTGTATTTGGTATTGCACAAACTTGCATTAGCCAATATTGGTGTAAAGTTTTGTGTTGTGTGCTTCAAATAGATTGGTCAACATTAATCTAATTGACTATTTGTTTCCTTTCTATCATTTATTTTCAAATTACTTTCAAAATTTGTCTTGTTTAGATTCAAAAATCTATCATTAGTTTCTAAATTTCCCTCTCTATTGTACTAGGTCAACTTGGTCAACCCTATACTTTTTCAAACATCTATTTACTATGTTGGATCAACATAATCGACCCTATATAGTTTACAGACCCTATTTCATCTTTTCCCAATCCCTGTTCACTATATTGGATCAACCTAGTTGACCCTCTATAGTTTTTATACCCTATTTTTGTGCTAGATTGACCCAATTGACCTTGTACTATTTTGATCATTCCCTTTTTTTGCTTTCTCATCTCTCTTTCCTACCTTTCATCATGAACTTTATATTTGATGATAATTCTAAGTTATAGTTAGTAGACATGATGAATTTTACCAACCCTCATAGGGTATTCAATAGATAGAGTAGGTATTTTCTCTTAGATGCTAGTAATGTTCATATTTCCACTTGCACAATGAACTATGGGACCCCTCCTAATACATCTCCACAATGTAATCCTCTCTTCTCATTAGATGGCCAACCTAAATTATAGTATACCCCAAAATGTTCTTCTTTATCTCTAAATTTCCTCAACATCAAGGAAATGATCCTTCTATGATTTACAATCTTATGATTAGTGGTCAATTTGAAGAGACTCATTCACCTACTCCTACATTCTCAACTAGAATTGGGGGTACCACTTTATTTGATTCTCAATCTCTTCCTTTGATAATGACCCCTTAGCATACCATGACCTATTCTTCTCTTACTTCTTCCACCTGTATGCCTAGTGTTTCTCTTAATTATAGTTTATTTTATTAGAAAAAGGAAGTAAGAAACTAGATACAGGTATGGTATAAGAACCTACACACATAATCTAGATGATTATGAAGAGTTCCTCTTTGTCTTGGGAAGAATGACATGTAGATAATAAAATACTAATACAAAGGGGTTATTAGATGGATAGCAAGGTGGATTGCCTAACATGAGATAGATTCAAGAAACATGAGCTTACTAGGAGGCTATCAATCCACTCTCTTAGAATAGTTAAGTTAAAATAAATAAAGGTGAAGTACTTGCATTAAATGATAGAAAAGACTAAAAGGGAATGCAAGAATAAATAAATGCTTGATAAAGTAAATAAACTAATAATAGCAATAAATGGGTCAATACTAATGATAAATAAGTCATGTTGGGTTTAGAAAGTAGGTGGGGACTCTGTGAATAGTTAGAAAGATAGAAAGTGGAATTTGGTTGAGGGTAAACAAGTGGAAATAGCTTGTTATTTCCTACCACAGTGACCATCGATGGCCATGATAACTATCAAAGTGTAAGGTGACTATCGGTAGTTGGGTGATCATTGGTTGTTGAAGGTGACCATTGGTGGTCAGAGTGACTATCAGTAGTTGCTATGGGTTTTGAGAAGTGTTGTAAAAAGCTTGGGCTAATGAGGTTAGTGATCAGGTAGAAATTTTTTAAAGGTCTGGTTAAGGATGGGAGGTCAGAAGATGTGATGTGAAGGGGTCTAATTTAGGAAGAGATGTCAAAAACCAAATAAACAAAACTTAAAATAAGAAATGTAGCTAGTTTGTAGCTTGATGGTTGATAGTAGACTAAGTAGAAATTTTTGTAAAGTAACAATGCCTGTAGTTATAAAAAAAATTGGCAGAGGTTTGGGTCTCTATCATAGTTTCTAACTTATTAGAGGGATTACCTAGTTTCTAAAATTCCCAAGTCTCTAGATCGATTAATCCTTTTTTTACCTCCTACTCTTCTCTTTTATAATCAAAAGAGATGGAGGTGTAAGTTTTAGAAGGGGTGAAACTAATTATACAAATTTAATTCTTGATGCATTAGCTCATTGAATGAATTAAATTATAATGTGTTTGGGTTCACACATAGACTAAGTTTGAGTGCTCAGGTGCTAGGTACCTGACCATTGGTGGTTAGGGTGACCATCGATGGTTATGGTGATCATTGACACTCAAGGATTAAAGGTCAAGTGGGATGAAAAGGTAGGTTAATAAGCTAGTTTAGCTAGTTAGCTAACTTGCCTTAGGGTCATGGTGGGAGGTTAGGTAATGGTCTGATCGATGGGTGTTTTGACATCTAAAACCATCATGTGTGATTTTATAGTGTCTACATTTTACCCCTTTTTATTATGTAGTTTGTGTCAACAAGCTGCAAAATAAAAATGAATTACAGGTTGATGGGTTGGTTACCCCAAGCATGGGAATATGTGTTTCACCTCAAACTAGGAGTGGATGAGGTAAAACTAAATTGAGTTTAGGTTTGACAAGTAGTTTATGGTGAGTCATAAGGTTGGTGATAATGGTGGTTGGGAATTTGAAGCATAAACATGTGCACAAAATGTGACTAAGTATGATAGACAAGATCATGCATAGACTAAGTTTCCATGGTTGGTAAAAAATAAATGTTGGTTCTAGAAGGATGGGTGATGGGGTAACTAGGCCACAACATTAGGCATAGTTGATCAAGTTATTCCTATCAAGTCTCATAGATAGGGTTAGTGTTTTTATAGGTATCCAAGGTAAGAAGTGCTCTAGATAAAAACATAAATGGTTTAGTGTGAATTAGGTGGTACAAATTCAAATATTCAACATGGAAATGTCAGTTGGTGTGGTCAAAAGGACCAAGGAAAGGTCAATGAAAAATATTCTATAGTTAGGGGCCCAAAATGGCCAATGTTAAGGTAGATGTGGTTGGTAGGGTAGGAATAAAAGGTATTATCCAAAGGGTGGAATTGGGGTATGTAGGTTCCCAAATTTGAAAAGTTGACATCTTAACCATCGATGATTAGGGGTCCCAAGAGCAAATGTCAGTGATTACACTAACTTTCAATGGTTAAGGGAAAAAACCCTAAAAGTGTGGAGTTTCAAAAAGTGAAAAATAGTTATCATTTTCACTCATTGGATTTTAACTCTTGACTCTATGTGTATTTTCATCCTTGGTTTTTTGTGTGAGAGTGTTAATGATGTAGTTTCTAAGTGGTTGATTATGTAGAGGTGATTACGAAGTGGGATTGAGGATACAAGGTAGACAAAGATGTGATAAGGTAATAGGACCTAGGATTCATCATTGACAATGGTTGAGGAATGAGGTAGGGCCTGCATTAAATTGTTAGATTAGTTTGATTATGCTTTTGTATTTGTATTTTATTAGTTTGTTTGTGGGGTGTGGGTGTTTTTGGGTTTTTCTAGAGGTTTTAGTTTAGGTTTGGTGTTTTGGTTGAATTTGTAGGGGAAATTGGATTTTAAAGGTTGGGGTAGGTTGAGGGAGGGTAGTATAACTATTAGGCTACTTTGGTGTGAGTTATTATAAATTTTGGGTAAGTTTATGGGTAGATAGGGTTGGGTATTTTCCATTGATAATCATACATAGTGACCTTAGACAGTCATACCCAATCATTAGTGGTTGTAGCTAGCCATCAATGGTTGATAACCATAGGCCAAATAGGTAGTTGACCATCGATGATCATAGTGACCATCAATAGTCAATCAAATGATTAAGTGTTTTTGATAAAAGTTTAAGGCAATAGGTGAGTTGGAATTTTTTAGCATTGGAATGCCAAGGGTATCTAGTTTGGGAGTGTTGGTTAAAAAAGAGGTTGATGAAGTTTATATAAGAAAAAATAGGTGTTATTATGTAGGATGAATGAGGTGAAAAAAAGAGGGGAAGTTTACAGGTAAAGTAGTTTATATAAAACTAAGTGTGTTCACTATATTGAACTTTACAAACATGAGAGCATATCCAAATATAGGATCAGGTTCCTTAGATATTTACAGAGGTCCACCATGGGATAATGGATCATGATTGGGTGCACATGGAGGAGGTTAGCCTTAGAGTGATGATGCACTACTAGTATATGCCATTAGATGTGGTGATTATTGTGGCCCTCATCAAAATATGGGATCTAGCCATGAACACCTTTCTTTTACTGACTAGTGAGATGATGATCTTACCAGAGGATATGCATAAGATTAGATAGCTATGAATTCAGGGGGAGTTGATATACCACATTGATAAATATGATAGGGATGAGTTGATAGAGAAGCTATATGGTGATGATTATGAGTTCATCAAGTGGCATGCTAGTGGGTTCAAATACACACCTTTATATCAAAGGTCTAGAGATGATAGGAGGCTGATGACCATGATGATGATGGTAGTCTCATGTTTTATGCTTCTAGATTTGAGTAGTGGGAGGTTTTCATATATGCTATTGTGTGTATTACTGGAGATATTATTAGGTCACACATTTTTTGGGTGGGTGTTTATGCTATTGGTTTATATATATAAGGAGTTATGGGGGTTTAGAGCTCAAAAGAGGTATGACATCAATGCAGGGTTCATACTACACTACTAGGCCTATGAGCACATCTAGGTTCTAAGGTTAATGGGGATGCCATGGGAGGGATATGCCTAGATGGGCTTTAGGGTGGTTTTTATGTGGTAGAGGAGTAATTACATGTTCATAGGACCTAGAGGAGGTGTACAAGATATTGATTGGTTCAAAGGGGCATTAGATGCCCTAGTGGTTAGAGATGTGGTTTGGTGGTTGTATGTCATATTTTTGAGTTGGGTCCACTATACTCAATGTATTTTATCATTGTAGAGCTATAGGTGGATATTTGGAAAGAGAGAGGGTGAGACTAAGCTCATCCCTTTTGATAGGGTTCATAGGAAATTTGGATTGATATAGGGGATTCTAAGTTCATTCTTGAGGTATAGGTGGGAGGATGCTGAGTTTTTACTTCTAAAGCTATAGCTAGTGGAGATGATCCTTGGTTATAAGGAGCTTCCCACCAAAGTAGAGATTAATGATATAGGTTTTGTTGATGGCTATGTGGCATGGTATTAGGTCCTCTATGTACTGGTATATTTTGGATGGGATGATGGGGGCATATAGCCTATAGATATGGGTCCAATTGGTAGGCATCCATAGGTATAGGTATAAGGAGGTGGACATAATATATAGGAAGTGGTTGTAGATAGAGATCAAGCCTAAGTATCATTAATCATGGCACATGCCATGGTAGCTACTTTATAGGGTTAACTAGTAGCAATGAGGGTTAGGTGATGGCTATGACAGGTGAGAGGGACCAGGCTAGATCCACACTAGCCTTGGTGACATAGGAGATGGAATCCTTGAGATAGGCTAGAGGAGGAGACACAACACCAAAAGGGCCACTAGGTAGCATCCCCATGGCACATTACTTGGTCACATTTGAGGAGTTGCATTATTATGAGGCCATAGTCCTAACACATTATCCTAATGAGCCTTGATAGGGTGAATACATAGACATTTTGGTAGGTGGTGAAAGTATAGAGACTCTACGTTAGTGGGCTGCCTCTATGGGTGGATAGGTAGGCACCTCAGGGGAGTAGGTACTAGGTAGTAGTAGTGCCCTAGGGGCATAGTTTATGTTATGATATGTATAGGTGTATATGATTTTGATAGCAACCTGTGAGTCAATGTAATGAGATGTATATGTTTTGAGAGAGAGAGAGAGAGAGAGAGAGAGAGAGAGAGAGAGAGAGAGAGAGAGAGAGAGAGAGAGAGAGAGAGAAAGAGAGAGATGCACATTATTACATGTACTATTTTATTTTTATGAAATATGATGTATATTATGTGATGATGATATATAGATGTGATTTTATAGATCATGGTTTTGATGTGTATGGTTTATTATGATTATGTGTATGAGATGTAGACTCACTAGCTTAGGCATGTGATGATTATGGATGATGTTTATGATGAATGGTTATACATGATTATGTGATTCTTATAGTGTTTTTATGATTTATAATTATTTTGTTGATGATAGCACATAAAGTAACTTAGTTAACAAAACTAGATGTGGAGAAAGAGATGAAAATCACAAGACATACATCTAAGTGAATACGTGAATCGATTATGAGAGGATAAGGAAAAGGCATAATGCTTCTTCATTGGAAAAATATAAAACAAAACATAAAGTTAGATTGGCTTAAGGAACATAATCCTTTCTAATGATTTACATTAACATGTGTCAGTTAGTAAAAGGGTGTCTTGATCATATTGTGTCAAGTAAGCTTAAGAATCTCTTGATTTGTAGATGGTACAAAGGGGAGATAGGTGATAGGTGGTGTGAAGGGTAGTGTAACCTCTTTTAGGTTAGTTTTCCCCTTCTATAGGTGACCTAAAAACCATAATAGATAATACATGTCTTAATGTAAGGTGTAAACTTATTGATGTGAGAAGTTTATTGATGTTATATATGAAAGTTGGTTGCAACTTTCTTGGGATAACTTGTTCTGATTTTGATATAGGGTCTTTTTATTGCTTTGTTTTGATAGGTTTTTGAATCCAATTGATGTAGGAAGATTTAGATGATTGATTTGAAAATTTTGACTTAGCCATACTTTAAGGGAGTGGACTAAGTTTGAATTTGTTCATTTTGATAGTTGTCCTTTAAGGGAGTGTCCTATCTTTTTAAGTAATTTAGATTTTAGGAAGCTATCCTTCAAAGGAGAAATCTGTATGCTATAGATATTTGAACCAAATGATATTTTGATATCCCAATTTTTTATTGCTTTGTTTTGATAGGTTTGTGAATCCAATTGATGTAGGAAGATTTAGATGATTGATTTGAAAATTTTGACTAAGCCATACTTTAAGGGAGTGGACTAAGTTTGAATTTGTTCATTTTGATAGTTGTCCTTTAAGGGAGTGTCCTATCTTTTTAAGTAATTTAGATTTTAGGAAGCTATCCTTCAAAGGAGAAATCTGTATGCTATAGATATTTGAACCAAATGATATTTTGATATCCCAATTTTTTTATGCTAGGTTAGACGTGGATAAGTCTATATAGGCTTGTAGTTTACCTTTATGAGGGTAAAACCTAGAGCACAAGAAGGTTAATGATAGGTGAAAGGAGTGGTTTTAAGAGACAATAACCATGTGAGTCCATCTAGTTAGGGATGAAAAGTATCCATGCAAACCATGTTATGGTACCTATATTTAGGATAGGATATGACTGTGATGGTTAATCAAATGATTCTATGTGGTAATCTATTGTCCTTAAAGGGATGGGATGAAGATGTGAGGAAGGTAAAAATATCATAAATCAAGGGTTGATCTTAAGTTAGACAAAAGGTGAGTTTGATCCTTGTTTAAAAAAATATAGGACATAGGTGTGAAGCATTAAGAGGCTTAGGTTCTAGTTTACCTTTAAGAGAGGACAAATGATAAGCTCTTGATCCATACTTATGGGTTATGATGTTGGTCCAAGCCAATTGAAATCAAACTTACCTTGCTTTCTTTTCTCCATATTGGTTACATGTTGATTTTACTTTAGGATGAGGTCTTCGATGTTGACTTCTCATTATTTTAGGTGCTTGTTATAGGCATGCTTGACACACTCTTGATAGACATGAAGATGGTTATGCATAGCTAGGTATCACTTGCCAATTAGCTCAAGTCATGTTAGATGCTCTTGGTGATAGTCACTCTCAAAAATGATGTCTTGAAAGGATATGTGAAGAGAGGGAATCTAGACTTCAAGAGGAAATACCACCTCTACTCTAAAGACTAGAGAGAAAGGGATAGCACCTATATAGGTTTGAATTCTAGTGAAATAGGCCCACAAAGAGAAGGATATGTGAAAATTCGAACCTTAACTAGAAGTATTAGCCATTTTGGTTACCATATTATTGAGGGTTTTATTAGAGGCTTACACCTATCCATTTTACTATAAATGATAAGGTAATTAAAAGCTTAACTTGATTCCAAATACATCATAAAGACCTTGGAATTTTTTGTTTTTGAAATATTTACCATTATCAGTGATCTTATGGGGAACACCAAAATGATAGATGATATGATGATTGATGAAGTTGACTATATTGTTAGATTTTGTCAAGATGAGAGGAATAACCTCTACCCACATGGTGAAATACTTAGTGATAATGATGATGGAGTGGTGCCACTATGAAGAATGAGGATTGATTTCCCCAATGAGATCTAGTCCCAATTATGATAAGGGCCAAAAGTCTTTGGATACTTGAAGGCCATGGGATATAATGTGGTGTAAATTGGTGTGTTGTTAACATTTAACACACTTCTTCACATAATCACAAAAATCTTGATTGATGGTGTGCCAATAGTAGCCAAAGGGAAGGATACATTTAGTGATAGCTAGACCATTCCAGTTTCCCACATAGATCCCATCATGTGTTTCCTTGATAGAATGTGAAGATTCATGACTACATAAGAAATGGATAATGAGGTCATCAAAACCACATTTGTAAATTATTCCCCCTAATATGGTATAATGAGAGGTACTCTGAGTAAAGGCTCTCTAGGCATTCCTAGAGAGGTTAGGAAGAATGATGCAAAGATTGAGGTAGTTGAAGGTTTGATCATACCAAATGTCCAATGGAGATTACTCCACACTAAAAATGGTAGGGAGGTCATATTGGATATAAGGGGGTGTGATAAAATTATGAATGGTGATAAAGAGTTTAGAATTGGAAGGCATAGATGGGATTTGGGAAGCAAGGGAACCCATTATATCCATGAACTTGTTCATAGATTGGATAAGGTAATGATCAAATGATTCTAAGAGTACATATACTAGGTGTTTTTACTATTACAATACATAATTATTACATTGGTAGGATCCATTGATCTGGTTAACCACAAGTTGGGAATTGTAAAAGACACTAATCATCTTAACTCTTAAGGCTAGAGTAGTCTTTAGACCTATTATTAGGGATTCATACTCAACCATAATGTTGGTACACTCAAAATAAAGTTTAAAATAAAGAGGAAGAGGTTTTCCATCAAGGATAATGAGAATAACTCTAACACCCCCACCATACTGGCACTTTGAGCCATTAAAAACATGGTTATTTAGTAGGTGACTTCCTCTTGAAAAAGAGTCACTATGGACTCATCTAGAAATGCAAGAGGAAGTGGTTGGTTGTCTAGTAAATGAGATTCAGATAATTAATTATTGATGACTTGAACTTTATTTAATTTTTGATGGAGGAAATCAAGGTCAAAATTGGCTAGGAGCATGAGCCACTTAGCCATACACTAGTTTTGGTATGGTTGAAAGTGCATGTACTTGAGTGGGTCGTTATTGGTGATGACAAATTTTTTGTGATTGAAGAGTTAATGATGAATTTTGGAAGCCAAAAATACTAAGGTGAGGCAAAGATTCTTGGTATGGGTATATCGAGTCTCATACTCTATAAGTGTTTGACTTATATAGTAGATAGGTTGCTCTTTATTTTATTCATCATAATGAGTGAGCATCGCCCCTAAGGAATGGTCAGTGGTGGAGATATAATAATATAAAGGTTGGTCCTCTTTAGGAGGGATAAGAATTGGGTGGAGAAATAAGGTACTCTTTGAGTGAATCATAGGCTTGTTGACATTCCTTAGTCTAATTAAAATATGTATCTTTCTCAAGAAGATGGTGAAAGGGTTGGCATCTATCAACAGCTAAGAGATGAAGTGATGGATGGATTGGAGCTTCCCCTAAATGATATTGAGTTGTTAATGGTGAGTTAGAGGTGGAATTTATAGATATTTCTAACTTTGGTAGGGTCTATTTTGATTCCTTGAAGAGAGATGATAAAGCCAAGAAACTTTCCAGATAAGACCCAAAAAAAATTCTTGGGGTTAAATCAAACATGAAAATGGATTAGGTACTCAAAAATAATTTTGAGAACTTCTAGATGATCCTTGTGATATTTTTCTTTCCCAAGGAGATCATCTATATAGTCCTCTATGATTTTATGGATGAGATCATGGAAGATGTAGGTCATCACATGCTAGTAGGTTACTCTAGCATTCTTTAGACCAAATAACATGACCCTATAGTAGAAGGATCTCCATGAGGTGATGAAGGAAGTATTATGATGATATGTAAGGCAATTAAAATTTGATTATATCCTAAGAAACCATCCATGAGAGATAACATCGCATGGTTGACTATAAGATAAATAAGTTGGTCAATGATAGGCAAAGAGAAGTCAACCTTTAGACAAGTAAGGTTGAGGTCATGATAGTCAACATAGAGGCAAAGTCCCCCTATGTATTTGGTGATGGGAATGATATTATAAATCCACTAGGAATATTTAATGGGTTGAATGAAATTGATAGATAAGAGGTGTTGAAGCTCTTCTTTGACTAGAAGGTTGATGCAAGGGTACATCTTGTGAAGCTTTTATCTAATGGGATAAACATTAGGATGGATGATGATGCTTTGGAGATATGTTTAAGGATTAATTATAGGCATATCCTAATAGGAAAAAAAAATCCTATGATTTGGTCATGAAGGAAGGTTAGTCATGTTGCTCCAAGGAATCTAAGGATTGACCAATATTTATAATGCAAGGGTTATCCTAAGTGCCCAAGTTAACATTAATAGTGGATTCATTCAACATGGTTTGGTTCTTAGGAGGAAGGGATTTGTGGATAGAATAATCCCTTGCACTAAGATAGGTTAGAATGGAATCATCATCTTGATTTTGGATGGTGTGGATGGTAGGAGAATCATTTTCTACCATTTCAAGATGAATCAAAATAAAAGTTTTAGTTTGGCTACCTTTTTGATAGGTTAGGGGGCCCAAACTAATGGTATTGAATAAAAAAATTTAGAAGTCATGGTTTTGAAAACCTTACACTTCAAAAGAGATGGGGTTGGTAAGGATGGAATGTCCTCATCAATAGTGTTGATGGGTTTGGGTGAATTGATGGGTTCTTATGGTGGGATGAACCCAAGACCAAATAGCTTACAAGGTTTTTGGGTTTTGATCAAAGGTAACTCATGGGGTTCATGTTAATAATAGATGATGTTGAATCCCTTCCAAGCACACCTATGAAGGTACAATTTGGAAAATTTTGGTTTGTCTAAATAGTATAAATTGAAGGTAAATGGCTGGGTAGAAGAGGTGGTGAAGAAAGCAAAAAGAAGATGGTCAAGTCCCCCATAGATGAAACTGATTTGGTGGTTAGGAAGCCTAACATAAATTATGGTTCTAATATTGGGATCATAACCAAGACCACAGTAAATATTACCATACTCTTGAGGAGTAGGTAAGTCATACAAGTCCAAAAGGTGATACTCTTCTAGTGAGAGATGTTAAAACATAGGTTCTAATGGGTCCTCTATGGGGATTTGAGAAGAAGGGATATATGAGCTAGTTAAAGCTTCATCAATGGTATAGGTAGAGTTTTTGTTAGTTGGTGGTGAGGTGGATGAGAAAAGAAGAAGAACATCATTTGGTTGATATCTCATGTTGAAATATGTGAAGGGACTAAGGTCAGCTTGTATAGTGATGACCTAACCCTCATGTTCAAACTTGACACATCAATACAAGGTGGATGGGACACAACTCAGACTAGATCCAAGGGCATCTAAGTAATACATTGTATTATAACTCAACTTTTATGATGTAAAAGAGATTTATAAGTGTGAGATGTCCCAAGTGGATATGAAGGATAATTGTCCCCAAGATTGTGGCCATAGTATCATTAAAGGAATAGAGGACCGTTGTGGTTTCTAACATGATATTCTTTGATAGATGGAGTTGGTCATAATCATGAGAGGATATAATATTAATACTGTATCCTCCATCAATCATCACCCTTTTTATGTGGGTTTGATTGATGTATACAGTGATGAAGAGGGGAGGATTGGGATCTTTAGGATGAATAAAAGGTATTTTTGAATACTTAAATGTGATAAAGGTATAAAGTCAAAGATCTCTAAAAAAGGTTGTAAGAGGCTAAGGGTATTTAGGTTGGACCTCTATAGATTATAGGGCCTCTATAAGTGTTTGGTGGTGATAGGGTGAGGTGTTGACTAGTTCATATAGGCTCATCTTCACTAGTGTTTGGTAAATCTATTTCAAAATTACTCATTGGATAGATTTAGAAGGGTTAGAGGGAAAGGGACCCAAAATGGATATTTTAGGTTTTGGTGAAGGAGAAGGTGAAGGCACTTGAGTCTAGTTGGAAAGGTGAGGGGTAGAAGGATATGTCCATGGAATTGACACTTTGGCATTTCCCTTATCTTTTTACTGGGCCTGAGATCAAGTGACCATATGGATAGTGTGGATGAGGGGAAGCATTAGGCTAGAAGGGTATTTCAGTTCCTCCTCACCCTTGGATGTAGTTGTGAGAGTGGGTAAGTTTTGGATAGGTTCATTATATGGCTGGTTTTATAATAGGCTTAAGAGAGGTTCATCTGATAATAGATCATCCTCATCCTATAAGTTATGGATAAGTGCTTGGAGAGATTTATAGTTCTCTGTGTCATGTCCAAGTGTTCTATGGTATGAGTAGATAAAATTATCATTGAACCAAGATTGTTTAGGACTTGAAGGATCAAAGGGTTTTATAGGTGGTAGTTTTAATGAATAATTTTGTAACAAACTTTAAAAAATGTTCAAATAATATTTGAGAAAAGGTATTAAGGGTGATGAGATTTTAGTTTTTGGTGTGGGAGATTTCTTAGAAGTAGGATTCACTACAAGAGTTATGGGTGGTAGAATGGTTTTGGTAGGTGGGTTTGACTAGGGTTTTTTGGTGTTTGTATGGTTTTTATATAGAAGGTTTAAAGGTGAAATATCATATGTGGATGATTGAGATGATGAATTTTTGGAGATAGGTGGGTGGGTAGAGGTATATAGTTTGGTTAAGAATGATGGGGAGTTCGATGTTTTGGAGGGGGTAGGTAAAGGTAGAATAAAAAGAGGAAATTTATTTTGGGTAGTTTTCAAATGATTTGAATTATTGATAGAAGGATGATCTCCTAGGATGGAAGAAGGATGGGGTCCCAAGATAGAGGTAAGAGGGAAGCAGGTGGTATAGTTTTGGTTCTAGGTGAGAGTTTGGGTGGCTCCACCTTCTTGGTTGGTTTGGTTAAGTTTTTATTTATTGAAATACATGGGGTTAAGTCCAACTTAAAATATAGATGGGTAAGGCTAGGAGTAGCAAATACCCCTAGGTTCTTGATAGTTTTGATTAAAGAGGTGTAAGGTGATTTGATAATTTTGGATGGAGGTCCCCCATGGTTTTAGAGGGAGAGGTGTATGATGAAGGTGTTGAGTTGTTGATAGGTTTAAGAGTAGGTGTGTTTGAAGATGGGGTGGATGAAGGTGAGGTCAAAGGTTCATGCTTGTTTATATATGGGAGCCCAAGATAATGCCAAAATGTGGCTTGATCCGTATTGGGTTGAGAAGAGAATTCTAGGCTTTGGACTGGTCTAGAGAAAGTTTTAGAAGTTGGTTTGGTTCCTTGTGCATCATATTAAAATATTATCACCATAGGTTGAGATAATGTAATGGTTTCTTTAACCTTATACTTGATGAAAGGTTCTAATAGTTGGCAAGATTTTTCCTCCATGGAAGGAATAGATAAGGTGATCTCTCTTTTTGGAATGGTTTCCAAAGAGAGAGTTGGTGATTCCTTGATGGGGGAGGAAGGTGTGATAGAAATGGTTGCCTTATTTGGTATTTATATCAAAGGAGAGGTGGGTAAGTACATTATCTCATCATATGAAGTAAAGGAGGTGGTTTCCTTTGTTTGGGTATTCACAATAATGGAGGATGATTCCACCACTTCAATAAGTGGAGTTGATAAAGAGGTAGTTGAGGTAGTAGTTTCCTCAATGATAGGTTCACTAATAGTTATGTTGACTATATGGACCTCATGAGTGTGGGATGATTCTAGTATGTTGTCATCATGGTTGGTAGAAGGGGTATGATTGGGAAAAGGTTGTCAAAGGATGTTAAGTGAATCGTTTAGGGGTACATTGGGATTGTCTAATGCAAGTTATACTTTGTCAATCAAGTTTTGGACAATGGTTTTGAAGGTGTTATGCCTACTAATGTCATGTCCAATGACATGGTGAAAATCACATAGATCACTTTCATTGTACTAATTGGGCATAGGGTAATAAACATCCAATAGTTGAGGAGGTTTAATGGGGGGAATTTGTATGATGTTGGATTTAATCAACTTATCCAAAACTGAAGTATATGACTCCCCTAATAGAGTGTATTGTATTGGGGTAGCCTAGTTTTGATTTTGGGTTTTTTGATTAGAGGATTTAGAGGAGTTGGTTTGGCTAGGTTGGTTGACAACAAAAGGTGGAGTAGTTACAAGGACAACCATGTTTGTGGCTGCCTTTGGTTTGGTGATAAGGTGGTTAGATTGGTTATTGGTTTTGGATGGGGAAGGGTCTCTAGATATGAATCTAAACTTTTTATTTGTTAGTTTTAACTTTCCCTCATTGATGGATCTA
Organism: Torreya grandis; assembly: GCA_037957365.1. Taxonomy (NCBI): domain Eukaryota; kingdom Viridiplantae; phylum Streptophyta; class Pinopsida; order Cupressales; family Taxaceae; genus Torreya; species Torreya grandis. The sequence goes on along the minus strand of JARHVA010005053.1, from coordinate 1,215,675 downwards.
ATTTTTAGTTAATGTGCCATAGTGAAAGCCTCATCAAATTCTATAAAGGTTTGAACCTATAGAATAGGGGTAATTTTTTTAGCACAAGTCTAAGAGAAATTTTCAATCAACTTGGGTTGGGGAAAAGAGAAAGAGAGATGGTTGATAAGACCTCTCCATCAAGATATGAAATCAATAATTGATTTGTCATCAAATTACTAGATGGAGTAGAGGTTGGTGATGGAGACCTTCTTAGCTATATTGAATAAAAAAGTGGTTTAAAGAGGTTTGGGTGAGTTGGGAAAAGGAAAAGATGGAGTGCTTAGTGATATCACTATACCAATCTAATGTTGGTCCAGTTAAAGACATAGGAAAGGTGTGAAGGAGAAGAACATCATCATAGGCAATCAAATAACAAGTATGCCAAAACACTCTTAGGTGTTGTTGGGGGTCTTCCTTGTTTTGTAATTTAGAAAATTTGGGTAGTTCTCATTGATGAGGGTAAGGTTGGATAGGGATAGATGGATGAATAGGTTCATTATAGATTTGGTCATAAGACAAGAGGTTGTGAGCCCCAGAGATAGATGACTCAAGTTTGGTCATTTTGTCCATCAACATTTTGACCAAATCTATTTGGAGTTTGGGAGTTTCATAATTTTATGATATGTTTTGTTGAGGTTGGGTGGATGTAGTATAAGGATAACTGGTACAAGGTTGAGAAGATGCCACATGTTGGTATGTGGTCATTGAGGGTTGGTATGATGCCACACAAGGGTTAATAGGCACAAGAGGCTAGGTAAAAGGTGCTAAATATGGGTTAATAAGAAAAAGAGGTTGGGTGGCAGATGGAGCTATGTATCCTTGTATATTAAGAACATATCATGGGTAGGGTGTCATAGGTATTTGTTGAGTAGTTGATGTGGGTTAGTTTAGAGGTATGCTTATATTTAGAGATTAGGGAATTGATATAGATTGGGTTGGAGGTATGATTGGGTTAATTGGTTGGGGGTGAATGGTAACTTTGGTGTTGATAAGTGGAAGGGTAGAAGGTACAAAAATAAACACATTTTGAAGTGGGGTGGAGATTGGTGGGTTGGCAATGATAAGGGGAATAATGATAATATGGGTAGAAGGTATCCCCATGGTGGGTAGAGTATGCATAAAAAAAGGTGAGGTTGTCCTTATGTTGGAGGGGTTATTGGTTGGTGTAAGGGGTGTTTGATTATTGGTTGGGTTATTTGATTATGTTTGGATGGAGGTAGTGTTGACCAAATTTTGGCCTTATAGGTCAAAATTGGGTACCCCTATTGGAAAGCTTAACTAGTATGTAGATTTTATTTAAAAGAAGTGTTCTTGGACAAAGCCATAACAAATATACAAGTCTAATTATTTTCAAAATTTTGGTTTTCGTATTTTGATAAGCCTTTGCATAGTAATCCTTTTAGGCCTTTTGTTTTTGACTAAGTGTTGTTTCTTTTGGACTTTTCATTCGACCAAGTGTCAAATTATTTTAGACAATTTGTCTAAGAAAAATTTCCCAAAGACAAAGACTAATTCCTTTGGGAAAATTGTCCACACAATTTCCTCAAAAGACCTTTTAAAGCTAAGGGATCATTTACAACTTTTTGGAAGGGTACTTTAACTTTTCTTAAGGGGCATTTTAAGAAAAGCTGAAAGGGCCAAAAAAAAAGTTTAAAGGTTTATTTTTCCTTTCAGGAAGTGAACTAAATATAAAAGATAAAAGGTAAATTTCAAAAAATCCTAAGGTTATTTTCCTTTCAGAAGGTTCATTTACAAGAACTTCAAAGAGTCATTTCGAAAAGCTGAAGGGGCACTTGCAACTTTTTCGAAGGGAACTTGAATCTTTTTGAAGGGGTCTTTTTCAAATTGATGAAGGGTCATTCCAAAGTTCCAAAGGTCCAGTTCAAAAAATCAGAAGGAACATTTCAAAGAACCAAATGGTCTATTTTCAAAATCTAAAAGGTCATTTGATAGCTCAAAGAAATTAATGTGGAAAAAGGAGCCAAAAGATTTTTTTCAGGGAAAAAGCTTGAAGGAAAAGACTCGATGCAAAGATTTAAATGAATTGTCTCAGTAGAAAATGCTGACACAAAAATTTCAAAGGAATTAAAAGAAAAAATATTGAAGGATTTATTTCAAGAAAAGTGGTTGAGACAAATATTTTTGAAGGACACCTTTGAAGCCAAAGTTTGAGGAAAGTGTTTCGAATGAATAAGGAAAGTGAATGCCCTACAAACATCAATTTAAAACTATGGAAAATAGCCAATATTGTCAAAATACTTGGTAGGAACATGAAAAAAAACATGGAAGTAAAAACTAATTGAATCCTGAGCATTTGGTGTAGACAAAGTAAGCAAAATGGAGAGGTTAATGGTTTGAGTCATTGCTAGCAGCTGACCAAATCAAAGATCTTCCACAAAATCAAGAAACACAAGTGTTTAAAGGATGGCTGGTAGTTAGGAAAAACATTTTTTAATTATTTCTATAAGTCCCATTTCCATTAGTAGTGCTATGTGTCAGCTCCTATATTTTTAGTTTTGAATGCTCATAAATGATTTTTGATAAAAACCATTTCCTATGTCAATTCTGAAGGTCTTATGCCACTTTTTACCATTCTTATGACTAGTTTCAAATAAGTAGACCTCCTTACATTGTGTATCTTTCCCTAACTCTCTTCCACATGTAATTGTAACTAATTTTCACATATGGACACACGTCCAAGTGACTCTTGAACTTCCTTTGCTTGACCTCTCTCTTAAAAGCTATATATATGCATTCTTTTGGCTTTTTTTAGCATCGTCCACTGGTTATTGGGAAAACTCTGGCCAAATTTGTACTTGAAAAACTCTTGAAGAAATAATACAAGTTATTTTTCTACTCACATTCTATACTATTACGTATTGATTCAAATCCTATTGTTCTTGTTTGGTGAGAAGTCATCCTTCCTAACATGTCATCTTTGTTTACCTACCAAATGTATAGAAAGAGTGTTGTTACAGGTCCTTATTAGTATTATTTTCTTAGGGTATAGATGTTTTAGAAGTGTTCTATGACTATATTACTTTTTGTAATCATTTTTTTCCCTCCTAAAATTTGAATGCCTTCTTGAATCTAACATGTGAAATGTTGATGTGATAATGCACAAGGAGTTGTGAGTTTTTTTAAAGAGAAACTTTGTTAGTCTTTAAGTAACATATATTCAATCAAATATGAGATAAAAATTGGTGAATTAATTTTTTGTTTTCTTAGTGTTTTCTTGAACCCTTTTCATACATTAATTGATAGGTTAGAGAGTGCTTCAAATAATTTCATCAAGGGGAGCTAGCCCCTTATCTAGAGAATCATTTCTCAATATTGTCACTCACAGCAAGAGAAATGTCTCCATGGTGCCACTTAGATGAGGATATTTAGTCATCTCCTCAAGGGTGTGAATCCAAGTGTCAATAGTTTTTGACACACTTAATGGGACTTCCAAGCCCTACAATATTATTCAAAGTTGGTACTGGTCTTAGCATAGTTGAAGATGAAAGAAGCATCTAAATTTAGTACCTGGTGAATCCATTGAATAATTCAAGTCTTTGGTTGATGATAAATCCTTTTTTCCATGCCAAAGGTGAAAACTAGATATGCTACTAAAGAGACACCTTTTGAGTTTGTGAAACTATCTCCATATTCCACCAAAAGGTTTAGGTTTGTCAAAACTCATCCTTAAAAAAGAGATTTTATGTTTAAAACTTCTAATTTTGTGTTACATTCCATTATTAATATCCATAATGATCATTCTAAGATGGCTAGGTGACAAAATTTTGTGACTTTCACTAGGGCATCTCCCTTACATCTTGCCCAATATGATAAAATTCTAGGAGTATCCCCCAAAAGTGTCCTATATTTTAAAGGGTATGGTCCTATTACTACCATTGAGCACATTAGGAATATATAAAACTTTTTTAATATCCACAACATCACCCAAGAAAATGTAGTATTAGGTTATTGGCCTTGTCTTTCAAAGGAATTTTTTTGGATTGGTATGGGACTCTACCTATAAATTCCATTAGCTCATGGGATGAATTGGGAGATTTATTTACTAATATGTTTGGGGAGAAGAGTGACTACCTATCTCTAGGTGATAAATTGACCACAATCAAGAGGGAACCACATGAATTCATGCAAGAATTTAGTACTAGGTTCTAAAAAACTTGGGATAAAATCCCAACCCTTGTTAGACTTATCCCAAATTATGCATTTTTGTATTACCTAAAGGCATTGAATAGTGGCATTGCCATGATGATTCAATCTATGGGTGGAAACACATTGCCTAATAAATATGACATAGCCATAAATTCTAATAATTGCTTATCCAAATAATAAAAATATTCCCTAAACCCCTAATGCCTCTATTCCCTAATTTATATTCTCCTAGTCAAGGTGTATTGCCCGCTTTAGCTCCTTTGTCTGGTCAAGAAAAATATACCATTGCCCCTACCAATGAAATGCATGAAGTAAAAAAATTTATCCAATTTGTTATTAATGAATTGGTTTCTCTCAAGAGGTAACAAGCTCAAGGTTATAGACCATATCAACCTTATAACTAGTTTGGACAAATCAATAGACCTCCCTTTCAAAACAATGTACATGGACAAGGTCAAATCACCCAAGCTAGGCCTTATAAAATCTATAATCCAAATGTTCCCTCATCCTCCAAGGCCATTATTCATACTACAAATAATCTATTTTAAGAACAACCATACTATCCATCTTTTGAACAATGCCAAGAGCATGTTGCTTATGCAAATGAGATACATAGTCAAAGCATGGTAATTCAAGATAGTCAATATTTCCAAGTTTCAAATTTTGAAGGATATATGTAAGGAGAGGTGGAGAATTGAAAACCTTAGACTGATGATACCCTCATAAATCATTTCAAAGGTGTGTTTTGTGCCATTAATTAATTGGGAAATACAAGTAATCAGAATACTAGTGTTACCTCTAATACTAGGTCCAAAAGGAGAATTGTTGATGAAGCTCAAAGAACTAACCAAGGACCTATTTTGACCCTAGAATCATCTCCTATGGTTATTGGGTCTAATGCAACTCCTAAATTGAAATATAATTAGATAATTCCAAACTTTAGGCTAGCTGCTACAACTCTACCTCCATAAGGTACCAATGTTCATAAAGAGAACACCAAGGTGAGTAATCCTTCCATCAATGTGGTGGACCAAATGAAGAAGATTCATATGAAAATATAATTTTGGTATTATCTAAAATTACCAGGGTATAAATATATACTCCAAAAGGAATTGCATGAATTGGGTAAACAAGCTGGCCCATCTAGAAATGATAATGTGGTTTTGGTCAATGGAACTCAATCTATAGATGGTCAAATGAAGAAAGATGAGAAGACTCCTCCTTTTTACATATCTATAATTATTGGGGATTTATTGGTTCATAATTTTATTATATATAGTGGATCAAGCACATTATTTATGCCTAAATGTATAGCAGATAAGCTAGGTCTCAAGTATGAGCCAATGACTAAAAGAGTTTTGCAATTATATGGATCACCAGCCAAGACTTTGGTGATAGTGAAAGGTTTAAATTTAATCCTTCATTCTTGTCATAATTTTTAAATTCCTAATTATGTGGTGGTGGTAGATATACCAACCTATTTTTCTCTTTGCTTATCAAGAGACTTCACATCCAAGATAGGTGGATATTTGGCAGCCAATTGGTCCTACATTGTGTTTAGGACAAAGTATGGAACTAAATTGAAGATTGAGTTAAAAAATATTCATATAAATCACTTGGAACATTAATAACCTAGGGTGGAAAATGTTAATTATGCTATCATTGATGAAGAGGAACTTCATATTGATCAATCTCCATCATCTTCCCTCGAGGGAGTTTCTAATTTATTTCTAGATGAGTGGGGAGATGATAACTATGAGCATGATCCTTACAAGTTTATTAAATAATATGGTCTTGGGGTTTACTATATAAATTATAATTATTACTTCATACCCAATCTAGTGAAGCTAAGTGAATGGGTGGGTGGTTTATGGAAGATCTTGTTTGATGGGTCTAAAAGCAAGATTGGGGCAGGTGGTAGAGCAAGGTTGGTTTCACCTTCAAAGGAAAGGTATTTTTAAACCTTAAAATTTAGTTCTCTTGCACCTATAGTGTATTATAATATAAATCCCTTATTCATGGCCTTTAATGGGATAGGAAAAGAGGCATCAAAGAATTACAAGTGTCTAGTGATAATGAGATTTTTATCAATTAGGTTAGAGGGCAGAATTTGACAAAAAATCTTTGCTTAAGTATTATAAGCATAGAGTGTGGGATCTTGTGGAAGATTTAAAAGAATTCAACATCACTTATATCTCAAGAGAATATAACAATCATGTTGATAGGTTGACAATAATTGGAGCTTATTTTGATGTTCTAAAAGGGATAAAAGAGGAGAAGAACCAACCTAAGCTAAGAGTGATTGTAAGGCCCTCCATACTGGATAGTGCCACTAATTGATATGTGTTTGATAATGAAAAAAAAAATAACACTTTTCCTATAATAATAAGTGAATTTTTCTTCCAAAAATTAGTCTAAACCACAACAATAATATGGAGGGTAGATTGTGCAATTGAAGTCTAATAAACTCCCTAAAGGGCTAGTTACCCTTGAGAGCATATTCAATGATGAAGACCAGCTGAAGAAAGAGAACATAAGCATATATACCAAGAAATAAAAATATAAGAAGGTTCATATCTTCCAAGATAAATTTCTTTCACTTGGGAAGGTATGTACTAGTGAAGAGAAGCATGCTTTCATTGAGTTATGCAAAGAATTTAATGATGTCTTTGCATGGGAGTATAGCAATTTAAAAGGTTTTGATCTGAGTCTAGATCAAAATAATATAGAGTTAGATGAGAATTAAAATATTATTAATCAAATAAAAAGTCCAATCAATCCCAATATTGAGGCTCTCATGAGTAAAGAACTCACCAAACTGATTGAGTCCAAAATCATCTTTCCCATTAAGCATTCATCTTGGTTGGCAAACTCAGTTCCTATTAAGAAAAATAATGGAGAGATAAGATTATGTGTTGATTTTAGGGTCTTAAATAGAGTGTATTTTAAATATAATTACCCACTCCCTTCCATAAAACAAATTTGGCAAGTTGTGGCTAGTAGTGAAAGGTTTTCTCTCATTGATGGGTATTCTGGGTATAATCAGATTCTGGTGAAGGAAAGTGACCAATATAAGATAGCCTTTACTACTAAATGGGGTACATATTATTATATTAAAATTAATTTTGGGTTGTCTAATGCTAGATATACTTTTCAATGTGCAATGGATATGGATTTCAAGGATTAATCAATGACATTGTATTGGTATATATTGATGATGTGATAGTTTTATCCAACTAAAAGATCATTGGAAGCATCTAAGGTATATTTTTGAGAGGTGTAGAGAGTTTGGGATCTCTTTAAACCCAAATAAATGTGTGTTTGTTTTCCATGAAGGAAAACTACTAGGACATATTGTTTCCAAGAAAGGCTTGTCCATTGATTCGAAAAGGGTGAATACTATCTTGGTATTATCTTTACCTAAACATAAGAAGGGTCTACAAAGCTTATTTAGTAAGATAAATTTCATTAGGAGGTTTATTCTTGATTTTTCTAACTTGGTCAAGCCCTTGACCTCTATGATAAGGAAGGATGAGGTTGTCACTTGGACAAGAAGGAAGAAATAAAGTTTTGAGGAGATCAAGCAAGCCATTGCCCAAGATCCTACCCTTGTAACTCCAAAATTCTCCAAAGATTTCAAATTGTATACTTTTAGGAATGAAGAGATAATATTTTCCATGCTTACTCAATCTAATGATGAAAATTTTGAATAGCATATTGCCTTCTCCAGTCAAGGTTTAGAAGGCTATGAAACAAGATACACATATGTTGAGAAAAAAGTGCTTTCAATTATAAGGAGATTAAATAAGTTTAGGCATATGTTTTCTAACAACAAGATTCACATTTTTTTGCCTCCTAGTGTAAAAGACTTTTATTTAACATAGATTTAAATGAAAATAGGGTAGGATGGATCACAACGGTGATGGAATATGATGTGGAGATTAAAACTACCAAGTTAGTGAAAGTAAAAGGACTATGTGAGCATCTCTCTTCATACTTGAAAGAGGAAAAAGAAGTTATTTTGGTACTTCATGATAATTTTGTATCAGTTGCACCTTCATCTATGAGAAGTTGGACACAGGACATGGTCCATTTCCTTCAAACTAGTGAGTGTCCACAAGGTCTAGATAGGGTCAAGAGAAGGTACTTTAGGATATAATCCATTCCTTATGTACTTTTTGGTGGAGTTATTTTTAGAAAGGATTTTTTGTGTGCTTTTGAGGTGTCTTAATTTGGATCAAATTGATAAAGTACTATTTGAATTCTATGATGGACTAGTTGGTGGTCACTTTGCTCTAAGAACCATAACTACTAGGATTATGAGGGTTAGTTACTTTTTACCTACCTTGTTTAAATATACCCATGCTTAGGTAAGAAAATTCCAAAATTGTGCTCTTTTTTATGGTAAACAAAAGCTAGCTGCCTTGCCTCTTCATCCAATCTAGGTTGAACAACCCTTCATGTAATGGGGTTTAGATTTCATATGCCTAATAAATCTACCTTCTAGTATTGGTCATAAGTGGGTGTTTATAGCCACTGATTATTTTATGAGGTGGGTGGAGGTTGTAGCTCTTAAGGAGGTAAAATAAAATTTAGTCTTGGACTTCTATGAAGGTATAGTAACAAGATTTAGAGCTCCTTTAACCATAATCTTAGACAATACATTAGCTTTTTTAAGAGCAAGGATAAGTGAATTGGCTTCAAAGAATGGTATCTATCTCAACACCTCCTCAAAATACTATCCCCAAGGGAATAGACTAGTTGAGTCCACAAAAAAGAATCTGATAAGTATCATAAAGAGAATAGTGGAGGAAAATCAAAGGACTTGTCATATCAAGTTAAAGATAGCCCTTTGGGATGATAGGATCACTGGAAAGAGAGCAATTAGAAACTCACCATATACACTTATCTATGGAAGGGAAGCTAGAATTCCTATCCCACTTAAGTTACTAGATTTAGATCTTACTTATTAACTATAGTTGATGGATAATGATAGCATGGAATTCAAGTTATGTGAGTTGATGAAGCTTGCAGAAACAAGAAATCAGGCTATGTACACCATGACAACTCACCAAGAGCAAACAAATAATTATTTTTTCAAGAAATATATGCCAAGGAGATTCAAATAAGGAGGCATTATCCTAAAATGGGATGAAGATAGGGCCAAACCTAGAAAACACACAAAGTTTGATGCTCTATGGAGTGGCCCATATGTGATCACACAATACAAAAAACACAATACTTTCCAACTCTCAAAGTTGGATGGAGAGGAGTTGTATTTACTAATCAATGGGATTTATCTAAAGCATTATTACTAAGGTTCTCCTTTTCCTTTTTACATATTTTCCTACTTTATTTGTGTTTCTTAAGTGCTTATGCACATGCGTGAGTTGACTTGTGTCTTGATTTTCTTTGTGTCTTGTTTGTTTTGTTTGTGTTATATCTTGTGTCTTGTGGCATGGGTTTTCCTTCTAGGTCTGGTGTGTCTTTTCAAGGTTTTGAGTCATGTCTAATGCTTCCTTATTTAAGTGTCCTTAGATGACTCCATGCCCAATAGATGATTTCAACTACTGGTCTGGTCAGTATAGTAGGCATATTACCCATACGAGTCACCAATTTTTTGACCAAATTTTGGCTCTTCAAATCAAAATTGGGTATCCCTATTAGAAAGCTTAACCAATATGTAAATTTTCTTCAAAAGCAGTTTTCTTTGATATATCCACAAGAAATGTAAAAGTCTAATTATTTTGAAAAGTTTGGTTTTGTTCTTTTGCTAAGCCTTTGCATAGGAATCCTTTTGGGTCTTTTATTTTTGACTAAGTGTTATTTCTTTTGGACTTTTCATTTGACCAAGTGCCGAATTCTTTCAGATAATTTATCTGAGATAGATTTCTCAAAGATGAAGACTAATTCCTTTAGGAAAAGTGTCCACATAATTTTCTTAAACGACCTTTTCAAGATAAGTGATCATTTACAACTTTTCTAAAGGGCACTTCAACTTTTTTGAAGGGGCATTTTTAGAAAAGCCAAAAGGTCCAAACAAAAAGTTTGAAGGATTGTTTTTATTTTAGGAAGTGAAATGAATAGAAAATTAAAAATGTACATTTCCAAAAATATGAAGGGTATTTTCCTTTTAGAAGGTTCATTTGTAATAAATTTAAAGAGTCATTTCCAAAATTTGAAGGGGCACTTGCAACTTTTTTTAGGGACACTTGAATATTTTCGAAGGGGTCTTTTTAAAATTGTCAAAGGGTCATTCTAGAGTTCTGAAGGTCCACTTCAAGAAACTTGAAGGAACATTTCAAAGAACCAAATGGTCCATTTTCAAAATTCAAAAGGTCATTAGATGGACCAAATAAATTAATGCATAAAAAGGAACCAAAGGATTTGTTTTGGGGAAAAAGCTCGAAGGAAAAGACCTAATGCAAAGAGTCGAATGAATTCTCTTAGGAGAAAATATTGAAAAAAAGTCTAAAATAATTTGTTTAAGAAAATTGTCTACATAAATGGTCAAAAGTAAAAATCCTGAAGGATTTATTTTAGGAAAATTGGGTGAGATAAATCTTTTTGAAGGACATCTTTGAAGCCAAACTTTGAGGAAAGTGTTGTGAATGAATAAGGAAGGTGAAGGCCCAACAAACATCAATTTTAAACTACAAAAAATAGTTTTTGATGTCAAAAGACTTGGTGGGAACATGAGAGAAAACATGGAAGTAACAAATAATTGAATCTCAAGCATCTAGTGTAGACAAAGCAAGTAAAATGGATAGGTTAATGGTTTGAGTCATTACTAGTAGCTGACCAAATCAAAGAGCTTCTACAAAATCATAAACACAAATGTCTAAAGGATGGATGGTAGTTAGGAAAATCATTTTATAACTATATCCATAAGTCCCATTTCCTTCATTAGTTCTATGTGTCATCTCCTCTATTTTTTATTTCAAATGCTCATAGATGATTTTTGATATAAACTGTTTCCTGTGTCAATTTTGAAGGTCTTATGCCACTTTTCACCATTCTTATGACTAGTTTTAAATAAGTATACCTCTTAACATGGTAGTTCACCCCACCTCTCTTCCACATGAAATTGTTACCAATTTTCACATATGGACACATGTCCAAGTGACTCTTGAACTTCCTTTGCTTGACCTCTCTCTCAAAATCTATATATATGCATTATTTTGGCTTATTTTAACAACCTCCACTAGTTATTGGGAAAACTCTAGATATATTTGTACTCAAAAGACTCTTGAAAAAATAATATAAGTTATTTTTCCACTCACATATTGTACTATTGAGTATTGATTTGACAGCCTGTTATTCTTGTTTAGTGGGAGGTCATCTTTCCTAACATGTCATCTTCGATTACCTACCAAATGTGCATAAAGAGTGTTTTTATAGGTCCTTGTTAGTATTCTTTTCTTAGTGTATAGATGTTTTTTAAGTGGTCTATGATTGTTTTCATTTTTGGAATCATTTGTTTCCCTCCTAAAATTCAAATGCCTTCTTGAATCTAACATGTGAAATGCTAATGTGACCATGCATAAGGAGTTGTGATTTTTGTGTGAGAGAAACTTTGTTAGTCTTTAAGTAGCATATTTTTAGTCAAATAGGAGGAGATAAACATTGGTTCATCACATTTTTAGTTTTTTAATGTTTTCTTGAACCCTGTTTATACATGAATTGATAGGTTAGAGAGTGATTCAAAGAATTGTATCAAGGGGAGCTAGCCCCTTATCTAAAGATTTATTTCTCAATATTGTCACCCATAATAAGAGAAATTTATCCATGGTGCCACTTGAATAAGGATATTTAGGCATCTCATTAAGGGTGTGAATCCAAGTGCCAAGATGTAGTGGATGGATTATTGGTAGAGAAATATGTTTGATTGATCATAAGCTAGGTAGAAGTAGCAACAACAAAGGTGTCTCCCATAAGATGGGGAGTAATCCCATAAGATGGATCCATAGGTTAAACCAAAGTAGGGGTATAGTAAGATAGGGTGTTGAGGTAATGTTGTAAGGCCACATGGTTGAAAACAAGGAAGATGGTGAAACCCACATCACCTTGGATAACTATTTGAGGCATGGTAGGGATAGTAGAAGGAAGTGGAGAACCCTCAACATGAAGGAAGAGGGAGGTATAAATTTAAAACAAATTGAAAATGAAATTTCTCAAGCTTTTGTTAAAAGTTGAAAAATTTTATCAAACAAATGTGAACATAACATGGCTAATGACAATCTTTTCCATCTCTTTACCAATGCCTTTTCCCCTAAACTTCAATATTAGGTTTATGCTCTCTCTCCACATACATTAGAGGAGGCAATTGACCAAGATAAAAAATAATATTTCCTTATGAATAAATTCTATCCACCCAAACTTTCTATGAGTGCTCATCTCTTACATAAGAACAAAAATTGTAATGTTACCAATGATGGTGTTATAGATTCTTATGACACCATTCACAATGTTCAATCTGTCATTCCTACCCCTCTATCAAAACCAGATCCCCCTTATCAACAATATACCAGTTCTCACTTATCTTCACCAAATAACATTAATGTTCACAAATCTCTATCCTCATCTAAATTACTTAAGTTCTTCCATGAGATCTTGACCCTACCCATCCTATGAAATCTTGGTATGATCCTAATAAGTTTTCTTGGTTTCACACTAGTTGGGGTCATTATCATGAGACCTATAGACAAATTTGTAATTTAGCTATAGATTTTCTTCTTGGTATTAATTTTGATCATGATTCTATCATTATAAAACATCAACAAGCTTATGAAATTTCTTTCAAGGATTATAAATCACATGGTAAAACTCAATCCTTAAATCAAGTAAATGCTTATTTAGCTATCTATAAAGACCATCTTCCTAATCATTAACCTATTAAAGATAATAAAGACAAATCCACCCCTTCCACCAATAATGTTGAAAGTATTTTTGAACCCACTTTTGAAGAGATTGTGTTTAACATGAGTAATATGTGAAGGGTGGTTTCTTTTATTGATTATCAACCTATCTACACTCCATCTAGAACATATCATGTTATCCAATATTCTTCTCCAACTCATTTAAATGAGTTGGGGAAAGATGACCTTATTACTTTTAATGATTCAATTTATGACTCTCCCTTGGATAAAACTTCCTTTTCTATTTATACCACTCTTTCATCATCTTCTAACACTAACGATACTAATTTTTCTACTAACACTTTTTCTACCAATTCTCAAAATCAACTTGAACTTGCTACTTCATCATCTAAACATGTTTCACAACCTTGTTCTAAATTTTCTTCTTCCTATTAAAAAATTTCTAATGTACTTTGGATCTTCCTTTTGAGGACCTCCTTAATCATTACACACCTATATCTAGAAACCTTCTTATGGGTTATGATGAGTGGGATCCCATTATAGAGTTCACTAATCTCCCATCATAGATTTTGTTTCTTGAGGTTATGAGGACTTCTCCCCAACATAAAAACAATCTTATACAACTATTATTTGAGATGAATGTCCATCATCCTCCTCTATTAGGATGGGAGGTAGCCTTATCTAAATTCAAGGATAGTATATTACAACAATGTGAAGAGATGTATATCAATGTTGATGAAACTATATAAACTTATCTTTCCTTAAAATTTACCATAGATTCTATGATTCTCAATGAAATTATACTTCATGTAGATGATCCTCCCATATTCATTAGTGTTCAAATAGGTGGTATCCAAGTTAAGTATGCATTGATTGACAAGGGCCATGGCACCTACATTACATCTCTTGACTTTATTAAGACCCTCAGATATTCAAAATGTAATCTCAATTTTATATGTAGCACCTGCCAAGGATATGATATAAGGTAAATGCCTCCTCTAGGTCATGTATAGATTCCCATTACTATCCCACCTATCACCATTCATGTGAAGGTGATGATATTTAACTTTCCCTTTTCTCATAATATCTTGCTTGGTAGGCCATGGACTCACTGTATGAGATCTATTACTTCTTCTACCTACTAATACATTAAATTCCCCCATAATTGAGACATTTATAGGATTTAGAGTGACTTTAACCCTTGGAATTTCAAATAATTCCAATATTGGGGTGTCTTAAAGATTCTTACTCTTCAACCTTTGCCCAACATTCCATTCTGTGAGTCTCAACATCTTAATTTTATCATTAATTCAAGTTGAGGTTACAATGGGAATCCCAAACTCATTGAGAACTTTCAAATAACCTCTTATATCTAATGATGATGAGCCTAATGAGATTAACTTAAAGATCAAAAAATTTGATCTCTTACCTCATCTCATTTCCAGCTCACTACTTCTTTATAGTCTCATTCTCGTAAGCCTCCTTATGATGATATCCCTGTAGTCTTGACTAAGACTCAAAATTATTTTCACCACACTTCCTTAGATGATAAGGTCATCCATACTTACATCATTTATTTTTACACCCTATATTACAATGATGTTTATTCCTTAGATGATCGACTCTTAGGTGGTATTGTACATGCCCATGATGCTAAGATTATTCATTATAGTTCTTCTTTACTTGAGTCTTTTTGTGTATCTTCCCATATTCCTTCATTTATATTTCCTAATTTTAGTATTTTTCCTCTTTAACATAGGGTAGATATGGTGCCAACATCTATAATTTCTAAGGATCCTTATAAGAGTATGCTCATAGATCATGTTATGACTAGGCCTTACCATTTTTCTAGGTTCCCTGATCACCATAGTTAGTTTACTCCTGATATTAATGTGACCCTTATTAGACCTTATATAGATCCATACTCTTAAATTATTATAACACTTTTTTAAGTCTATTACCACTCTTGATATAGTTTATCCCCTTCCCACTACTGCTATATTTTAGCTTGTTCCCAATAATATTGTTGTTGATCCTACCCCTAATTCTTATCCCATTACTCCTTCCATTGAGCCTAGTTTCATTCCTCCTCCACCACCTTCCCTTGGTGATGGTTTTCTTCCCTTGCCTATGATGGCTCCTCTACCCACAAAATGGGTTGATGAGTATTCTCTGACTTCTTCCACTCCTATTATACCTCTTTTTATGAGTGCTTCTCCTAAGACCACTCACAAGCATATTTGTTTCTTTCATGGGATAGATAATCATTACTCTACCCATTGTCACAAGCTATGATAATATATTGATACTTTACATCCTTCTTCTCCTACCTCAAACAAATCCAAACCTCTTTTGAAGGTTCTTCCTAAATATATACCTAAGTATGGTGAGGTAAATTAGTTATGGTAGAAATGTGGCACCCATCACACTGATCATTTTCACATCCTTCTACAACACCTTAAGGACCACCTTATAGTTTTATTGAACATTATTCTCATTTTCACAAGAAGTATCCTCCTTCTTCACTTATGGTTCCACCTCTAGTGGTTCCATCTCCTCCTATGATCCCTTCATCACCTTCTATTACTCCACCTGTGATTCCTTCACTTGTGGACCTTCCCTCACCTATGGACCCTTCTCCACCTGTGAGTCCCTCACCCGTGGATCCTTCTCCATCAATGATTCCTACATCTCCCATAGATAATTCTACCATGTATTCTCCTAAGCATCCTTTACCTAACTTTCCTTATCATAATCTTTTGAATATTCCTAATTTTTTAGTTGAGGAGATTAGAAGAGAAGTCTTTTCCCAATTTTTAGCAAAGATTGATGAAACATTAGTAGTAGTTTATATCCAACTTCATAGAGACTTATTCAATGTCTTGGATAATGTGTGTGGTCATATTTATAATTATATATGAGAACATGCATGATGCCTTTACATTTACATTTTGATTGGACATATGCTCTAATTTTATTCTTATCTATCTGTTATGTCATTTGACACTATGTCAAATTCATATTTTTATTATATGGTGATTCTTTACTTTTTGATAATATATCTTATTTATCCTATCATTTACATTCACATATAATTACCTTTATTTATCATTGCTTTCTATTTCTTTCTTAAGTTTTTCTCAAAACTCTCTTATTGTGTTTTCATGATTATTTACTTTCTTAAATATATTTTTCACAAATAATTGTCATTGTGAATTGGTTATACAAACCTTGTTCCCTTTGGTCCTTATTTCCTTTTACCATGTGATTAGTTAGAAAATAATTAATCTCATTATACTTTCCTTTCATTGATCCACTTTGGATATCCATTTTCCCTTCTTCCTTTCCCAAACTAATCATATACATAGTTGAGACTTAAGATCACATGCTAGTTCATTATTAAGCCTAAGTGTCTTACTCAGTCTCTGTCTTTGGTTACTTATCTTCCTTTTTCCTTAGCCTAAATATCATTCATGTGTATCACTACATCTCTCATGATTGGTAATTTTAAATATGTCTAGAGAAGGCATCTTCAAAATCCATAAAAAGGTTAAAAGCCAAATCATTTAAACAAAAGGAAAAAATATTCTTAAAATTCAAATCACACTAAAAGACATGATTCAAAGAACATATCCTTATTCTAGTTGTGAACATAGGATTGAAATAGGGGGATATTAGTATGGTGTTAGTGAATGAAATCAAATTTAAACAAAGAACACACTAAGCTAACACCTTAAGCCTATCTCAAGGGAGGAGCATATTTAATAAAATAAAATGAGAAACAAAACTAAAATGTAAAGATAAATAAATCCTTCACCTTCCTTGGATGATCCAAATATCTTTTTGTAGTGGCTTGCTCAGCTTTGTGCTCATGAAGTCTATTGCAATGGAGCTTGGCTATCTTTCATCTCTCTTTGGCACCTTGCTTGGCTTTGGCTTGGCTTTTGGCTCAATATTTTGGAATTATAACACTAATTGAATGAATATTTAAAATGAATGTGGGCATGATAACTTTGGATTATTAGAGCTTAAACTTCATGTGGTAAGGCATCCCATTTATAAATTTTGGAAAATGGCTAGAATAAACCTAGACAGTCCATCTCAAGATTGAGATGTGTGGCTAAGGATTAATCTAGTTATGTAATTAAAATCCATAAATAGGTTCATCAATATTTGGGATAGAGGGGAATTTAAGATGCATGGAAGAGATTTTATGAGGCATGAGGTGGCTTGATTCAGATATTTGTGGCATTTATAGCCTAGGGATGTCTTCCCAATAAATGATGTCACCTAATGATGAAAATATTCAATATTCATTTACAAAAAGAAATTATTCAACAAGTTTCATGTAAAATTAACTTAAGGCCCTAACTTGGATTAATTGTCTCTAAGAATGATTAAGAAATTTGATGTAAACCTTGGGTCTTTGTGCACATTACTCAAATTGACTAGAATGTCTTGTTATAGGCCAAAAATTTGATTGGATTGTAATTAGGATGAGATATCAGATGCATTGGATCCATTATCCCATTTAGGATGTTTCTAATTCCAAATAACAAAGGCACATGTCTTATGCAAGAGATTTGATATAAAAGAACAATCTAAAGCACCTAAGTGTAAAATTAGCATTTTGACTTGAAATGATTTGATCAAAGATAGCTAGCCTATAAAATACATTGCCCCATGCAAGGATACATTGTCCATAGTTGGTATTTGAATACATCAATTTCAAATATTTTAATGTGCTTTAGTATTTTTAAGCCAAATTGTGCATTTTGGTGGAAATTGATTAAAATCATGATTGATGGTCATTGGTGGCCATTTAGGTGTCTAAAATTTGCCCCTATTTGGGAAGGCATTAAAAGATATAGGCACAATTTCATATTATCAAAGAGTGAAAAGGAACTAACTGTATGATGCCCCCTCGAGGGAATGGTTGGCACAAGGAAAAGGTTGACAAGTGGTCCCTTGAAAGAAATAATGGAGACGAGGGGATAAAAGAAAGGAAAAATATGGGATGAGAACATAATGGTATTGAAAAATTAATCAAAATCATTGATAATGTAAGTGGGATGGTACATAATGGTTTTGCCAAATGTGGTTTAATCATTGAGAAGATGGAGCTATTCTAGTTAGGACAAAAAAATAAGATAGAAATATGCCCTTGTATGGGTAGAAAAAACAAAGTGGTGAAAATACAATGATTTGCCCAAAGGTGATTATAATCATTGAAAAATGTAGGTAGGATAATGTGCAATGATTTTCCCATAGGAAGTATAATCATTAGACCTTGATTATGGTAAACATGATTGATTTGGTCGATGATGATGGTAAATTAACATAGAGGGTAATGATGAATTGGAATAACCTGCTAGTAGGGAAATGATCATCCAAACTAAATAAAGGTTGAAATTCTTTCATTGTTTAATTGTGCTATGTAAGATATGATTGGGATTGAATCAAGATGTCAATGCTAAGGAAATGTCGATGCCACCATTACTAAAAAGACTTCCTGAATCTAAGGTTTCTTGTATCATGTGTTGGTAAGCATCATGATATAACATCATGAGGGCTTGGCTGAAATATGCATAAGGATTGACTCCCATAATCCAATACTCAAAGGAAAATAATGTACCAATGATAGAAACCATGATGCCAATGTAGACATGAATACCTACATAAAGTGAAATGTGTCCTTATAGACAATGGATAATGTCTCAACATAGTGTCTCTAAAGCTCATCAAGCTTCTTGGGTATATAATGGTAAATCTCTTGATTATCGTAGGCTTTGATATTTGTCATTTTTGGTTGGAGATCTACCATTGTGTACCCAAGAAGATTGATGATCTTTAGAGACACTATGTTGAGGCTTAATCCATTGTCTATAAGGAAATGTTTCACTTTATGCCCCTTTATACAAATTTATATGTATAATGGTTTATTATGGAATAGACTAAGGGAAGACATATCACTTTGGTTGAAGGTGACTTGTTGGGATGGAGATAGGTATCCAACCAATGCTTGAAATTTATTAGGAGTTATGTCACTGGCAATGGTGGATTGGGTTAAAAACTCATTTAAAATGTTCTTGTGGATTGTTTATGTTCACCAAAAATCTAAAATAGAGATTTGGGTTGGTGTCTTTTATAATTGTTCCACAATATCAAACTTCTTTTTTGAGTTAGTGGTAAATGGCTTATTTTGAGGTTGAATGACTAGCTGGATAATGGGTAAAGTGGCAGATGGTTATGGGTCTAGAATGGTAATATGTGACCTCCATGATGTGATTTCACAATCAAGAGTAAATATAGGACCATGATTGTTAACAAATGATAGTGATGGTATGGGACTAGATAGGATAAGTCTTAGTTGCTGGTGTACTTATATGTGGTCATGAGGCACAGATGAGTTATTGGTAGAATGTTTAAAAGTGGAATCCTAGTTTGCTAGTTCACCTACATGAGGCCCCAAATAAAAAAGGATTATCCATGTAATTTGATTGAGTGGTATTATTTATCAATGGCCTAAATTGATTGGTGTTTAGTTTAGGATTAATAGAGATGGTGTTAATGCTACCCCCTACAATATGACCTACAACCCTATTATATCATGTACAACTGCATGGTAGGTTTATTGATTGTTGCCATTTTGACCTTGGTTTTATCCATTATTTTTATGTTTTTAGTTCTATTGGTTTAGCCTTTGATTAGGATTCTATTTATTTTTTTTGCACTGGTTGTGGCTATTTTGTTCTTGCTACTAGTTATGTTGTAAAAACTGGTTTTGATAGATACCAAGATTCTGATTGGAGGTGGAAGCACCACCATATAATGTGATTTCCCCATTACCTAACATATTTTAAATTAAATTCTTGATTAGCACACATCTTCATAAATTATGCCTATTGACATGATGATATTCACATAATTCATTTTCATGGTACTAATCAGGGTAAGGGATGCCTTGAGAATAATGCTTTGGTATAGGCCAACTAATCAAAATAGTAGTGGAAAGTTTACAAAATATAGACTCAATAGGCTCTTCAAGGTCACTAAAAACATGATGTTTTAGCACATTTCTCCTTAGAAGAGGGTTTTACAATGGAAAAAGTAGTGGCATTTGTTGCATGGATCTTGGTTGTTGTGCTTGTGGCATCAGTTAAAGAGATTATCAAGTAGGAGTCAGCTAAAAATGTGGCATATATGATATTTTCATCTTTTGAACATGGCATGATTCAATTACTCCATTTACCATAACATTCCTATTATGATTGAATTACTTTAGTCTATCTTATATATTAGCCTCTACCAATTATGATGTTTGTGCTTGGATTAGATGTTGGTTTTGGCTGCTTACCTAATTAGTACCTTGTTTTTGATTATTTGAATTAATCTTTATGAATCTTTTATTAATGAGAGCTCACTCGATCAACAAACATTTATCAATAACATCTTTAAAGGTATGTGTACACTATAGTTTTAGATGATAAGATATCTCATTATGTAATTTTTGACTGAATACATCAACTAATTGCTTGTTTGGTAAACTGTGAGTTAATTGGCTTGCAAGTGCTCTCCATCATTATAAGTAGCTAGCAAAACTCTCATCGACCTTTTTTTTTTCTTTCATCAAGTCAACCAATGAAATCTCATGCTTGAGATTATAGGAAAAGTGTTGCACAACATATCTAAAATATCATCAAAATTAGTTAATGAATTCTTTAGCAACTTTAAGAACCACTCCAAGGCTTGTCCAACTAAGATCCTTGGAAACAACAATAAAAGGTATATATCATTATATGCCATTGGATGAAAAGCAACAAAGAACTCATTTAAATGGGCTTTGGGGTCACCTTTCCCCTTGTATTTATCAAACTTTGGTGGTTCATATCCTAGAGGAAATGGAATCTATAAGTATTCCATATTGAAAGGATAGGAACACACATCATCTAATTTAAACTTTTTAATATGTTTCCTCACTTGGATGGAATTAATTACATCTTTCATCTATTATAACTCTTGCTCTAAGAAACTTGTGGGAATGTTAGCCTGGGTAGATGGTTGGGTGGTCACAAGTGTAGCACTTTGAATAGGTTATGATGGGGAAATTTGGTATACATTAGATTGGTTGGGAAGTGAACTAGGAATAAACATACATAGATTAGGATCTACCTTTTGAAATTACATGTTTGGTTGTACAATATTTTGGTTAGGGTTGGTGATAAAGGTTTGACATGGAGGATTTTGAGGTTGGGTTAGAGGGATATAACCATACTGTGCCTATTGCATTTTACTAGGGATCTATTATTGACTACTCAAACCTTGTTATTGAGTAGGAACTTATGAACTAAGACCCTACCTTTGAATGAGTACCACATTTTGAACAAAAGGAAATTGTTATCTTATAGGTACTTGAGAAGCATTAGAACCTCCTTATTACATAAATCCCTATTAGGAAGTAGATGCTTGTTGAGGATTTGGCACCTATCACATCCAACATGAATATGTTGTTGATTAAACATTAGTTGGTTTTTAATTGGCATGTTGGTATGCGAGGAAGAAGGTATGTTTGTTATTACCTAATGAGCTGGAATATTGGTGACCCCTTTTAAGGTGGTAATATGTTTAGCATCTACTACATTGGTATATTCATTTATGCCTATTATTGTGGAATGATACTGATCATTTATTGATGAGGAATATGATTAATCACATTTTACTATTTAGGCATGACATTAGTTATTGGTTGACTACCTGCTCCTATTGGTTGTACACTTAATGAAGTAGCTAATTGAGGATTAGAAGTAACTGGTTGAGGTTGGGGCATAAAATCTCTCATTACTATGTTGGTAAATCCACTCATCGTATTAACTAAAGGCACATATTAATGATTTTTTTTTGCATTAGTAATACTTTGATTTGGATTGGATGTTGCTTATGCATTATCCACTGTGTTTAGCTCATTATTTTATGTAGAAGTAGAAGACACTTGTTCAATAATTGGTGTATGTAACAAGTTGTCTACTGAAGTGTTTTACATGCATGGGTCTAAACTATAATTGTGTTAACTAGTTAACTCTATCAAAACTCTTTTTTAAGGAACTAAGTCAGTAAGAGGTTTACTCACCATGGTCATCTGATTGAAATTACATGTTAGATTCATTTAGGTTTGATATGCTACCTGCATTTAGTTAAAGTGGTCTTCCATGAGGTTCTTTCCTTTGTTAGGTATATTAGGATCTTGATAAATCATTTTAACTAGATTCAAAGGATTGATAGAAGAAGCTTATTGAATATACAATATGTTGTGAGGTATTCTTACTAGGCTTGGTAAACTTTCATGAGGGATGTTTGTTGGAAACTTAGCCCCTACTTCTATGTCTCTCACCAAAATCTCGTCTTTATTCTCCAAAAAATGCCATTAAAATAAATAACGATCATATATGGAAGGTGCATTAATAGGGTATGGTTATTGAGGAAATGGTTCTTTAATAGTGGGTATCATAGCTAGGTATTGCTTAATCTGTTCATGATCTTGTTTTGAATATGGTGGCATATTTATCAAGTAATGAGATAATGGGTCTAGGATTTGTGCCCTTATTTGAGTGTTATGAGATATATATCAGTCTCATAAACAACATTATCTATGTAAGGGTCTTGCACCATATCTTATTTCACAATGACATTATTAACCCTCAAATTGTACATGAGTCCACTATGAGTGTAGGAAAATAGGTTGGGGTCCATAGTAAATGTTTTTCTATGAATGGTCAAAGAGATATACAAACTCTAAAAATATAATGTCTAAAAATGATGTTCAAACTTGGTATAGATTTGTCAAAAATAAATAGGTATGTATATCTAAAAAATGTTATGTAAATATCTATGACAAAATAATCTAGCATTAAGTATCTAATGCCTCATATTTCACACAAAAATGATCAAGTAAATGAACCAAAAATTGAAGTGCCAAACTCTAAGGTCAAAGTGTTTCAAATTAGTCTAATTTAGGAAAACAAAAGTTGTTAGGTCTTTTAGCTAAATGCAGTGTCAAAATCTAGGCTCAAACAAGGCATATATTACGACTCTTATCCAAATGATGTTAAAAGCTAGACTTTGAAAATAGAGATGATTTTTTAATCTAATAGATTCGAAACACTTATAAAAAAATATGACGCATTTGATTCTTGGATATAAATTTGATTAACTAGGTATGAACTCTGAAACAAAAGGCACTTTGAGATAGTTTATTTTCTTACAAATAATGGCATAAAACTAGGCTCTTGTGATAAATATTCTAGACAAAGGTGAACAGTGTAACCATGTTAGACAAAGATTCTCAAAAGTTATACTCTGATTTGGTTTGACAAATGTGAAAAACTTGGACTCTATGCAAAAAAGGGTCTATGAAATAATGTTTGAAATTATTTGCTTAGCCTAACAATGTTAAAATACTCAAACTATGTAACAAAGTACTCATTTCAACAACCTTAAGGCAAAGATGGTTTAACCCAAATTTGATATCAAAATATTACCCTTTGTAAATGATGCACATACTCTCAAAGTTTGACATAAATCTCTAAGGTAAAAAGTACCACACTCAAATGGTCTCAAGGTAAATGGAAATAGGATAGTAACACAAAATACTTGGTATATAGACTCAAAGTTCAAGTTTTTAAAATAGAATGACTTAAGTCTAATAATAATGATAAGCATGATTATGAGTCCATAAAATGGCCTTCAATCCAAATGGGAAATTGAACCCAAGTTAAAACAAGTTTATTGTGCCAATGGCAAACCCAATTTAACACACCAACCCTTAGAACTTAGAAAGGTCCAATTTCAAATGTGAATTATCAATGAAGGACTTAAACAATTTAGGTAAATGGTTAGACTCAAATGGGAAACATAATTGTGCCAAAGTTGATGATATGACTCCAAGTTTTTATGATGAATTTGAACAAGGAAAAATGAAGATTTATATAAGCATCATAATTCCTCTTATTCAAAAAAAATTGGGGATCATGTGTTTGGTTTGTATCATTTGTTAACACCAAGTTTTGACCCAAAATTAGACTCTAAACTAAGATACATCCAAATAATTAATCACTCTAAGTCTTAAGAAAGGTTTCTTGGTATTATTGGAATCCATCAATATACATCATTTGAGAGGATTTTAGTGTTCATCCAAAAAGTAAAATGTGCATTATATAGTAGGGTTTTTACACCCCCCTTCTCTCAAATGACAGTACTATGACATGGACCTTAAGGCGCACCTTGCACTAGAAACACTTCCACGGTAAGTGGGGATTTGTCTAAGATCTATAAGGTTTTGAATGTTTCTATGGGAATCAATTACACATTGACTTTCACATCATAATGAAAAATAAAAGCACGTAATTGGGTGTCTATGACACTTGGTTTGTTGTAAAAAGGTCTTACCCTTTTTTCAACCATTACATCCATCAATTGCTCAATGTAGTGTGATGTCCAAAGTGAAGATACATCCTATGTGCAACTCTAGCAATAGAAGGTGGTTTAAGCACTCAAACCTTTGATCTTAGTGGGAGTGGTTGAAGTCAATTCTAAGAGATGAAACCCTAGGTCAAAGATTTCCTATATAACTTGTGGGAGGTGATGAAGTCCCCTTCATAATCCAAAATGAAATGAAATAAAATACATAAGATAAAGACTTTAGGGTCATTTTCAAGATCACCCAAACTATTTTGAGTCTTTGAGGAGTGATTTAGATGACATTATTTCTATGCCTTAGACTAGGCATGTGTGCAAATAAGCATGACACTTTTGATTCCAAAAGTTCCCTAAAGGGGATAGATGGAAGATCATACATGTAATGACCTTATTTTCCAAATAAAGTTCTAATTAAACATCTATTGAAAATAAAAATTTACAAGTGTGTTCAAGTTTAAGCCCCAAAGGAAATATTAGGTGGTGTTCTTTTGACCCCTTGGTCTTAATTTGTAATTTTGAAAGTGAAATTCGTCAAAAGAGTTACCTAAACATGTAAATTCTTTGTTATTCACCAAAAACAAGGTTCCTAATTCATTTTAATCTTTCAAAAAGGTCTAAAACACATGTTTTAACAAATTCCAAGCTTGATCCTACAATGAAAACATTAGAGTGTCCTTTAGCTTTGAATCTAATTTCCAAGTGAGTGAAACAACTTCTTAAAATGAACTCTCTATTTTGAAATCATAACTACATAGTCAATCCCACTATTTTCTTGGAAATTTGTAGTTATAGACAAAAAACCACTTTTATGGGTTAGTTTATTAGAAAAAGACAATATCATTATTTTAACTATGAAATTATTACACGGATGAACAAAATCTCTATTCCTAATGAAATCATTGTCTAAGTTTATGATATCATTACACAAGTTGACAATATTGCCATTTGGGGACAAAATCATTGTTTCAAACAAAATCATCATCCAAAATGATAATATCACTACCCATTTTGATGAAATCATTTATCAATTTAATTAATTCACTACTAGAGTCCACAAAATGACTGTTTAGAAAACAATTATTTCATTTACACAAAATCACTATTGTGTAACAATGATATCATTCTAGAGATCAAAATTGAGGTTTTAGAAACAAAAACACAGTTAAAAATAAAGAAATTTAACTTAAAATTTTTACTTTTTTGGCTTTCCAAATCCAAGATCCTACATGGAAAAGATTATTAGGTTGTTTGAGAGAGTTTTGTAACCAAATTTGTCGAGTTATCTCCCATTGGGTGTGCTATTTGTGAACATATGATTGTAATAGGGGGGATTAGTATGGTGCTAATGAATGAAATAAAATCCAAAGAAAGAACACACTAAGATAACACCCTAAGCCTATCTCAAGGGAAGAGCATATTTAACAAAAAAAAATGAGAAACAAAACTATAATTTAAAGACAAATAAATCCTTCACCTTCCTTGGATGCTCCAAATAGCTTGTTGTAGTGGTTTGCTCGAATTTGTGCTCACGAAGTCTATTGCAATGGAGCTTGGATATCCTTCATATCTTTGTGGCACCTTGCTTGGATTTTGGATCAATATTTTGGCATTATAATAATAATTTAATGAATCTTTCAAATGCATTTGTGAATGATAACTTGGCTTGTTAGAGCTTAAAATTCATGTGGCAAGGCTTCGTATTTATAGATTTTGGAAAATGGCTAGAATCAACCTGAACCATCCATCTCAAGATCGAGATGTGTAGCTAAGGATTAATATAATTATGTAATTAAAATACATAAATAGTCTCATAAATATTTTTGATAGAGGGGAATTTAAGAGGCATGAAATATATTTGATGAGGCATGGGGTGGCTTGATTCAAATATTTGTGGTTTTTATGACCTGGGGATGTTTTTCCAAGAAATGATGTCACCTAATGATGCAGATATTAAATATTAATTTCTAAAAATAAATTATTTAACAAGTTTCATGTAAAATTAACTTAATTCCATATGTTTTATTAATTATCTCTACACATGATTAAGCACTTTGCTACAAACCTTGGCTCTCTATGCACAAATTACTCAAATTAACTAGAATGTCTTATTATTGGCCTAAAATTTGATTGGATTGGAATTATTATGAGATGATAGATGAATTGGATCCATTATCCCATTTAGTATGTTTATAATACCAAAAAAAAAGGGAAATGTATTGTGAAAGAGATTTGACAAAAAAACAATTTAGAGCACCTAGGTACAAAATTGGTATTTTGACTCGAAACAATTTGATCAAAGTTAGCTAGCCCATAAAATGTAATTCCAAATTTATGGATACCTTGGCCAAAATTAGCACTTAAATACATCAGTTTCAAAAATTTTAATGTGCTTTAGTGTTCTTAAGCCAAATTGTGCATTTTAGTGGAAATTGGTCAAAAGCTTGATTAATGGTCATTGGTGGCTAGACAAAATCCATAGTTGGTATCATGATAGAGATAAGGAAATTTATGGTGTGGTAGGCCAATAAATTATAAGAGGAGAATAAAACAAATATTTTATTGCTACCTAATTTCTCATGTAAGTCCCCAATCCTCGTAGTAGATCGATGACTCTATAAGGGGTCTTGAGGAATGATGAACATGTTGTGAGAAGGTAGGTCCATTTTAATTTTATTGTACCAATATAAATTCATGATTTGATATTATTATCACACTTATTTTCCTACAAAGCTTTGTGTCTATAGCGAACAGGTTTTCTTTTTACATTGATGGTCACTAGTCACTTAATGTCTTCTCATGTCCTTAGTATTCCTCTTGTCGCCTAAGGTCTTCACATAAGACACCTAATTATTGATTTTTACACTCCTTTTTTCATTCCATATATCCCTCAATTTTAATTTTGATAAATATTTTTTTATGTATTGATCATTCCCCGTAGGATTTCATTTGTGAGTTGCTTTTGTAAGACCATGGATAGGACCTGACCATCCTAAAAAATTACCACATTATTCCTTATTATTACCCACATCCTTTGTTAATTAATTTTGCCAATTTTTTCACCCTAATGGTTTTCTCTTTGTGAGGTATAGTGTAAGACCATGGATAGGACACAACATTCCTCACAAAATTTTCCAATAATACAAGTCACAAATAAAATTACATGTGTCCAATATGAGATAAGATATGATTGATTGTGAAGTTACATGTCATTAACAAGGTTACTAGATTGATTTAGTATGTTTTATGCTTAATTTATTTTTTTCTTTTATCTTCTTATTTTTTGAGTGCATGTAATAATACAACCATTTTTTGAAATTTTCATACTTCCCATCTTGAATTAGTGTGATAAATTTAAGACCAATCTTTTTCCAATTTTGTTTTTCTCTTATATTTCCAACTATGATATAGTATGATTTATTGACCTAATTAATATGTTTTATACCATTTTTTCCCTTTTATAACCTTATATTTTATTACATTGTTTTCATACTTCCCAACATGATTTATTATGATTTTATTTGTTTTAATTTGGTGCAAAAATATTTTAATTTGGTTTAAAAACAAATTCCCTTTTACCATATAGTTTTATCATCCCTTGGTTCCTTATACTTAGTCATTTTATTATTATTACACATTTCCCAACTTGAAATAGTGTACAATACATTTTTTATTGATTATATTTTACCAAGTCTTTTTGCTTATTTATTTTTAACCATGCATGTGTTCTACATAATGCTAGAAAATAAGTCACATCTCATATATTTCATATAGCATATACAACAAAAGTTAAATACATGTGATAGAAAGAAACATATCCAAGTCATCCAAAACCATAACCATAATAATGTAAACATAAATAATCAACAATAATATGACAAAATGATAAATCATATATACATCTCATGAGTTTTGATAAAACAAGTATAACCATATATAAGGCTCCATCCATATGGTTGGGCCCCATATTGTCTATCTAATGGCCTAGCCATGTTTCTTGTTGAGACCTTGGTCTAACTCCTCCAAATATTATGATGTAAGGAGGATGTCTGAGATCTCAATCCCTTTACCTATCTTTGTAGATGTGCTACCTGCACTTATGCCTAGGCTAACTCAGTCTAAGTCACTGATCTAAATGAATATCTATCTCCTCTACTAGGGCCTACCATGCCCATATCTCTCCTACATCCATATGTATTGGTGGTTACATCCTCTCCTTCTATGCTTTTATCTGGCTCACTGCCTCCCCTACTAATTTAAACTAGCTCACCTAAGCTAAGGTAGATGGTACACTTGGGTCCTCTAATAAAGTAGGATAATACAACTATAAAGTCTCATCCAAGATGTCATCAAATGATCCCCTCACAAGGTACCTTCATCTCTCCTCCTCATCCTTAATAATGCCTACAAAATCACACCTAAATAGATATTATATCACTGTCATATCTTACAATATCTATCTAGCTCTTTTCTAAATTTCAAATCAAAACTCAAGTAATAATTTAATAATCTTTATTACCTATATATGTCTTATCCACTATGGTGTCACCATTTGCATGACCACCTAACATAGTCTCTCAATCTACATGACCTCCTAGCACCTCCTCTATAGGCTACCTCCTTAGATCAAATCTAGATATAATAACTTACATCTACCTTAGCCTACACCTGAGAATTCTTTCTATCATCTAGTTATCCTTTGGCCCACCTACTATGTCCTCAAGGATGGTGATAGTATCTACTCTCTCCTACTCCTATTTCCTCCATCAACATCATGTCTTTAGTGGTTTTAGCTCATCTAACTCTGGAGTTGGTGGTGGTATCTCTAATGCCAATACATCCACATCCCTCTCCTCCTATTCTACTCCCTATCATCCTCACCTGGTCCATGGCCACTCAAAATGTGGTTTGAGCATCGACCTTATCAAAAGTGGCTCTAGTCCCCTCCTCCCCTATGATTATCTCACATGTTGATCCCACTAATCAAGCATCAATATTGGTGCTACTAGATGAGATAAGCCCATCTATCCTAAGACCCATGTAATTAGATGTGGCTCTCTCCACCAATATAGTGTCTAATCACCTCTCTCCTTATTTTAACTAGTGCAACTATGTATTAGCTCAGTCATGTAGTCATTAATGCCCATATGGCTACCACACTATATCTAAGAATCTCATAGTCTATAGTGCTATCATGTGGGGCATATATTATGCTACCTATTCCTCTCTCCATCTCTGCACTCAAAGTGACTTATCATCGATTGCATGGGGAAACCTAGCTAGCTGATACATTGGAAACTTCTCATAGATCCAAGCTATCAATAATATGATTGGTCCTATATATTTTTGGCCTTTGATCAGTACCTCATATAGATTATGTATGAGCTAGACATAGATGATAGAACCTAGATCATATAGTATTCCCTCCTCTAGAATCCTCCTACTCAAGGCTATCATAAATAGTGGTACCTTTCCATGTGACTTATTACATAGCACTCATTGTGTCACAAGTCCTATCATAACCTTCTAGATATATAGAATCTATGATGAATAAATATCAAACATTCTAACTCACATACCTCCTAATATCATATCTAAGCCTATAGCTCACATGGTTAAGGTTCTCCTCCCCTCTAAGCTATTTAGTATGCCTATAATTACTGGTGTTCTTATCAATATTAGCCCTAGGATGGCATACACATCCTTTAGCATGATATATACCTCTACCACATCCCCATCCACTTCTCATCTAAAGGTGTTAGTCAATAATTTCCAACATCTAAGGAACATGACTAATAAATCTAAGCTTAAGGGAATTTTATGCATGTTAGTTATCCCTCCTAGGCCTATAACTACTAGCTTAGCTCTATCACCTATGGTCAGATGATCTAATTTATTTGGTAGCTAAGACACATCTACCAATCTCTAAAATCAGGGTCATCCCTGTAACCAAGAAATAATAAAAGATGTATTAGATCCTCCATGTCATGTATAGTCAAAATATATTCTAATTACAATTTTAATGAAAAACAAGCCTAGACTATTTTAATTCATTCATTGTTACCTATCTCTAGCTTATCTAATCATTTTTTCCCTTACTTGGTCATTTCAAGCCATTCTAGCCTTCTTTTATCCTTTTACACATATTTTGGTACAATTTTAGTTCTTTGGTCAACCTAGTTTGACCAAAATTTCCCTATTCTTAGCCTAGTTGACTTAAAAATCTAAGTCAACCATTTTATTTTCCCCTCCCTAGTAATGCATTATCATTCTAGACTTTTTGGATCAATTGGTAAACTATACTAGGTTAGCAGTTTGCAAAACCTATTAGGTCAACACACACCTAATGGGTTGACAATGTGAATTTTGACTATTTTCAGCTTATTGTGTTGATTGGGTTGACCTAGTTATTTTTGGTTGTTGACCCCTTACATTTTCCTAAAAAATTACCTTTTTGACATTTTCTTCCTAAATCCTCTAAACCCATTTCCCATTTTGATATTTTCTACATATACAATCTAATTTTGCTTCATTTCAGCATATAGAAATTCTAAAAATTGCATTTTTCTAAAAATACACAAAATTCAACAAAATTCCCAAAAGTTGGCCGAAAATTCATAGTTTCATACTTGTAGTGTACCTATTGTCACTCTTCAAACCTCCCCTCATTTAGCCTATCATCTCCTTGCCAACTTAACTTGTTTGGTCTCCAGAGCTCTTTTTTCCTTCTTTCACAAATAAAAATAGCCAAATGACTTCTCTTTCCCCTATTTAAAAACACTTTCTAAAATTAAAATTATTTAATTATTATTTTTGTAGATTCCTTTTTTTATCTATATATTTGTTTTTACTCATCCATTTTCAAAACCATAAAATATGTTAGATTTATGATGATAGAGATTTTTTTCACTATCAGATGTCTACTTTCCAAAATTTTATATTTTTGGATATTTTTTGCACTAACTTCTATAGGTTCACCTAGTGTTCTTCACATTGGATGCCTTCACATTTCTTGGAATCTACTTCTTTATGTATAACACTAAGGTAAATAAAGGCATGTGTTTTTCAATTTTATCCTTTCCTTTATCTTATTTTTTGTTGTGTTTTATCATGTTATATCCAAAAGCACCATCCCATGTTTCACTTACTTGACATATGATCAGATTCAAGTGGGGAATATGTATACACATAATATTTTTAACTTTTATTGATTATTGATACCTTGTATCTTTCAAGAACCCATCGAGTATCAATCTATTTGAGTACATGCCTTAAGGGGTGCACTGGGAAAGGAGTGGGTAGACCATTGGTGCTTCATAATATTTTTATCTTTTTTTACACTTGTGATCTACATACGTAACTCCTAAACACATTAAACCTAAGCTTATTCTTATCAACCTTACCCATTCTAGTCATTTTCCTCTTTCCATCCTCCTTTTCTTACTTTAATTCCCTTTTGGATAGTTAGTTGTACTAGGTCAACTAGGTTGACCCTATATAATATAGGGGTATTTTTCACTTTTCAAGTTTCTTAGCCTTTCAATTGACCTAGCTCAAACCTAGTGAATTATCCCTAAAAACATACAGGGTCGACTAGGTCGACCCTGTATAGTTTACATTTCCAAGAGGATTTAGGGTAAGATCTGCCTATATATAAAAGTTCACTTCCAACCATTTGTAAGAAAATAAGTGAAGAATAATAAGTGAGAATGAACATCTACTTATTGACCATTTTACTTGAGGAATAAAGCTTAGGTTTTCATATTTTCTTTAGAGATATGGATCATATCTTGTAGAGAAGTATTTTGAATGCATAGATAGGTTTTGTAGCCTAGAGATGATTTATCTTTGCTATCCTTACATACCACAACAATTTCTTGTAAATCACCTTGGCCAAAGGAGATATTGAGGCCTGGTGGGTTTGTCTTGAAGGTAAGTATTCCTAACTTCATTTCTCCTTTTTAAGAGTAGATAGATAATGTAGTTGTGCTTATTTCTTCCATACATTAGGATTTCATATACATTGATGTGAATATATTTATTATACACATGCTTAGTTTAGTTTGTTTTGTTTCTAACCACCACTTTATTCCACAAGCTTTGGTGTGCACTAGATTAGATTTAATTTCTTATTTATTAGAATAAATTGAATATTAAATCTATGGCTCTTTTAAGGTTATTGCATGATTGTGTTAGACTGTAGGATTTATAACCCTTCTTATCATGGTGTATTGTGACAAGTGATCCCCTAATCAGGTCTAGTGGATCTCCATATTGGTCATACTCATACTTAACAAATGTATCCCCAATCAAAAGTGTAGGTATGCTCTATCATCTCTAAGCTAGGATTGATTTATATACATGATGCATTTCTAATTGCATATAGTATCAACATCCCATATTTATTCCAAAAAAGGTAGTCATTGATTTGGACTCAAATTCATTATGAACAAAAAAACATTATTATCAAGCATATAATTTATTTGTTTAGTGAGGCTATGAGTATAATTATCATGGATATTTATGTGGTCATTTGGATTTTCAAAGTGAAATGGGTCTCTACCATAATAATTTTCTATGTTTTGAGATTGATTCAATAATGTTTGAAAACTAGTAGTTAATGCCCTATTTTAAATGTTATTATAGGATTGGTTTGTAAAAAGAGTTTCCTTCTGGTTTGAATAAATCAATAATTGGTTTATAACAAGGGGACAAACAAAACATGTAAGCTAGACAACCTAATATATTCAGATAGTTATGTAACCAAGTAGTGGCCCACCAATAGTACCCTATAAGATATGTGGTGGGTGATATTATAGAATGTCAATTTCCTAAAAATACAACATGTTTATGACCAAAGGTTATTATGTAAGTATTTACAAGTTTATCTATTTGACTCCTTTGTATACACATAATATTTTTAAAATTTATCATGTACAGGCACTCTCTCTTATATCAACATGTCAAGTTTCTATATATTTGAGTGCACGCCTTAAAGGGTGAACTAGGAAAGGGGTGGTTAGATTGATGGTTCTTCAAAATAGACATTATTATTTATTTAACATTCCCAAATCCATGCTAAATTCCCTATATTTTATCCCTTAAATTATCTCCTTCCATATGTTATTATCTAACTATACCAACTGATATTTTATAACTGTGTTAGCCATTCGATGTAGTTTTAATTGTTATCTACCCCATCCTAACTACATTTATCATATCAATGTAGTTATAAATGTTTAATCACATGCTTTACAACTAATTTCACCTGACCAACCTAGTTTGAGGATAGTATGCCCATTTAAGACTAAATTAAGTTGGTCAATATTGTATGCTAAATATTCAAGAGGCATTAGGGTCACTCATCATTATAAACAAAAGATATTATTTCAATCTAATGGAAAGTAAAATTCATTTTCAAGTTTTATTTCTCACAATTATACCTTAAGTCTAAATTTGGAAGAGTTATTGCTTATGTCTTGTCTTGGATGGAAAAGTTTATCTTGTGGATTATTGGATGCAATAGAAGGATTCCTTTTATCTTAGAGCTTGAATCAACCATTGAGATCCTTAAAACCATAATAATATCTTACAAAACACCATTGGCCAAGGGGGAGATTGAAGTTTGATTAGTCTTGTTCAAGATAAGTATTTTCTAACCCTAGTTCTTTCATTTGATAGATAAAAGTTGCATAAATGTCTCCTTTTTTGAATTATCTCTAGACTTAAACTTAGTGTGGCCATAGGATTATTAAAACTTTCCATTTATACACATTAGGTATCCTAGGCCCCCATTTTTCTACCATGTATCATTGGTTATTTTAAATATGTTTATAACCTATCTAATTACATACATTATTTGATCATGATATTTGATTACTTTCTAATTAGAGACATAGTTATGGATATTACACTATGTTGATTACCTAGAGGACTTGTAACCCTTTATCTTGACATTGTGTTGTAAGTGCACCTCTTCATAGGTTTAGTAGATCCATTTATAATATCCCAATTTCATTAGATATCAATGGGATCTATTTGATTTACTTCTTTAAGTTTGGATCTTTAGATAGGATAGTTGTAGGTCAAATCATAGTTTATTTCATACATTATGGTGAACCTAACATGAAACTAAACATTTTTTTCAATTTCATAATGAACTATATCAAACAATTTGATAAAATCATATTTTTATTTTTATTTCATCACATTATATTGAACAAACTGATATAGCATGGTCATAATTTTTACCTATAATAAACCATATTGAATAGCATGATATAGCTTCATCTCTATGTATTTCCTAGTGAATTGTTTTGACCATCACAATAATTTTAGTTTTAGTTATGCTTCTTATCTTTTTCATCCAACTATATCGACCTAATCAATTTAGTTTTGTTTTAAACTCACTTTTCTAGTCAACTAGATTGATATGCTAGACAAAATTATGAATTTCCATGTTATTTATAATTTCAGCAAACAATATTTATTTAGCCAATTTAATTTTATAGGGCCTTTATTTTTTATTAAAATGCATCGAGTTATTTGATTTAATTTTATATTTCATTTATTTTTGATAAACATTGTTGACATGTTTGACTTAGTTCTAAAATTATATTTATTTCCAATAAACTGAATCAAACTATTTGATCTAGTAATCTCTCTTTGTCTATAATTTTGCTTTACACATACTATATTGATCTACTCGATACAATTATGTATTGTGTGTATAACTAAGTTATCTAGAGCCGATATAGTTATGATTGTTTCATTTTTCAAGCATAAGTAAGGTGAATTAAATATGATTTTCAAAATATAATCACACATTTAATTTCAAGTTCATTACCTCTTTATTTCTATTCAATAATTTCTAAAAATTGGTTTTCAATATTGATTTTCTAACTTTATTTTCTATTTATCTAGTTTTTCATAGTAAGTTTCTAACTTTATTTTCTATTTATTTGGTTTTTCATAGAAATTGTGTTTTGACAGTTTTCAAACTACTTAACCACTATTATGAAGGGATACATGGTGTTATATTTACAATCATTGTCTATTATTTATAGACATCATGGTGTGAGGGGTTTTTCCCAATACTCATAACCATAGTATAGAGAAACATGGATTTGTGTTTCCATGTAGCTCATAGTATATAAAAAACACTTAGGATTACCCTTTTTATTGAACTTTAGGAATATATCCATCCATATGATTATGAAATGCATTAGTTAGTGATTAGCATTGGGAAGTTACTCTTGACTTACTATTGATACTAGTGTTAGTTGATGGTATTTCACCCATAGTTAGTGGTCTAAAAAATAGGCTAATGTTATCCAATGGATGATCCAATATCTATGAGACCCTAAAACTTAGTCAAATCCTTTAGATATCTATATGTTCTTCTTTTCAAAAAATTAGTTAAAAAAAATAACTAGTTTTGAATTGTTTTTCTTCCTAATATATATTTTTTTATTATAGATTGCATTGGCCAATGTCAATACATTTTTCGCTATGTTTAGTAACAACATTAGCCAACATAAGAATAGTTACCTATGTTTTTAGACTATAAATACTATCTTAATATATTCTCCTATGTTTGTAGACTACATTTAATAGATTAATATGATCCCCTATGTTTGTATCCTTGACTAAATCAAACAAACCAACATAGTCTATTACCCTATATGTTATTTATTTGTCTACACAACTACGTCAAATAACTAAATGAAGTTCACATCCTACCTATTTTTCTTAGACTTTCATCCTAAATAATGTATCAAATAGATTGACTCATTATGTTTCCTATCATTTGTAATCACCTCGTAATAAACCATATTTACTAGCTTTATAAAGTTTTATTCTCATCTCCCACTTGTGTAACTACATCAAACGATTTGATATAGTTCACTTTTAGATTATATATTAACTTTTTAACTAGACTACATCTTATTTTGTGATATAGTTTGTGTCTCAAAACAAAATGATTATAAAAAAATAAAAACTATCTAATCCAATTTAAATTCATTTACTTTACTGACTTGATAATATAGTTACTTTTTATATTTTTTATTTTACTTCAGTAGCTTAATTTAGCTTCAATTGTCTATCATGTAGTATATATTTGATGATTCTAAATAGAGAACACAACATAATATGAAAAAATTAACTAACTCCCATAAGTATCATAAATACTATTTTAATATTCTCAATAACCAAAATAAAATCAATATTCATGTAACCACTAGAGAAATAGATTACAATTCATTATCTACCTCTTAACCTATGGATCCTTTCAATTATCCTCCTCACATGCCTATAATTGAGGATGAGATCAATCTTGAGTACACTACCAACATGATAGTTTTCATCAATGAAAACCCTCAACATAGGGGCAAGGATATTACTATCATTTATAACCACATGATGGAATCCCACACAAGATGTTCCTCTTCACATACACATACTATTTTGACAAGATTTGGGAAAAGTCAACACATGACTTATTCTCTTCCTTCTTATTTTACTATTCCTATTATAAACACCACTATGGTAGGTATTTCATCTAATAGGACCCCTCAAATTGATAACATTAATACTCATGTTAATGTTAATATTAATTCATCTCAAGCTACCTCTACTAGTAAATAGACTCTAAATACTAATAAAATCTTGTTGCAAGGTATGAATCAAATGGATACCTTTCAAAATAATAATGTCAATCAAATTATTCAAATGAAAAATAAACTTATATAATTAATAAATCATCCTTAACAACCTCAATTGGGAGTGAAAAATCCAAATTCCACCCACCCCACCTTAGATATGAATAGGATAATATTATTCCTCAACCCCCAGTTCTTAATAAAGTCATTATTTTTTTTCAAAATGAACAACTAATTACACAAATTTAAAACATATACATAGGAGGTATCACTCCTAATATCACTTATTATGGATATACAAATCATAATTTGCATTTAAAAACTTTTGATAACATTTAAAAATATTAGATTAATCTAAATACCTTCACTGTTACCAAAAATCTAGCCAAAACCTTTTCAAATTATGATATAGATTGGTACAATCAGCTTAAATGTAATAATATCTCTAGTTTAGAAGAATTAGTTGATGTTTTAGTTCAATAATTTTAAATCAATGATCTTCCTAAAAATATTTTAGCCCATTTCATTAATTGTAAACAAGCATAATATTATCCAAACTTTCATTAAGCATTGGAAATACTTATCTAAAAAAACTAAACACAACATATCATAAGACAACCTACTCCAATTTTTTAATTAATTATCTTCATTCTATATTCTAATATAGAGTCAAGACTCCCTCTCTAAAATATTTGGAGGAAGCCTTAATCAATCTAAATGACAACATTTCCTCATAATATAGTTTGAGCCTTCCCAACCTACCTCAAGAACTCATATGCCCATGATATCTAAAAATAAACATGTTATCAACGATGGTGTTATAGACACTTCTCATTCTATATGTACCATTCATGTTATTCTTCCTAGTGGTTTCAATGATAAATCTTTTCCCAACCTTTCACAGAAAGTCATACTTATCCTCTTCTCTCTTCATTATCGTACATACATGATGTTGACATTAAAGAACCTCTTTATCTAGTATAAATTCAAAAACATATTCATAAACCTTTAGAAAGAGTACTTTTCCCTAATCACCTTACCAAACATTGGTATGATCCACAAAAAATTTATTGGTATCACATAAGTTTGGGACATTCTCATGAAACAAGTAGGA
This sequence comes from Torreya grandis, assembly GCA_037957365.1. Lineage (NCBI taxonomy): Eukaryota > Viridiplantae > Streptophyta > Pinopsida > Cupressales > Taxaceae > Torreya > Torreya grandis. The sequence continues at coordinate 1,177,363 of JARHVA010005053.1, read as the reverse complement.
AACTTAGGAACTTTGCTCTCGAGTTTCTTCTTGTTCCTAATTTTGATCATGAAAGTAAGATCCATGAATGTCAAAAAACCTATGACAAGGTAGTTAAATCCCACAATTCTAAAGTTAAGCATGGATTTATAAATCAAGCCAATGCTCACCTTACCATTTATATAGACCAAATTCCAAATCATCAACCTATTACTACTCAATCTCATTCCTTTAATGTTTTGGAAGCCTTAGTTTATCCTCATTATTTAACCAATGAAGAAAATGTGGTCAAAATGAAAAACATGAGGCATGTAATATATTACATTGACCCTTATCCACATTCTACTTATAATAATATTTCCACTTGTAAAACTATATAAGACATATCTATCTCATTTCATATATGTTTGAGTATATGGAAGCCAATACTAGCTCATCTCTTGTGACAACATGAATCAACCTAACATAGTCACCCACACTTATGAAGGTGCAAACTATATTTAACAATTTAATCTAGTTTAATAATCATCTCCAAACTATATTATCTACCCTGATATAATTTGACATACTTCATCCTTCTATTGCTTCTATATTAGTTAATCCAATATAATCAAATAGATAAAAAACAACTAAAATAAATCTACTTGATTCACTATATTTATATTCCTCATTCTATTTTTATTACATCAACAAGCTCGATACATGAAATTTTGGTTCCCCTATGAAAAAACTATATTGAATAACTTGAACAATTTGATGCACCCATTCAAATTATATCAACAAAAAAAAACATCATAGTTTATCTATAATTAAATGTACTTTAGCTCTTCCATTACTTGAACTAATTCAATAATATGCACTTTTACCTCATTTAAATTTAATAACCCTTAATATATTATGAGTGTGATCCAATTACATAACTCTCTTACCTTCCCTCTCAAATTTATTTTCTTGAACTCATGAAGACTTCCCCTCATCATTGTAATTGAATAATGCAACTCTTGTTTGAAATGAATATTCCCCAAGCTCAATCTATAGATAAATAAGCCACCTTGTCTATGTCTAAGGATAGTATTCTCCAATAGTGTGAATAAATGTTCATACAAGTTGATGAAACTTTAAATGCTTCTCTTTCACTTAAATATCAGACAAATTATATGATTCTTAATGAAATATCACTTTGTGCCTATGATCATCCTTTATTTATTAGTTTTCAAATGGGTGACATTTAAGTCAAGTGAAATTTGATCAATGATGGGTCAGGCACTTGTGTTGCCTTCCTTGACTTCATTAAGACTTTTGGATACTATGAATGTAATCTTAAATCTAACTAAAGTATGTGCTAAGGATATGATAGAAGATAAATGACTCATCTTGGTTGTGTTTAACTCCCCATCATGGTCCCTCTCATCATGATTAGAGTTAAGGTCATGGTTTTTAATTTTCATTTATCCTATAATATTTGACTTAGATGACCCTAGAAATATCACATGAGAGTCATTGCCTCTTATACATGATAGTGTGTCAAATCTCCCCATAACTGTGTGACATATAAAATTTAGGGAGACACTAATCTTTATAAATTTGAAAAAATCCCAAGATCATGGTTCTTTTAAAATAATTATCCTTTAACCTTTGCCTAGAATCCCCTTTTGTGAAAATAAATGATTTAACTAACCTTTCAATTCTAATTATGGTTACAATGGACACCCTAAACTTATGGGAAACATATCCCCTAACCTATTAGATTCTAATGATGATGATCCTAATGAGATTAGTGTTGATAATTTGGCCTCCTAAGACAAATATAAACCCTTATATTTATAAGCATTATCATGAGACCCATTCAATATTTTATAAGGTTACCTAAATCTTGTCAAGGTCTTCAAATGGTCAATCAAGCCTTATTAAAATTGTATAAGGTTTCAATAGATGTACTAGGGGTTGCTTGAGAAATCCTCATATGGTATCATGTTATGAGTCATTGGATTATGTATTAGGTTTTCATAGGTCTTCCTTGGGTGATAATAAGGGTCTCAAGTGTCTTTTAAATCCTAAAGAGTTGTCTTTATAACATTTGATGAAGTTAAACTATTTTAGCATAAACTAAGGTATTTAGAGAAATTAAGGTTTCTTGTTTTAATGATATTCCTTCTTTCCTTAGATATTCCTTATGATAGAGTATTTTTTAGATTTATGAAGGGGATATATAGGCTATTTTGAGTCTTGACAAGAGGTATAGTAGTATATCAAAGGTTATCTTCTATAGTCCAGTTGTCAAGAGTGTTTCAAGCTCCAATGAGCCCCTAAGGCCATTAAATGCCTTTCAAACATGCCATATAGGTTTAAATTCATAATATAAGCATTTGAATAAGGTGTGTTATGTATTTCACATTAAAATTAGGAGTTTTTAAAAGTTTCATAGTCATTACAAATTCATAACAAGGTGATCTTATATGTAAAAAGGTCCCCTTTAAAGGGTCAAATATCCTTCATTCACCATAAAAGGTCCCCACACACTTCAAAAATGACCTTTTAGCTTCCTTACATATATAAAATCTAGTTTTAAAGTGTATTTTACTTCTAATTTACCTAATTTTATCCTCTAATGGGTTCCCAAAATCTCAATCATGAAAAAATGCAAAGAAAAGAAGTTTTGTAGGTATTCTCAGGACATTATAGATAGGTACGGTTAAGCCAAGGTCAGATAAGGTCAAACATATTATGAGAGATACATTTTAGGATTATCAGAGGAGAATCCATGTCCTAAAGCTAAGAAAAATGTAGAAAAGGCATCAAAGTTTCCATCGAGCTATTGGCAAGTTCACAAGGGCTAGTTTGAAGTGAATGGTATGGTTCATACAAAGGTATTCATAGCCCAAGCTATTGGCCAGAGGTAGATCCCATAGTGGGATTAAAATTGGCATTGGTTTTTAGATCAAATCCCTATTTTTTATGAATAAATTCTAAGAATCTAAGTAGTCAAATTTGTCTTTTACATCTACACAGGGTCAACTTTTGAATGGTTTCAATGTATTCTTGGCATGGCTGATCAAAATGGTGGTTACATATGTTTTATATGAGTCTTAAAATTCCTTCCACTTCATTATTAATCACTATTTGTCATGTGTGAGTTCAAGGAAATAAGGGATCTTATCTACAAGCTAAAAACAATTGGTTTCTTGATATTTTAAGGTCTTGAATGCATGAAAGAGGAGAGTCATAATTCTATGTTGTAATTGTGGATTATTGAAATTCATACAATATTTATCAAGTCACTATTTGTATACCAAATTAACACCCAACCCACTTCAAGTCCTATACCAGAGTATGACTACCACACATGGAGTGATATTCATTGCAATGGTGAACAAAGGTGTTTCTATTATTGATAGTTATAGAGGGTCATAAGGACATATTATAGCATACAAAGGTCTTAATATAGTAATTAAAACCTATGAGTTAATCTTCTATGTTTCACTAGCTCATAATAATAGATTATCCTCATGTCCTAGAAAGGCATACACCTAATTGATCACCTACATGCTCATGGTAGAGAAGAACAAGTTTTTAAAGAAACCTTAGGTTTTAAGAGATGAAGAAACATATGTAATCCACTCTAAATGATAATAATACCCTCTCATAATTCTATCAACAAGATTGAAGACAATCTATATACACATAATATTTTCAAACTTTATGAATTACTGATGCTTTCTATCTTGCAATAACCTATCGAGTCTCAATCTCTCTAAGTGCATGCTCTAAGGGGTGCATCAAGAAAGGGTTGGGTAGACCATTAGTGCTTCATAAGATTAATTTTTGTTATTTCTAATTATTATCAATCAAACCAGCTCCTAAAAACATTCCCCTAAGATTTGCCTCCTATTTACACTTTTCTCTAGTCTTTTACCACATTCATTAGCCCTTTACCTAAAATAAACCCCTTTTTGATAGTTTACATAACATAGTTGACCACGTCAACCTTATAATCTTATTGACAAAGATTATTAGGGACTAGGTCAACCCATGATTGACCTAGTCAATGACCTAGTTTGTTTTTGTCAATTGCAATACTAGGTCGACTGGGTCGACCTTATTGGCCTAAAATTTTAGAAGGGTTTAGGGTTAGATTTACCTATATAAACACATCTATTTTTCCATTCTTAGAGAGAAAACAAGAGTTAATTATTAATTTAAACTTCTTTACAAATTGATCTTCTGCCATTCTACTTGAGGAGTCTTAGCTTAGGGTTTCTACTTAGAGAACAAACTTGTCTTGTGGAGAAGTCTTAGATGTTTTGGCCTTTCTTACTAATCCTTACAAACCAAAACTACCTCTTATGAAGCACCTTTGTCCAAGGGAGAGATTGAGTCTTGATGGGATCATCTTCTAACTAAGTATCTCTAACTTTTCTCCTTTCTTTAGTAGATAGAATTAGAATAAGTAATGTCTTTTGAATATATTTCTCTCTCCATGAATTAGGGTTTTACCTATACATATATTAATTAGGATTATCTTATGCATGTTTATTTTATGTTTAGTAACCCCCACTTTATGCCACAAGTTTTGGTGAGCACTAGATTATATTTTTATTTACTTGTTATTAGTTTAGTTAATATGAAAACATAGGACCTAGTTAGGGTTACTATGTAGTTTTGCTTGATTGGAGGCTTTGGAACCCTCCCTAGTGATATTATAATGGTAAGATATCCCTTGAATAGGTCTAATAGATCCATATTAGTCATGACCCTGATTATATAATGTATCTTATATTGAAAGTGTGAGTAGGATGTATATTTTATGATCTAGGATTGATTTTTAGATCTACTAAATTTTACATTGCATACATTTTGGTGAAACCAACATGAATATAACCCTTGTAAGTTTTCTTTCATGCTTTAATTTCATTATTTTTCCATATTTTTGATACTATATCGAACTAGCTAGTATAGTTCTAAATTTTTATGTGTAGGTCTAATAAATAATCATATCAAAATGAATATGTTATTTTTATGTAGGTCTTCATCAAATACAGGTTACTAGATTAGATAGGTTGATACAATACTCTTATTTAGTACCAAATAATAAACTATGTCAAATAGGTCAACTTAGTCTCTCTACCAACATATAGATAAATAAACTAAGTAGAATGGGTCGACTTAATATTTCATTTAGAATCCAAACCAGAAAACTAGATTGAAAATGTTGACTTAGTCATCTTATCCTTATTTAGCATACATGTTTTTGTAAAATTGGGTCAAACTAGTTGACTTATTTTGCAGGGTTTGAAAGTAGCATTCAAGGTACTTTAGCATAAAAATTGGAATCCTAATCATTTTCCAACCCATAAAGGTTCCTATCTTTCTCTCTCAATCATTTCAATACTTCATTTAAGTTTTGTTTTGTACAAGTTGGTAGTCTTTAAAACTGCAACCCTACAATAAACTAAGTTAACCTGGTCAACTTAGTTCTATAGCCTATCTTCTATCTAAAAGACTGGATTGACTTGTTTGACTCTATTTTTAAAACCTTTTTCTTCTACATAATAGTAAGAACCCACTAGAATTTATTATATACTATTTTGATACAGTGTTGTTTGTAATAACTCTAAATCATTCTAAATTTTAGAATTATTAATTATTTGCTAGTAATTAATTCACACTTTCATTTTCATTTATTTTCATGCTTAGAATAACTCACATAGTCTAAATAGGTGATTTTTCAAATTACTATTTAGTTACACTATTTTGATATTTTTCACACACTACTAAATCACATAACATTCAAAATGCATTTAACACTTGTCTTCTCAAGGCCTACTACTTAGATTTCATCACCAAGGGGGAAATCATCTTGGTTTTTTGGCCAGGTATTAATACATGTTTAATGGTATATATTGGCAAATCACCTGACACCCTTATCACTAAGAGATTATGAAGTGATGGGGTAGGACCCAATACCAAACTAGTACTATTTCCAACACAAATCCCTTTCAGCCTAAACATCCTAAAACCATCCATAGATTTCTTTCTAATTCCCTATTTTTATCCAACTTCCCGATCACACTTAAAATAATACTTTACAATAATCTAAATAACACTTAGGATGAACACTTAGTTAGCATTTAATTTATAGTTGACTTTTTAATCTATGATCATTGTGTATTATATTAAAAATACTTGCATTAGCCAATGTTGGTTTAAGGTTTTGTGTTATGTGCACCAATTGAATCACTCACATTGATCTAGTTATTTACGTCTTTGCTTCCATTTCTTGAATCATTTATATTGTAAAATTTTAGCCTATTTTAGAACACTATCATTTTGGTTGATATAGTCTCTTACATAATCTATCTTTATTCTTGCCAATATTACATAGTTGACCAACATGAATGTGTCTCTTATCTATCTATTAGTATCTTTGTCCAGTAGTATATAGTCAACCTAGTAAACTTTGTACTCTTATACTTTTTATCTATTAGTACATAGTTGACCTAGTTGACTTTGTGCTCTTCTACCTTTTGTCTAGTAGTACACAGTTGACCTAGTTGACTCTATACTCTTCTTAGCCCCGTTTTTAGCAAGACATAGTTGATTTAGATGACCTTGTATCTGATTGTTTCCCTTGCTCTTTTATTTGACTGACTTATTTATTTATTTATTCTTGATTTATATTTATTATTTATTAAAATTTTGTTCATTTCCTAAAAGTTGTGACACTAAAAAATTGCAGAGTTTTAGATGTCAAAAATCTTAGAATGCCTACCTAACCTTGAAGCCAGTTGACCACCTAGTTGACTTAGCCTGTTTATTAATTTAATAACATAACTATCTAATTCAACTCTCTTTTAACTTGTTTTCATATAGACCTTTGATCACCAATGGCAAGCCTAACCATCAATAGTTAGCTTGACTATTGACGATCAGGTCTCTAAGCCTAATTTAAAGATTTAAAGCATTACCAACTGTACGAGATAAACATGGCTACATTTAGAAAATTACATTATACAAGGCCAACTTGCTTTAAATCATCATAATTAGAAAAAAATTTCTCTATCCATTTATTAAATTCCTCCTACACATTTATTAATTTCATCCTATAAATAGAGAGAAATAGGAGAGATGGATCCAAAAATATATAAATCTTCATCCAAGCCACCTTATATATAGGTATCCAACATCCCTTCAATACATAAGAAACATCAATGGAGACCCAAACCTCTATCATAATCTTTTTTAAAGGATAAATTAATATCACTCTAGCCAAATTTATTCAACCTTACACCATCAATTTATAGGTATCTTATGCTTTTTTTATTTGATCTATTTCATATCTAATCTCCCTGCCCTATCCATACCTATCTTTATCTTATTTTACATCCTTCAGATCTATAACATCCCTCTATCTGACCAATTACCCAATCTACCATTACCTTCTAAACATTTATAGAATTTCATAGGTAATTACCAATGGTTAGCCTAACTACCAACAAGAACCTCAACCATCGCTGGTTGTCCAACTACTGATGGTTAGCTCAACCATTGACAGTTCACCCAATTATTGATGGTCATTGTGGTAGAAAATAATAATCTATTTTCACCCCTTTGACCCTAACCAAACCCTATTTTATACATTCCTACCTATTCACAGAGCCTTCCCTAATTTTCTAAACCTAACCCATATTATCTTAGCATAAGTATTGACCAACTTTTTCTATATTTAGTCGGTTTGTTTAATAAGCAATTTACTTTCAATGGTATTACATGAATTTACTTTCACATTATTAAATACAAGTTATATTTATTTTTATTTGTATCAACTTAATTTTTATAAATAGTAGATTGATAGCCTCCTAACAAGCATAAACTTCTTAGATCTACCTCATGCTAGGAATTCCACTCAACCATCCATCTAACAAACCCTTTTTTAGTGTCTTTCTCATTTATAGGTTATTCCTTCCAATACAAAAAGGAGTTCCCATCATCATTTGGATCATGTACACACTTTTACCAGGTATTCTTCTACACACCCTATTACTAGTTTCATTACTTTCTTCCAGATTAAGGAATGAGAATAAATTAATCTGAAACATTTTGGCACACCTGGTGGGACTTAGCATCCCTTTTTCTTCCTTTGCTATATGCTCATTGAATGACATTTGAAATTTATTTTTAGGATTAAAATAAATATTTTGCATACAATGATTACTTGCTTATCTTAGTTCATCTAGTAACTTAAAATCAAAGTAATTAATCATAGTCTTCACTCTTGTTATCATACACTTATCCAAACCACATAATCAATCAACACATCAAAACATACTTGAGATAAGGCTCGACTAGGATTTCATCACATAGAGGTAAACCTTATCCTTTCTCAACAATCCTACTTAGAGGTCATTATCAAGGGGAGAAACAACTCATCTCTCTAGTTGATTATAAACTCTGAAATTCAATATATTTTGTCTAAACACCTGACACCCCAATCATTGCAGTGTGTGAAGTTAGGGGGTAGGCCCTAATACCAAGCCATGTACTAAAGTTTACCATAGATTTTTCTCTTGAGAACCTAAACATAACCTGAAGCTAACCTTATATTTCCTCTTTAGTACCTAATCTATAAACCAAATTTACTCTTCACACTCTCTAAGGCATAATCCAAAAAAAATTTAAAAATAACCCTAGGTTGTTAAATGAAATTTAGTGTATGATTGATTTTTGTGAGTTATTTTATTTTGGTTTCTCTTTGTTTAAGGTGTGAGTTTCATCATTATATCCCTTATTTATTCACATGGTATTTACTAGAAAAAAATTGAGGAATCAAATCAGCTAAAAACCTACCTTCTATCATCTTGCCTCTATTACCTTGTTTAATGGAGAGCTTCCTTATAGTATTCCCAAGAGATCCTAGCTTTGATATAATATTAGAATACAACCCTCTTGCCTTAGAGCATAACCTTGCATCGTGAGCCACTCATGCACCTAACCTTACCTAAAACCAACCCAACTTCACCTACAATCAAACCAACCTTACATATAACCAATCAAAATTTAATTTCAACTAACCAAAAAACTATCAACTACCACCTGAGTTGGTTACAATGTTAATGGACTAGATAATTAAAATAGATTTATCTATTTTTGGTACCCATGAATAGTCAACCTTCACCTATAACCAATCAAATCTCAACTTTAACCAACTAACATCTTATCAACAACCATTTTATCATTATCATACCCAAGCAACTACCCATCAATATATATATATATATATATATATATATATATATATATATATATATATATCATATCAATCAAACTTATACCCACCTTTTAACATCTATCATCAAGACTTGGGCCACTTACCCCAATAATCATATCAATTACCTCAACTTACCTCATCAAACTAACCCATCTCATCAAACCTATCAAATCAACCCACCTTATCAACCTTACCAACCTTACCCAACTTATCAACCTTACTAAATTTGACCAAAAACTACCAACCATACCTAACTAACCCACCAAACCTATCAAACTCATCAAACCTATCAAACCAAAAAACCTCATCAAACCAATCAATTAGCTCACAAATTCAAGATCCATTGGTACACCCTCTTCTTAGGTAATACACCCTAATAGGGGAATCATATGCCACAATCCTACATAAACTCTTAGAGGATTCCATCATTAGTCTCCTTTAAATAAAACCTATTAATAAATCTCTTCCAAATCCAAATTGGTTTATAGAGAATGAATTTTGTGTGTATCATCGCACACATGGACATGACATAGATATATGTGGCTCTTTTAAGATGTTAATTCAAAACTTTATCAATGATAAGGAGGTTTCAAAGCATATTCTTTATGTTTCCCCCAACCTAACCTTGAATATCATCAAGCAATCAATGATTAAGTCTTTTCCTTCACTCATTATTGAGGAAACCCATGACCAAAACCCTCAACATAACTAATCCCATCAATTTGATTTGGTCCTTAGTGAACCTATAACTAAGGAAACCCTTCTACAAACCTTAACCAAACCAATTGTTAATCAAGTAGAACTTCCACACCTTTCCTTTGAAATCAAGGAAACCAACCAATCTTTTCCACACACCCATGTAGAACTAACCAACCTACCTCTTCCACTTACCAATTTTGTGGAACCTACCATTAACCCTACCTTACCAACCATAAACCCAACCTTAACAAACATTCACCCTACCTCATATACCATCAATGAAACTAAACCTACAATTAACCCAACCAGACTTACCATCAACCTAACCTTACCTATAACCATCCACCTAACCCTACATCAATAGCCAAACTAAAAAATCAAACTAACCTCTATACTAAATCATTCAACCACAATCAACATACCTTTAAACTTAACCCTAAAAAATATCTCTAAAACCCAAACCAAAATCAACCCATCAAACCAACTAACTCTATCCTAACCTACCTAAATCAAACCCAACAAAATTTTCCTAACCTTGGTACAATAGAGGAAATCCCACCCAAACCACCATCTATAACTTGAACCAAATAACCATTGACCACTAACAACCTCTTTTTGGAGGTGGATGAAGTCATCTTCACCCTTCCTAAACTTTATTATTGACCAACACCTCACCTAGTGATATTTTTCCCATCTCAAACATCCATGGAAAGTAACTAGGGGAACCTTCCCTCTATAAGGATTTGACCATTTACAAATGAAAGCCATACTTTACCAATTAAATAAACTAAACCTTAGCTTGTTTGCCTTAACATATCAAACAAACCTATCAACCAACCAACTCTAAACTATTTGAGATTACCTTTGTCCCACACCTAACCAAACTTATTAGAGAGCTACATTCTCCCCTAACCTTTTGAGAGTATCTGCTCCATTAACCCAACCTCAACCAAGTGGTATACCAAATTGGGACATCCCATCTTAACACCAACCATTAGAGATTACCCCTCTCCACCAAACCATCACCTAACCAATATCATCCTTTTCTCAATCTAAATCTTTTCCTTATCTAACAAAATGTTAAAATATAACTAGGGGACATATACTCTCCTAACATCAACCAACATGTAACAAATATGGAGAAAAAGTAAAAGAGGTAAGTCAACCCTACATCATAACCCATAAGTATGGATCAAGAGCTTATCATTTTCTCTCTCTCAAAGGCCAACTAGAACCTGAGCCTCTCAATGATTCACATCTACATCCTTTATATTGTTGAAACAAGGATCAAACTCACCTTTGTGTCTAACTTAAGTTCATCCCTTGGTTTATGATATTTTCACTTCCCTTTACCTACCTCTCCTTGTTTCTTTAGGGTAAAATTGATTACAACATAGGACCATGTGATTATCTTTCATAGTTATATCATAATCCTAAGCATGGATGTTAGAATAATGAATATTTAAGCTTACCTAGGGTTAATTTTATTTACTTAGGTTAATTTGTTTTATTATTGAGAATCTCTCAACAATATATATATATATATATATATATTTGTAGTATTTGAAAACAATAGTTTGTTTTCTCTATTTTGTAATCACTACAAATAGTTTGTTTTTGATTAATTAAGGCGGCAAACTAGGGGTCAAACCCTATACAGTGAAAAAAGATAGGAAGTCTGGCAAACAAAAGATGCCAACACCAAACTAATGGCACAAATAAGAAACAAAGTCAGAAGCAAAACAAAACACTAGAAAGACCAGAGTCAAAAAGGATGAAACTACATAACTATAGAATTAACAAGATCCTTAAGATTCTCATTATCTGCATTGTTAGCATTCCCTGGATTACCCACCACTTCCAACATAGTCATATTTAGTAGAATGTTATTTCAAAGGCCTTTGGCGAAGACCTTTTCTAGATTTTGAATGCAGATCTTTAAGGCCCCAATATCTATTTTCCAATCACTCTCATTCTCTAAATCCTTACCAACTTCTTCTACATGCATCTTCTCCTTACTATCAGCAGTTCCCTTTGAATCAACACCCTGCTCTTCAGTGACCTCAAAAACCCAAGAAGCCTATTTCCCACTAGTGTCCTCTAAAATTTGTTGAATTTTTGGCTCTTCATACCCCAATTACCACCTTGAGCTTCAAAAAAGTAACAATCCCTTAGTTTTGTTTGCACTAAATGCAGATGTGAAGGCTTATTTTACAAAATGGCCCACTGTAGTGATGTCTACTTTCATGCTTGAAAATAATTCCCCCTTGGTTTTCATGATGTGACTCTCACACCTCCACCTCATGATATAAGGAATTAATCATGACAATCAAAGAAGTACTAAGGTTATCATTTTCCATGATCCGCAATGGCCTTCTCCATGTGGACTACCTTCGAAAGCTATCTTCATCATCAAAGTGCATCATTCATGCTCTGTCATCTCCTTTTAAATGATCTCTCTAATGTTTGGGGGCATATGAGATCCTTGTCACCATACCCTCCATCCTGAGAATTGCTGACCAAGGTTGGCAAAAGCATCAGCGACCCTGTTACCTTCTCTGTAGGTGTGGGTAATCTCAACTTCAGAAAACATTTGTAAAAGAAACTGGATGTCTGTAATGATGTCTTTTAGATGGATACTAATGTTAGATGCTTTATTAATGGCATATATGACCAACTTAAACTATCCCTAAATATTCAAATTTCTAATTCCTAGGGATATAGCTAACTTTAATCCCCAAAGTAAGGCCATAACTTCAGCATAGTTATTGCTTTGGCAACCCATGCCACCATCATAGACAACATACATCCCTCCTTTTTCATTTATTATTATTCCTCCTTCACTTGATTTACCACTCAACTTGGATGCCCCATCAAAATTGAGTTTCATCCAATTGGGTTTAGGTGGTATCCATTTAGTATGAAGTCTCTGAAGAATTTTGGAATTATCATGCCCAGGGATAAGGTTTAAAACCTTCCATTTGGCCACAATTTGACTTTAAAATTAAGATAGGGGTTTCTCTGCAACACTAATATGAGCTATTGTAACACTTTCCAAGATGGTCCTAGCAAAGGAGTTAAACACCTGAGCAACATTTCTAGCAGTGTCCCTAAAATTTTTATGATTTTGCTCTTTCCATAAAGTCCAGCTCAAGCATGGTAGAGCTTGCTTCCATAATTCCTTAATCTAGGGATGTGTGAAGGTTGAGTTCCAACTAAGAATTACTTATTTAAGGTCATAATTGCAAACCCATTTAATGCCAAAGTTGTTAAGTATTGTGTCCCATAAATCTCGAGTAAACTCAGTGTATGAATAGGTGTGAAACTGATTCCTCTCTAGAACCACACAAAAAACATCTATTGACCAAAGTAAACCCCCTCTTTTGAAGGTTTTCCTAAGTAAGGATTTTGTTATGGGTAGTAGCCCACCAAAACAAGTTAATCTTTGGAATGAGTTTATGATTCCATACCTCCTTATTCTGAGCTTCAAGTGTAAGCAGATGATAGGTAGATTTGATAGAGAACGATCCATTCTTATCCAGCCACTAGTATTGTTCATCCTCCTGAGGGAAGAGTAGGATTATAATCTCATAAACACATTATTAGATCTCCAAAATTATTGGGATAAGCTTAGGCCTGTGCACACAGTAATCCAAAAGGTTTTTCCAGCTCCTTATCCCATTGTTATTTTCCATATAATCACTAACCCTATCACCAAAGAGCTAAGTAGTCAGGTCTATAATTTCTCCATAGTTACCTTGGGAGATTAGAGGCTTGTCCTTAACCAATTATCCTCCTAGAATTTAATTTGTTGGCCATTTCCAAGCTTCCACCTAATTCCCTATTTGAGAAGACTTCTACTTTTTAGCATTTTATTCCATATCACAGACCCCTGGAGTAATCTTGCCTATTGAAGAAAGTTGGAATCATCAATGTTATGCATGTATTTAGCATACATTATTTCCCCCCACTCACTATTGTTGTGAATCATATTCCAACTAACTTTTGAGAGGAGGGCTTTATTCATTTTCCTGATGGATCTTATATTAAGTCCACCATGAGATTTTGGGAGACACACTTTTTCCCATCTGACTAAAGACATTCTCTATTTGTCTTCCACTCCCATCCATAAAAATTTCCTTTGGATCTATTCCAAATTTTTAGCAAAATATGTAGGAATTTTAAAAAGAGACATGAAGTAAGTAGGAATACCTTGCAAGGATGCCCGAAGAAGTTACAGCTTACCCGCACTACTGAGTAGTTTCCCCTTCCACCCAAGAAATTTCCTCTATGTACATTCCACAACACCATTCCAAAAACCTAAAGATACCTCTTTGACTAAGAGTGGGAGACCTAGGTAGGTAGTTGGTAGGCCAACCTCAACACAATCTAAGATATCAATGATTATATGTCTAAGTTCATTGGGAGTGTTGAAGAAGTACACATTGCTTTTCTAGAAATTTATTATTTGTCTCAAATCTCTGGCATAATCATTCTTCCATCTTCTAGCTTCGATCACTGATGAGATGCCAAATAAGATGGTATCATCCACAAATTGTTGTATAACCATAGGATGAAGGGAAGAGGCAGGTTTAATGCCTACTAGCTTTTTTGAAACTATATCAGCTTGTATCTTCCCAATGCCTCGGCCATAATGATGAATAGGTATGGGGAGAGAGGGTCTCCCTGAAGAATTCCTCTTGAGGAGGAGAAAAACCCTCTAGGAACACCATTAACCAGCACTGAGAATTTAGTAGAAGAGATTGCATTCCATAATAAGCAAGACAATTTATCATTAAGCCCAAATTTTCTAATCACTTCGAATAGAAAAGTCTATGAGACTCTATCATAAGCTTTGGATATATCAAGCTTGAGGGCCATCCTAGGGATTCTACTCTTATCCATGGAGTGGATAGTCTCATGTGTGGTGATCACAACATCAAGAATTTGTCTGTCCAGGATGAAACCTTTTTGAGCAAGAGAAATAATTTTGTCAAGTAAGGGTTGAATTCTTAAAACCAACAATTTAGTACATATCTTATACACAGTGTTGCATAAGCTAATGGGTCTAAAATCAGCCAGGTGTAAAGGTTGAGATTTTTTAGGAACAAGTACAATGAAGGTATTATTGACTTGTTTCAAAAGTTTTCTAGATCTAAAAAATCACGAACTACAGCTGTGAGGTCCACTCCAAAAATCTCCCAATATTCCTGAAAGAATATAGGAGGAAAGCCATCAGGACTCAGGGATTTAAAAGTGCCCATGGAGAATTAAAAAACATGTACTTATTCATTGGATACAGGGTTTAACATTTCTAGATTGTCTTCTTTTGTTATCAAATAGGGGATTTTATCAATGAATTGACTCATAGATCTATCAATTCTATCATTATTGTTTTCTTTCGTAAGTAGATTCTAAAAGAATACCCTGGCTTGCTCTCCTATTTCATTATCCTCAGTAATAATGTCTCCATTATCTAGGACAAGCTTATTTATTGAGTTGTCTTTTCTATGTTTCATAGCTGAGAGATGAAAAAAAGTAGTGTTCCTATCACCCTCTTTAAGCCATTGAACATGAGATTTTTGTTTCCAGAAACCTCTTCCCTTTCCATCAAATTCTTCCATTCTGAAGATAGACTATTATCTTCTTCTAAGGTGCCCTTAGAGTCATCCCCTTGATGAATTAGTTGCTGAATAGCCTTGAGTTTTTCCATTATATTTTTCTTCTACTGGAAAACCTGCCCAAAACTGTATCTATTCCAGCCATAAACTTCTTGTTTAATGTGTTGGAGTTTCTTGACTATTCTAAACATGAGAGTACCTTGAATGGGAATATTCCACAATTGAGCCACAATTTGTCTAAAACCTTTGTGTTTAATCCACATAGCTTCAAAATGGAATGGAGGAGGTTCGTGATGTCCCTGATCTCTCTAATTGAGGATAAACAGGCAGTGGTTAGACAACTAGTTTGTTGTCGTGAAACAAACTATTTGTATTATATATACTTTACAATCTATGAGAAAATAACAAGAGATTAATGAGAGAATACAAATAATTTTTTGGATTATCACCTATTTTTTAGGTGTGAGAAATTTATTTTCTTATTTGATATTATCTACAGGTTATTTATTGTGGGTTCTTTCTCTTAGATTGATCGTGTGGATCCTGTGTATCTCCTGCTCATTCTTTCATGGTATCAGAGCTTGGAGTTCCAATTGAAGATCCTCTTCCATAAAAAATTCTTATCATTTTTCATCTATTAACACATTCAAAAACATTATTTTATTGATGTGTTACATATATTTGATATTCTCTCACATTTTGGTTCTTGTTTACAAGTTTTTTTTGGAAATTTCTGTACTTTATGCTCATTAATGACAGTACAAATTTCCAAAATCAGAATTTTTTTTCATGGGGGCGTAGAAAATCAATTCAAAAATCCATTTTGATTTGAATTTTTTCATTTCATGCTGGTCGTACAACTCTTTCCTTCAAAAACTGGGTGACTGGTTCCTTTTGGCAGACTGCAGTACCTGTACGATTTTCTGATGTGGCAGATCGTACGGTTGACTTTTTTGAAATATGAGACCTGTTCATGAAATCTGACTATTATATATTTCATTACATATAAATTAGGATGAATTTGGACTAAGATATATAGTGTTTTGGAAGGTTACAACAGGAATTTAAAAAACTATTTTTAGTTTGCAGCATAGCCATACGGTTTCATCCATTTTGAATG
This sequence comes from Torreya grandis, assembly GCA_037957365.1. NCBI lineage: Eukaryota > Viridiplantae > Streptophyta > Pinopsida > Cupressales > Taxaceae > Torreya > Torreya grandis. Next base: position 1,160,679 of record JARHVA010005053.1, on the reverse strand, counting down.
CCTTATACTGCATAAAATTAAAATATGATAATTTTATGTGTTAGAATACTTCCCAAGATTTCATTTCTAGTTGAGAAGGATGGATTTGGACTAGGATGTATAGTCCTTTGGGCAGATCCTGTGGAGCCAATTCTGAATTTGCTAAGAGGTGTTTTCCTTGGCTAGTGTTTACAAATTTCTCAGAAATTTCCCTGATCACCACGCCTTGCTAGAACAAGAGTTTATTTTTGATAAAGCCAAAGATTATTCAATAGTTATCTCACATGTGTGAGTCATTTTGGCTTATTTTTTATTAATTTTTTTTAGTGGTTTAAATGCAAATCTCTAGCTTTAAAAGTACAAATTTGACTTTTCTAAAGCGGTTAGAGGTATTTTGTTAAAAATTTGTAAGGAGGAAGTCTTGGGGTCAAATCCCCCTAAATTGTTTTTGAATAAAGCCATTTTTTTACTTTTGTATAATCTAAGGCTAATTTTTTTTCATTGGGAGACGTTAAATTATAACGAGAGGGGTGTTTTGAGGAAAAATGAATGTCTAGGTTGTTCTTGTCAACATCATCATCTTCCTTGGGAATGGAATCCTGATTGTTTGAACCCCTAAATTATACAAATTAACATGTTTAGAAGCCAAAAATGCAACAACTCCTTCAATCAAATGGCTTATGGATATTTTTTTCTGAAACAACACCTGCGGCATTCACCACTAAAAAAGACAAATATGCATATGGTTGTAAGCAGGATGAGGCTCTTGGATTGATTTACCTCAATGTCTCATATAATATTCAATTTCACAATGCAAATGCTACAACACCAAAAGAGGTATGGGAAAAATTTAAAAACCTATTTGGCAAAGTTAACGAGTTTAAAATTTTGCAATTAGATGCAAAATTGAGTACTCTCTCTCCATCAGATTTCCCTTCAATAAATGAATTCTTGGCAAAATTCAAATTTATAAGGTCATAGTTGAAAGTTGGTGACAAGGATAAAAGTGATCAGGAGTGCATTTTCATGATTTTTTAAAAATTGAAAGGACCATATAGTGTTTTTTCCTCTACATTTTTATGCTATGATGGTTACATTAGGTGATGAATTCAAATGGCCTTCCTTTGAAGTTTTTTGTGAAAGATTGACTAGGGAGCAAACAAAATTAATGGCCTTAGATGCTCTACCTGGTCCTAGTCATGCTCTAGTTGCTAATTCTTCTAAGGGAAAACATTCACCTAAGTCTAAACAAAAGCAAGCACCTTTAAATAACCCTCTAGAGTCCACCTCCCAGACACCTCATCATTCTAAATCTACTAAGACCAAAAAGTCCTTTAAGTAAAAGAAGAAAACATTTGGTCCATTTAATTTTTGTGGTGGTCCTAATCATGATGAATGTAGATGTTTTAAGGAGATGGAAGCATTAGAGGTAGTGGTCAGATAACACAAAATTTCCATTCCATCTCCATCTCCTTCTACTTCTCCTGTAGGAAAAGGAAAAGCACTTTCAGCTAGGGCTATATCTTTATGTCATGATTAATGGATTTTTGACTCAGGTGCTTCTCACCATCTCACATAGTCTAAGGATCTATTGTCTTCTCTTATAGATTATAGTACATCACATATTGTTATGGGTAACTCCTCACATATTGAAGTTCTAGGATCTGGTACTGTTGATGAACAAGATGGATGTTTTAACAATGTATAGCTTGTACCCAAAATCTCTTCTAATCTTCTCTCTGTATATCAAATATGTAATTTTGGTACTGGTAAAATTGTGGAGTTTACTTCACATGATGTTTGAATAAGAGAATGTAATGATCCTAGTGAGATAGTTGCTATAGGTACAGTAGACCATACTGTAAGACTCTATACTTTTGATAAGTTTGAGTCTTTTATGTCTTTTGGTTCTTCACTTATAGCACATGGTAATAATCTCAAAAAATTGTGGCATGAGAGATTATGACATTTGAGTTATGGATATATGCAAAAAATGAGTACAAAACATCTTGTAAAAGGCCTTCCTAAGGTCTCATGTATTGATGGGGTGTGTCTTGGTTGTCTAGTTGGAAAACAACACTAGGATCCATTTCCAGTTAGTAAGGCCACACGTGCAAATGCACCCTTAGGGTTGGTTCATAGTGATTTGATGACTTTCCAAACTCATTCTTTTTTAGGGACTAAATATGCACTCACATTCATTGATGATTTCACTCGTAAAACTTGGGTATACTTTCTCAAGTTAAAAAGTGAAGTTTTTGAGACTTTTAAGGCTTTTAAAACCTTTGTTGAAAAACAATCATCTCTTCCTCTTAAAAAGATATGCACTAACGATGGGGGGAATATGACAGTAATGTTTTTTATGATTTTTGTATTGAGCATGGGATACAACACCAGTTCATTGTACCATGCACTCCTCAACAAAATGGTGTAGTAGAGAGGAAGAATCAAACATTGAAAGAGATGGCTAATTATATGATTCACTCTAAAAATTTGGGTCCTCAATATTGGGTTGAAGCTATAAATTGTGCAAACTACACTCAAAACTGTATGCCTCATAAAGCTGTGCAAAATATGACACCAGAAGAAGATTGGTCTGGGATCAAGCCTAATATTTCAGATTTTCACATCTTTAGAAGTCAAGCATGGGCATTTGTTCATGATGAAAAATGTAAAGCATTGGAGAAGAAAATCCAACCACTCATTTTTGTTGGCTATTGTGAAGATGTAAAAGCCTACCATCTTTTTGATCCTGTCACACATGATGTGTTGTTTTGACGGGATGTTCAGGTTGATGAGCTACCCACTCCACAAGAGTGTACATCTAGTTCTTCTTCTCCCCCTCCTATCGAGGATAGTGAGGATTTGATTTCTATTGTTGATGATGATGATGTTGCACTTGTTCAACCACCACAACCATCTTCTTCACCACCTTTGCCCAAGTGGGAAAAGAACACTCTACAGATAGCTAGTTCTTTTGTTGGTGATCCATCTGATTCTCATCGCACTCACTCACAGACATCTGGTGTTGCTCTTTTGGGACAAGCTTGTACATATGATCTAGTGTTGTTTTTTGAGGCCATCGGTATACCTGAGTGGGATGTTGCAATGTATGATGAGTATTCTTCATTGATGAAGAATGATACTTGGGATCTTGTCCCTCTTCCTAAGGGAAGAAAACTTGTAAAATGTAAATGGGTCTATAGGACCAAATATGTTGTAGATGGATTAGTAGATAAGTACAAAGCTAGATTAGTAGCTAAGGGTTTTTCACATGTTGGAGGGGTTGATTACTCTGAGACTTTTGCCCCTGTAGCTAAGATGGATTCTATTTGGCTTGTACTCTCTCTTGCTGCTTTACATTCTTGGTCTTTTTTTTAGATGGATGTGAAGAGTGCTTTCTTTCATGGTGATCTCCATGAGGAGATCTATATGGAGCATCCTCCAAGATTTGTGTAGGACTCATCATTGGTTTGTAGACTCTGTCATTCTCATTATGGCCTCAAACAAGCTCCTAGAGCTTGGTATGAGAAGATGGATAGTTTTCTTTTGAGTTTTGGTTTTATTCATTGTGAGTCAGATCACAATGTATACATCCTAAAGCAAGGTGAGGAGCTTTTCATATTGGTTTTGTATGTTAATGATCTCATCCTCACTGGTATTTTAGATTCCTTGATACATGACATCAAGGACAAGTTGGCAGATAGGTTTGATATGACAAATTTGGGACTTCATTATTTTCTTGGTCTTCAAGTTTTTTAGTCTTCTGAGGGCATCTCTATTGGGTAGCAAAAGTATGCGACAAATATTCTTCATCAATTTGGCATGGTTGATTGTAAGCCTACCCCCAATCTATATCAGTCAAGTATTGTGTTGTCTGCCACTTGTATGACTCCTCTTGTTGATCTAACTTTATATAGGCAACTTGTAGGTAGTCTTTTATACCTGACTCATACCCATCCTAACATCACATTTACTATGAACCTTGTCTCTCAATTCTCACATGAGCCTCACGAGAGTCATTGGCAAGCAACCAAGTGTATTTTGTGCTACATTCAGGGCACCTCTCACTTTGGTATACATTACACACCATAGAGTTCTACACAGCTTGTTGGATAGATTGACTCTGATTGGGCTGGTGATGTTGAGACTTGCAAGTCCACTTGTGGATTTTATTTCACACTTGGTTTAGGTCCAGTTACTTGGGCATGCAAAAAGTAGACTGCTATTGCATTATCCTCTACTGAGGTTGAGTATCGAGGTGTTGTCAAAGCTAGTCAGGAGACACGTTGGCTTTGACAGTTGCTTGGAGATCTTGGCTTAACACAACAGGGTCCTACTACTCTTTGGTGTGACAACCAAAGTGTGATTACTATTTCACACAATCCTATTAAACATCAGCAAACAAAACACATTGAGATTCACATGCACTTCATTTGACATCTTATTTAGGATGGAGTTTTTTCTTTGGAGTTTGTGCCTACAGCTGAGCAGATTGCAGACATCTTCACTAAACCTTTGGCTTCTCCTCATTATCTTCAGTTGTGAGCGATGCTTGGGGTGAAGGAATTTGTCCTTGGGGGGATTTCCCATGAAGTCCTTCCTTTATTTTTCATATATTTTGATTGGTTTGTAAATGGGTACCTTATCAGGCCTAGTAGTCGAGACCCATATTTGTTTATCATTCTCTCTATGTTTTGCTTAAGGGAGGGTGTTAGAATAATGAATATTTAAGCTTACCTAGGGTTAATAGGGTAAGTTACTTATTACCTAGGGTTAATTTTATTTACCTAGGTTAATTTTTTTATTGTTGAGAATCTCTCAACAATATATTTGTCTGTAGTATTTGAAAACAATAGTTTGTTTTCTCTATTTTGTAATCACTACAAATAGTTTGTTGTCATGAAATAAACTATTTATATTATATATACTTTAAAATCTATGAGAAAATAAAGAGAGATTAATGAGATAATATAGAGAATTTTGTGGATTATGACCTATTTTTTAGGTGTGAGAAATTTATTTTTTCTCTGATATTATTTGCAGGTTATTTATTGTGGGTTCTTTCTCCTAGATTGATCCTATGGATCCTGTGTATCTCCTAATCATTATTTTAATGGATACCATGAATCTACCCATGGCATGGTTCTTATGGATACTTTTCATCTCTAATCAGATGGAATCCCATGGTCAGTTGTCTCTTAAACTAGTTTCCCTCATCTATCATCAACCTTTTGTGTTAAAAGTCTTATCTCCATAAAGTCAGAGCTCTAAACCTCAATAGACTTGTCCATGTCTCCACCTAGAATTTAAAAACAAATTGGGATACCAAAATCTCACTTGGGTCCATATCTCTAGCATTGTAAACCTCTCCCTTGAAGGATGGTTGCCCAATAACTAAATATTGCTTAAAAGATAGGTTGTTCCCTTGAAGGATAGCTACAACATAAAAATAAATCCAAACTTAGACCATTCCCTTGAAGGATGACTAAGACAATTTTGTCAAAGTAATCATTTGATGTTTCCCACATCAATCATCTTCACCCTTTTTATCAAAAACAACAAAAGATGAAAAAGGGGGGCTATATCAAAAGTCAAAGTGAGCTATCCCAAAAGGGCTGAAATCAACTCTTTCATATATATTTATTAAAATTCTTGCATCGATCAATATACACTTTGTATAAATACATGGACTTGTTTATTATAACTCTTAGGTCACCTATAGAAGGGGTAAACTAGCCCACATTAGGTTACTATATCACTCATTTCCCTTCAAAATTACCTATCACTTATTTTCCCCTTTATACACTCTAAACATCAAGGGATTCTGAGCTTACTTGACACAATGTGATCAAGATACCATCTTTTCACTCAAAGCATGATAATGTGAAGTGTTCAAAAGGCTTATTTTCATTAAGCCAATCCAACTTCATTTTCATTCATGCCTTTTTATTACCCTCCATTCATTAGTTTATGTGGACATATGTCTCATGATTCTCCTCTCATTTCTACATTTCATGTGTTATCTACACCTATTTTATGTGCTTTCATTATATCCATATCATAAACATTAAAAACATCATTTTCATCACAAAACTAATTCATGTGCATCAAAAAATTATGACCCATATCCCATATATACACCCAAATATCATATGTATCATAAACATCATGTTTCTCTAGATTTTCACTAATTACATTCAAATGAGAAAGAAACTAAGGTTAAGAGGTTATGGGTTTGATGTTACCCAAATTTAGTGTGCACCATATCCAAGCCTTGTGGGAGCTCCTCTTTAGCTATGGAGGAAACACCTATAGTAAGAATGAAACTAAACAAGAAAGATGTTAGAAGAGGCTATGGTGGACTACCAAGCTACGTGCTCAGTCCCGAAAGCGTGAAGCTCCTTAAGGGATGACAGTCCACTGTTTAAAGATAAAATTATTGTAAAGGAAGAAATGATAAATGAATAAAGAAATAGAAAATTAGATGGTGTGTACCTATTCCTTGCAATTTGTGTATCTCAAAATGTTATAGAAGGCTAGCTAAAGGTTCTATCTAGTCTAGATGGGCTGTTTGGATGGCTTTTTGGTTTTTTGGTTTAGAACATGGTCACTGACATTGGTGGGTATACCGAGGTCGGTCAGGTAAATGGTGCTGATGTCAGTTGGGTTGCCGATGTCAGTCTAGCTAAAGGTGCTGATGTTGGTTGGTCTGCCAATGTCAGTTTGAGTTGTAGATGCTGACGTCGATTGGTCTGTTGATGTCAGTTGGGGTTGTCGGCCTTAGATAGCTTTTAGAGTATTTTTGGGATAGATAGAGGGGTTCCTAGAAGTTTAGAGGTTGGTGCAGGGTTGTGACAAGGTGAATGAGGTCTGAGGAAGGGTATAGGTAGAGGATTAGTGTGAAAAGGGGGTAAAAACAAGGGGAAGGCCTTTCAACCCCTCCATAGAAGAAGTTGGGCCTCTCGATAGTATTTATAAATATCAATGAAAATTAATTGACAATATATTCTAAAACACTAAAATGAAAACTAGAGTACTTAGCTTTATAAAGTTAAGAACAAGAGGTGTCAAAATAGTGATTCCCATTGTGGTTGATGTGACTGGTGTTGTGAGCCAATGAAGTGAACATGGATTGCTTCAATTCAGTAGCTCAAGATCCTCTTACAATCTTTCAATCTAGTCTTTGAAATGATTTGTGCAGAGCTTCGGTAGCCAGGAGAACAATAGTCAAGTTCTAGTGCTTGAAACTCAGAGTGTGCATGCCAATGTGTGAAAAGGTGGTCTTAGCTCAATGTTAGAGCTTGGCTTATGTAACCAACATTGGTGATCCTGCTGGCATTGGCATAGGATTGTTGACATCGACCGTGGGTTGACTGATGTTAGTAGAGAGAGAATAAGTAAAAGGGCTATTTTTAGCTCTTTGCCCATTTCTCCACCTGCCAAGTGCCTTTTCCATTGGAGAACAATCAAAACAAGGGCTTATGAGGCATGGGAGTTGGTTAGGGAGTTAAGATGGGGTGAGAATAGGTCATGGGTAGTTAGGGTTTGGAGGACCTAGTCTCAGGCTGACTCATAGGCTAAGAAATGGTCTTAGGGTGAGGTGTCTAGGTGAGGTGTCCAAGGTGAGGTAATTAATTTAAAATAAGTATTTTTGAAATTAATAAGGTGTGAAAGTGTCGGTTAGGAGTGTTAACATTTAGAAGGGGACCAAGGGGGTTGACATAATATTAGTGTCTACATTTGCCCCTTTTTGTCTTGTGGTTTGTTCTGACAAACTGCAAGACAAAAATAGATGTAGGTTGCCCCAAGTATGGGATGAGGTATTCCCCCTCAAAGAGGGAATCGAGAGAAGGTAATCCAAAATTAGGTGCTGATTTGATAGGTAGTGGATGGGTAGGGTGAGGTTGGAGTGTGAACGCTGCAATAGTTGAGATTGCACATATACCACTTCACTTGATAGGCAAGTCAAATTGTCATAGGAAAGGTCGAGGAGGACTAAAATTGAAGTAATTGATCCCCAACTTATTAGTGGTAGCTGATTGGGTTAAAATGATCAAAGTTGTAGCTCTAATGGTTAAGGAGGACTAAAATCAAAGTAACTAGTCCTTAGCTTATTAGTGGTAACTGATTGGGTTAAAATGATCAAAGTTATAGCTTTAATGGTCGAGGAGGAATAAAATTGAAGTAACCGGTCCCCAACTTATTAGTGGTAGTTGATTGGGTTAAAATGATCAAATTTGTAGCTCTAATGGTTGAGGATGACTAAATTAAAAGTAACTGGCCCCAACTTATTAGTGGTAGTTGATTGGGTTAGATCGATCAAAGCTATAGCTCTAATGGGCATCATGTTCCAAGTATCTAGGCTAGGAAGTGCTCCTAGAAAACATGAAAATGTCACAAATATTAGGGATCAACTTGGTCATGATCTGACAATAGGTATGAGGGGTGGGTGTAATTTGCTAACTATTCGTGAGGCAACATATGCAATAAAAACAACCAAGGCAAAGTTGTCTTGAAAGCGGTCATGGGCTGAGGAGATAGTCACGATCTTTGAGGTCATTTGTCGAGTTAGGCTGAGATATAAGTGATCTTGAGTGTTGTTTATTATGGTTAAGGAGATGTATGTGATCTCTAATGTGCCCCATGAGAAGTCTAAAGTGACTTCTATAGTGTTAGGGCTGGTTATTTGGTCATGATTTTGTGTAGTTTTAGAGAAGACCTATGTTTTTAGGTCGCTGATGTCGGCAAGTTAGATGCTAATGTTAGTTAGGTTAAAGCCATTATCGGCACCCTAACTGATGTTGGTTGCCTATTGAAGGTTGTTTAGGCCTTGGAAAGGTTGAAAATGATAATCTAGAGGGCCTAAGTCATGCCGATGCACTCTTGGGTGTGGTGATGGGCATATAGGTTTGTTTGATGGGAAAGTGTAAGTCAATTATAGTGGTGACATAGTGATTTAGCTAAGCTAACCCCAGAAGACCCTGTGTCAACTAAGTGCTACCTACATAGCCCATGTGAGGGGCCTTAGGCTGATGTAGTTCTCCCCAAAAAGGAAAGCAAAGGGTAGGTTATGGATTGGGTTTGACTAGGTTAGGTCATGGTTAAAGGTTAGATGGTTAAAAAGACTAAAAATGAGGTAGTTTAGGATAGGCGGTGAGCCTAGGGTTCAGGGTAGGTAGTGAGCCTAGGGTTTAGATAGTTGGTCCATTAGGTAGATGAATGAATGAATGGCTGAGCTAATCTCAGAAGACCCCATGTCAACTAAGTGTTGCCTACATAACCCCTATTTTAAGGGCCTTATGCTAATGTAATTCTTCCAAAAGGGAAGAAGAATCAAAGAGGTTATTAGTTGTTTACATAACATTTGCTAATGTTGTTGTGTGTGTGTTGGTTGGATGCAGGCTAGGTAGACATTGATGCTGTGAGATCATCTCCCTACATTATTGATGTGGATACATCGAGACATCATAGGGGATGAGTGGGCACATATGGCCATTGTAGGGCTCGATGAGTTATGGTGATATTGCTGAGTTGCTAGGGATGTTAGTTTGATGGTGGCATTGATCGAGCGGTGGGATCCTACCACCAACACCTTTCACCTACTGACCAGAGAGTTGATTGTTATAGTGGAGGACATGTACTAGATTTTGCAGTTGCCAATACATAGGGTAGAGTTATATGCATGCTCTTGAGAGGAGCATGACATTCATATGGTTACATTATTTAGGGAGCACATTGTTGAGGTGACCTACCATTTGGTGAGTTTTGCCTATGAGCTTATTTATGTTGTTGATGAGGATGAACATCAACTAGCCATCCTGATAATGATTGGTATCACTGTATACACCCTTCCTAATGTAAATGGAGGGAGATTCTTGATCTTGATGATCGAGGTTTTGGTAGACATGTTAGGGGAGTAGATAGTTTTTGTGTGGGCTCTAGTATTTTTAGCTCAATTATATAGGGAGCTGTGGGGGATCAGCTGGTGGCGGTGGTATAGCTTGTGTGTGGGTCACCTCCTGCACTATTGGGCTTATGAGCATATCATGGTTATATGACCTCTTGGCCTCCCAGTAGTGATTCAGGCCAGCTTCAGAGTTAGTTTCAGGTAGTGGTGAGAGGTCATGACATAGACACATGTGGATGACATCCTTCAAGATATTGACTATTATAGGGGGTATTAGATGCCTTGATCCTAGTGGATATCATTTGGAGGCTGTACTTGTTATATTTGATGTTCCAAGGTCAGGCAGAGTAGCTAGTGGGGGTTTAAAGCCTGCAATAGGTGAGGGGAAGGTGAGTTAGTGAGCTCAAGAGAGTTCTTACTGAGAGAGTGTGATGGCAATATGGGTTGTTATAGGATGTGCCACCTGCTCTCCCATAGTATAGACGTGATGATATTGAGGTGCCCCTCCCACTACCAGAGGAGATAGAGTGGCTAGATTTTAAGGAGATACTTGTAGATCCAGGTGTGGTAGATTCGAGGTGTATAATGACCTACTTGGCTTGGTGGGTAGGTCACTATGCTTTATTCAGAGGGGACCATCTCCCAATCTATAGGTAGTTAGCAGAGAGAAGGATGCCACCAATTAGGTGAGAGATGTAGCATGAGCATAGGTGGTAGTGCTTCAGGGATAGGTGACAGTTTTGATAGTGCAGGTGGTTTCCCTGACATGATAGGTTACTACATTACAGGGGCAAGTGGTTGCATCCCAGGCATAGGTATTGGTAGGGTAGGGTTTTGGAGGGCAGGGCCCTATTTAGCTACCACCATAGTAGGTAGTGTAGCAGCCAGCTCAGCCCCCACCAGAGTAGCCACTATAGCCACTAGTTTAGTAGCCACCTCACCAAGTAGTGGAGCAACCACCTCAGCCACAGCCACAGAGTTCTCTACAGGGCATGGCATTAGGATTGATGGGTCTACCATAGACTGTACTTATATGTAGGTACAATACTACATTGGATGAGATCTTTTATTATGAGGGTGTCATCAGGGAATTTTTGTAGATTTAGTGATATTCTAAGATGCTAGCTCAATAGAGATATATGTCACGTGCCACTACCTCCAATTCTTGGAGACAACGATGGTCAGAGGGTGGAGATGATTTGATGTCTTCGTGACCACCACCACCACCACAACCTTGAGGTGTTTGTAGTTGTTGAGGTGTGTATATATATATATATATATATATATATATATATATATATATATATATATATATATATGTTGGCATGCATGCCATTGATGTGAGATGTACATACATTTTGAGAGAGGCATATATATATTGTACTATTTTAGATATTTTTGATGTATACCTTCATTTAACAATTATATATATGAGATGTTTGAGATATTGACATGCTATGGATGTGACTTTGTGTTAGTTTTTTTGGTTATGTTAGTGTTTTTAGCATTTCCCATATGTTTGATGGTACATGATTGAAATAATGAGTGTATGATGATGTTATAGCCTTTTCCATATTGTGTGATGGTGTATGCTGTAACATAGGTTATGTGGTTTTTCATCCTTATCAATTTTCCATATTGGTGATGGTGTATGCTAAAAATGAAATGAGTTTATTTATGCTTCAACAGGTTTCCATAATGGTGATGGTATATGCTTGACATAAATTATGTTTGTTTGATAGTTTCCATGTGTATTGTTTTCCATAGAAACTAATGTGAATGGGTTATGATAATTTATATAACACAAATTGTTATTTGCATTAAATAAATCATGATGTTATGTTAGTGGTTAGAAAATGTTTTGGTTGTATTTTATCAAAAAAATGTGATGTTATTTATGATAAAATTAAGTTGAATGTTAGGTTCATAACTTTATAGTGAAAATTATGAGATGACAATATGTGAGCATATAATTTTAAGACACTACATCCTAAAAGATAAATTGGCATGTGACGAAGGTGTGTAAGAAGTGAAAGGCACATTGCTCTTTCATTGACAAGGACCATAATGATAACATAGATAGGGTTTTTTAAAATAAAATCCCTGTTCATGCATTACATCGTTGACCATTGGTTTTTGTTAGAGAAGTACCCTAATCACTTGACGTTAAGTGAGCTCAAAATCCCTTGGGTATTTTGGGGCAATAGGTGTGATTATGTGATATGTGAGGATAGCGTAACCCTTTTTAGCAGGGATAACTTTGCCCCTTTTATAGGTGACCTTAAGAATGACTATAGGCAAGTCCATGACTTAATAGTTTGTTAGTCAGTTTTTTTTTGGGAGATTGATCAATGTGGGAAGTCTACTTGGGGATGTTGTTTTTGTTTTGTGGTCATGTGAAGCTGATCGATGCGGGGAGCTTCTGAGAGGGTGCTATTTTTGTAGCAAAATTTTGGCATAGCCATCCTTCAAGGGAGTGGTCTATATTTTGCTTTATATGTTTTGATTTTTTGTAATAGCTATCCTTCAAGGGAGCAGTCTATTAATTACAACAATAATGCAGTTGTCCTTCAAGGGAGCAGTCTACATTTATAGTTTATGACCTTTTAATATTTTGTTAGGCATCCTAGTTTTATGTTTTTTTTGCTAACTAAACTTTTAGTCATGGACTAGACTATAGAGGTTTAGGGATTTCCCTTTTATTAGGACAAAACATTAATGCTTAAAAAAGGGTTAACTAATTTTTTTAGGGAAAAAGGGTTGAAGGAATAGGAATGAGGATGATGGGGGTTGTTTAAGGGATGAGCTCAAGTTAAACATTAAGTGAATGATTACTTGGTTAATGGTAGAATGATCGCAGATGCAAGGCATTAAGGGGCTCAGGTTTGGGCCAGCCTTCGAGAGAAGACAAACAATAATCGCCTAATCCATACTTGGGCATTATTATATAAGGTCTAAGCCAATTAGGAGCAAACTTGTCTCATTTGCTTCTTTCCATATTGGTCACGTGTTGGTTTTCTTTAAGGATGAGATCTCTAATTTTGAAATCTCACTCTTTCAAATTTTTGTTGTAGGCACGCTTGATGCAATCTTGGTAGATATGAAGATGATTAAGAGCGGCAAGATGACATTCATCGAGTAACTCAAGTTGTGTTAATCGATCTTGATGAAAGTCATTGTTAGAGAGCATGTCATGCAAGTAGATGCAAAGAGAAGGTATTTGTACTTCAAGAGGCAAGATGGCCTCAGCTCCATACACTAAGGAGAAAGGTGTAGCACTCGTAGGGGTTTGGATGCTAGTGCAGTAGGCCCACAAAGTGAAGGGAATGTGAGTGTGCCAACCCCTTCCAGTGTTGTTGACCACCTTCATTAGGATTTTAGTTAGGATTTTGTTAGAAGCTTCTACCTATCCATTTTCTTGTGGATAGTAAGGTGAGGAGAAGCTGAGTTTGATGCCAAAAGCATCGAAAAGCTTTTAGATGGTTTTGTTTTTGAAATATTTACTGTTATTGGTAATTATTTTGTGAGGTACATCAAAACAACAAATGAAGTGGTGGTTAATGAAGTTGATGATTTTGTCAGCTTTAGTGGAGATGAGGGGAATAGCTTTCACCCATTTAGTGAAATATTCAATTGCTGGGATAATAGACCGATGTCAGAGAGATGAATGAGGGTTAATCTCACCAATTAGATCTAAGCCCCATTGTGAAAAGGGCCAAAAATCCTTAGCAACTTGTAAAGCATGGCTAGGGATGTGAAGTAGGTTAGCATGTTACTAGCATTTGATATAATGCCAAACATAGTCACAACAGTCTTGGTTAAGAGTGGGCCAATAATAGCCCAGGTGGAGGATGCACTTTGTAATTGAGTTACCACTAAAATGTCCTCCACAAATCCCATCATGGACTTGTTTGATGGCATGAGATGTCTCAGTGGTGGTTAGGCATCAGAGAAGGAGGCTGTCAAAACCTCATTTGTAGAGAAGACCCCCTAGCATGGTGTATCAAGTAGTACTCTTGATAAAAGCCCACCATCCATTGCTAGAGAGGTCAGGAGGAATGATAGAATAAGTCAAGTAGTCAACAAGTTGTTTATACCAAACATCATGTGGACTAGAGTCGATATTGCCAACAAAGTTGATGTTAGTTGAGATATATGAGGGCAACACCAAATGGTGTACCATGACATAGATTCTCAAGGAAGTAGATGAAGATGGGATGTGTGAGGTGAGAAAGGCCATTGTGTCGACAAACTTATTCATAGAGTGAGGAACAGTTTGTAAGAGATAACGGTCAAAAGACCCTAACAATGTGTCAACACAGTGTTTATATCACTACAAAACTTCATTTTTACAAATATATGAACCGTTAATCTAATTAATGACTAGTTACGAGTCACCAAAGATATTGATTGTCTTAATGCCCAAGAAAATGGTAGTTTGAAGCCCCAAAACTAAGGCTTCATACTCAACCATGTTATTGGTGCATTCAAAGTCAAATTTGAAGGATAGAGCTATGGGCTCACCCTCATGAGGGATGAGAATGACCCCTACACCCCCACCAAGTTGACATTTAGATCCATCAAAGAATGTTATCATTTGATAGGGGATGTCATTAATGGATAGCATGGGGATAGACTCATCAGGAAATTTGCAATTAGAGGGTTGGTTATTATGTAAAGGGGCATCTGCTAGTTGGTCAATGATTGTTTGCCCCTTTATAGACTTTTTTTGAATGAATTCCAAATTGAACTCAGCAAGAATCATGAGCCAATGAGCCATACATTGGTTTTGGTATGGCTTGGAATGCATGTATCTAAGAGGGTCGGTGTGGGTGATGATGTAAGTCTTGTGGTTAAAGAGATAGTGGCAGAGTTTGGAGGTGGCAAAGACTAATGCCAAGCAAATTTTTTGGTATGAGTATACCAAGTTTCATAGTCAATGAGCGTTCAACTTATATAATAAATTGCCTGCTCATGATGTTGTTCATCTCGATGCGCGATCATGGCACGTAAGGAATGATCTATTGCCAAAATGTAAAGATAGAAGGGTTGGTCATATTTAGGTGGATTAAGGACTGGTGGAGAGACAAGATAGCATTTAAGAGCATCCAAAGCCTCTTAGCAATCCTTATTCTAATTAAAGGAGACATCCTTCTTGAAGAGGTGATGGAAGGGTTGGCATTAATTAGATAGCTGTGAGATGAAGTGACAAATAGATTGAAGCTTCCCTTGTAGGCTGCAAAGTTGTTTTAGGTTAGTTGGTGGGGGCATCTTGAGTATGGCTTGAATCTTAGTTGGATCTACCTCAATGCCACGGAGAGAAATGATGAAACCCAAAAGTTTCCCTGAGAGAACCCCAAAAACACATTTCTTGGTGTTGAGTTGAATGTTATATTGTAGTAGGGGAGTGAATATTGTTTTGAGAATGGTTAGGTGGTCATGGCAAAGTTTGGATTTCCCCAGCAAGTCATCCACATAGTCCTCCATGATTTTTTGGAGGATATTGTGAAAGATATAAGTCATGGCGCATTGGTATGTAGTGCATGCATTTTTAAGGCCAAAAGGCATGACCCTATAGTAAAATGTCCCCCATGGGGTGATGAAGGTGGTTTTATGTTGATCTTCTGGGGCAATCAAGATTTGGTTATATCCTAAAAACCTATCCATGAGGGATAGCATCTCATGACCAACTGTGAGATCAACAAGTTGGTCGATGCTTGGCAAAAGAAAGTCATCCTTTGGGCAAGCTAGGTTGAGGTCATGATATTTAGTACAAATTCAAATTCCCTTTGTTGCTTTTGTGATAGGGACAATGTTTGACACCCATTGCGCATAATCAATGGGTTGGATAAATGAGACGGAGAGAAGACATTAAAGCTCCTCTTTGACAAGGAGTGTGATGTGAGGATGCATCCTGCAAAGCTTTCACCTGACAGGCTTAGCTTTGTAATTCATGATGATGTTATGGATGACAATGTTGGGGTCAATACTAGCCATATCATTATAGGACCAAGCAAAGGCTTTTCTATGATCTGTAAGGAATGTGGTATAGTTGATTTGTTCTTGGGCATCTAAAGATTGACCAATCTTTAAAATGTGAGGAACATCGAAAGATGGAAGATTAATGTCAACAGTTGATTTAGTTAACATAACCTGTGTTTCCAAAGGAAGTGATCATTGTATGAAGGAGTCATCCACACCCATGTAGGTGAGTATGGAATCATCATCTAGGAATTGGATAGTGTTGATGCTAGAAGATTCATCATCTATCATGTTTGGATAAATGAGAGGAAGAGACCTTGATGCCTCACCTAGTTGATAGGTCAGGGGTTCCAAGTGAATGGCATTTATGAAAAAAAAAACTAGGAGGGATGGAGACCACTAACTCTATAGGTGAGGGTGGGGGAATAGGCAAGGTTGGAGGAGAATGCTTTATGACAGTTTCATGGTGAGGGATCTTAGAGGGTTTTTTAGGTTCTCCAAAACCCATGCCATGTCATTTCTTGGCATTTTTGATTGCCTCATCATTTGGAGGATCAATGGACTTGTGGGGACCTTGTTCATAACACCCAAAGCCAAAACCCTTCCATGCACACCTATGAAGATAGGTGTGAGCAAAGCTAAGTTTGCTGAGGAAGGAGAAATTGCAAGTGAATAGTCGGGGTGATGTGAGAGGATTTCCAATAGTAGGAGCCCGATCTAGCCCTCCATAGGTGAGATTAGTTTGGAGATCGAGAGGACCATATGAGATGACCATTTCGATGTGATGGTCATAATTAGGGTGGTGATGAAGTTTTCTATATTCCTATAGAGTTTGGAACATGTCAAGGGTAAGCAAATGAAACTCCCCAAGTGAAAGGCACTAAAAGGTATCTTCCACAGGATCTTTCATGGTCACTTGAGGAGTAGGGATAGGTGTGACTGGTGTCTGTGAGCTTGTCAAGGCTTCCATAAGTGGAGGTGGTGTTTGGGTGGATGTTTTCAAAGGGATGATAACATCATTAGGTCAGTAGGTCATGTTTCATGTTTTAAAGGGGGAAGGGTCAGTAGGAATGACATGAACCTGCCCCTCATGTTCAAACTTGACACAACGATGCAACATGGAAGGGACATAGGTCATGGAATGTATCCAAGGTTGTCCCAATAGAATGTTATATTGGAACTCCCCCTTGATGATATAGAAGAGTTTTGGAATTATACGTGGGCCAACATGAACATGCAAGACCACAGTGCCAATGGTAGTGGTAGTGGCATCATTGAAAGAATGAAGAATTGCATCAATTTTTGACATGCAGTTCTTTGAAAGGGCTAGTTGATCATATGCATGGGTAGAAATGATGTTTTTGCTAGCACCTCCATCAATCATAACACACTTAACATGAGTTTGATCAATGTAAGCCATGATAAAAAGGTCAGGATCTTAATCTTCCAGGTTGTAGGCAGGAATCTCAGAATCACTGAAGGTGATGGAGGCAACAGTGGGTAATGATTTGACTAAAGCAGCCAATGGTTGAGGGTCTTCAAGTTGGACCTCCACTACCTATAAAGCTTTGATCAAGTCTTGGTGATGTTTTGGAGAGATTTATATTAGGTCATACAAAGACATCTTCACAGGGGTTTGGTGAAGTTGTTTCACCATGGAGTCGCGAATTACCCCCGAAGATATTGGTTGAGATGTGCCCAAGATAGAAATCTTGGGCATTGGTGGTGGAGAGGGCTTGGTGAATGGATATATCTAAAGGGTAAAAACCTACTCTTTTCCTTTATCCTTTAGGATTTGGGACCTGGTGGCCATATTAATAGTGTTGATTTCGAATAAAGGGGGAAAAGGTGGTAGAGGGACCATAATCTCACATTGGGATCCCAATTCAAGTGAGGAGGTTTGGGAGGCATGGGATGGTGTCAATAGTTTGTCAAAAAGGTGGTCAAGAGAATCCTCAATGAGAATTATGTCCTTTTCTAGGTGTTGGTGAATGGCAACCTTAAGAGCATAGCAACTCTCAGTATCATGCCTAGGTGTTTGATGATACAAACAGATTTGAGTGTCATCGAACCAAGATGATTTTGATCTGAGAGGTTGGTATGGCTTAATGGGTGGGACAAGGATGCTAGAAGATTACAATAATTAGCATAATAGTGAAGCATAGGAACCCACTAATGGGTCTGTGCTTGTTGTTTTAGTAGGGGTTGACAACTTCTATTTAGGAGTTATAGGGGGAGTTTTTCATACCACCTTTTTGGTTGGTGGTGTGGCCACATGCATAAATGGCACTTTCTTGAAGAGAGGTGTCAAATTTCTTGGAAGAAATATCTTTTTGATAGGTAGAGGGAGTAATGGAGGCAGTTTGTCTTTGTGAGGTGTTGGAATAGGGAGCACTCCTGTTAAAGTGGAAGGATGTGGATCCAAGATAGAGGGAAATGGTGAAGGTGGGGGAGGGGTAGACTAACGTGGTTTAGCATCCTCCTTTAGTATGGTGTAAGGACCACTAATATGTAGGGCGAGGTTCAAATCTAACTTCACTTGTGGGTGAGTTAGGTTTGATATAGGGTGAACACTAAGAGATCTAATCTATTTCAGCATGGTGGACACCTATGAGGGTTTGGATTTAGATGTGGAAGGCTAATATTTTGATGATTTAGAAGTTGAAACCCGATCCTCATCAGAGACTTTGGGGTAAATCATCATAGAAGGGTTGGTAGTATAAGGTGAAGTGGGATGTGTAGGATAAGGAGCCCTAAGTCACTCCCATAATGCCTCATACTCTAGGTTCCTAGAATGGAGGAATCTTAAGTTTTTTGTGAGAGTTAGATGACATCGCATGAGGCCTTACAATCAGTCCTTCAGAGGATTTGGGTGATTGTGAGAGTAGAAATGTGTTGGATGTAGTGATCTCAGGCCAAAGGTGAGAGAGAACCATCACTGGATCTTCCTCGGCTGAAGTGGGTGAGGTGGTGAGTTTTTCTCTTAGGAAAGAAGGGATTGGAGAATTTGGCTCTTCAAGTGGATAAAGCATAAGGATGATCATGCCTTCCATGTGTGGTCTAAGAGCATGGAAAGTATGATCCTCCATTGGTAATAAGAAGGATAAGGGTTGGGCCACCAGCATTGGTACCATCAAAACATCCTCTAATATGGGAGAGGTCAAAGTAGACTCTCCTACATGTGAAAGGGGGGTAGATGGAGGACTATCCTCCATCAGTGGAGGAAAAATAAGAGAGGAA
Organism: Torreya grandis; assembly: GCA_037957365.1. Taxonomy (NCBI): domain Eukaryota; kingdom Viridiplantae; phylum Streptophyta; class Pinopsida; order Cupressales; family Taxaceae; genus Torreya; species Torreya grandis. The sequence goes on along the minus strand of JARHVA010005053.1, from coordinate 1,141,568 downwards.
GGCTCCTCTAAAGGGAAAATTAGAGGGATGATGGACCCTTCTACATGAGGGCATGGGGTATGAATGGTAAATTCTTCCAATGGTAGAAGAAGAGGGAAGGTGGGGGCAAGAGGAACAGGTAATATGAGATACTCACGAGGTAGAATAATGGGTAGATGAGGTGCTTGATGTCGTGGGGGTGATACAGGTGAAATGGGTTCATCCACATGAGGAAGAGGGTGAGGCAAAGGGAGCTCTTCATTGTGTGGGGGTGGTATGGGTAAAATAGACTCTTCTACCCATGGTGTAGAAATGGGTTGACCAATCTCTTTAGATTGTGGGAGAGGTTGGATAGGAATGAAAGGAAAGATCATGTTGACCGTGCATATGTTGCATTCTTGAGGGTCATCGACCATGGTCTAAACATTGTTCTGACTTGGGGGATGGTTAGGAAATGGTTGCCTAAAGACATCCATGTTTTGGTTGGCCGACGCATTAGGGTTATCCAAAACAAGGTCCCCTTTGTCTAACATGTCTTGAATAATGTTTTTTAGGGTTTTTCAATTATTCATGTCATGACGCTTGACACAATGATAGTTACAAAAGTCAGTTTCCCTATACCATGTAGGGATGGCTCATGAGGGGTCAAATTGGATAGGTGGTCAGATTTGAGGGAGGTTGAGGACTCCTTGCTTCACTAATTTATCCAATATGGAAGCATACGATTCTCTTATTGGAGTGTATCATCGTTGTTCATACCATTGTTGGAATTATCTAGTGATGTTTTGCAAAGTGGAGGGCTCAAATTGGTTGGTTGTGGTAGAAGATGGTGACATAAGGACCATATCATTCGTCAATGCCTTAGACTTAGGGTGGGAAGAAGAAGGTTTGAAAGAAGAAGGGTCATTGGGTTTTGCATTGGTAGTTTTGTTATGCAATTTGACCCTGTCTTCTTTGATTGTACAAAGTTCAAGCTTTTGGGCCATAGTGAAAGCTTCATCAAATGTGTAGAAAGTTTGAACTTATAGAGTGGATGAGATGTTCTAGGCACATGCTCTTGAAAAGATCTCAATGAGCTTAGGTTGAGGTAGTGAGAAGGAGAGTTGGTTGATCAAACCTCTCCAATAGGTGATGAAGTCTGCTATTGACTCATCCTCAAATTGTCTAATGGAATAAAGCTCTGTGATGGAGACCTTCTTGGTAATATTGATTTAGAAATGATTGAGGAATAGTTGAGCGAGTTGAATAAAGGTGAAGAGAGAATGAATGGTAATGGAGCTATACCAGTCAAGGGTGGTGCCATAAAGTGACATAGGGAATGTGTAAAGCAATAACGCATCATCATGCCCTATGAGGTAGCAAGTGTGTCTAAACACTCGTAGATGTTGTGGATCCTATTTACTCTGAAAGTGAGTGGGAGTTCCCACTGGCTAGGGTATGGTTGAATAGGAAATGAAGGGTGGATAGGTTCATTGTAGATTTGTTCATACAAAAGAACACTCCTCAAACCTAAAACATATGTCTCAAGGTTGGACATCTTATCCATTAGCATCTTAATTAGATCGGCAGATGGATTGGCATGAGGGGCACCCCCTAAGTTATAGGGTACATAGAAGGCATTAGAAGGGGTTTATGATGTACTTGGTTGCATTTGTGTAGGTGCAACATATTGATAGTTTGTCATAGGGGCCAATGTCAAGGCTAAGGGGGCTTGTACCATGAAGTTAGAGGGCACAACTTGACTAGATGCCGCCAAGGGTGGTTGAATGGAAGTGACACTAGTTAAAGGATAAGTGGTCACTCTCATGTTTATAGGTGCAAGAGTGGATGGGATAGAGATAATCAAGTTTTGGAAAGGTGTCAAACTTGGTTGAATTGTTTGCATTTGAGGGGGTACAGAAACCCTGATGGAGGTAGTGCAAGAAAGGATAGAAGGGGAGGCCAAATCTTGAACATTGGCCATGGTTGGGTTACTAGTCGAGGCAGTGGCTTGAGTGACCATAGGTTGGGTAGTGGATGATATTGATATCATTGCTGCTTTAACCAAAGAAGTTGGCATCCCATAAATAGGGTTACTTGAAGGATATTGCATTTGGCTTCTAGTGAGATAATGTTAGAGAGCCTTGACGTTGTGGTCAAGGAATCTCTCAAAATCTTGATCCCTTTCGAGAACAATAGGAGGTTGATTAGGGGTAGGTTGGATAGGAGTATACTTAGTGTCTGAAGTATACTCCATTAGATGACTTGGCACAAAGGGTGAAGGTGGGAGTGGTTGTTGACTCGCATGGTCAACAAGGAATTTGGCTTGACTGCGTGTCAGGACCATCCAAGGTGAAGGGGGTTTAGGTTCTAAAAACTATATGTTTTAGTTTTAGAAAACTAGAATTTGTGTTAAATGGCAAGAAATATAGGTTTTAAGCTTTCTATTTGGAAAAAAAATTATTTATTTATTTATTGTTGTTTGGAAATTTTCTTTCTTTTTTTTCACGTTAAGCTTGCTATTGGGTTTTAAGCTTACTATTTTTGACATGCAGTTCTTCGGAAGGGCTAGTTGATCATATGCATGTGTAGAAATGATGTTGATGCTAGCACCTCCATCAATCATAACCTGCTTAACATGAGTTTGATCAATGTAAGCTGTGATAAAGAGGGTGGGATCTTGATCTTCTAGGTTGTAGGTCAGAATCACTAAAGGTGATAGAGGCAACGGTGGGTAACAATTTGACTAAAGGAGCTAGTGGTTGGGGGTCTTTAGGTTGTACCTTCATTGCCTATAAAGCTTTGATCAAGGCTTGGTGATGTTGTGGAGAGCTTTGTATTAGGTCATACAAAGACATCTTCACAGGGGTTTGGTGAAGTTGTTTCACCATGGAGTCATGAATTGCCCCCAAAGATGTTGGTTGAGATGTACCCAAGATAGAAATCTTGGGCTTTGGTGGTGGAGAGGGCTTGGTGAATGGATATGTCCAAGGGGTAGAAACCTACTCTTTTCCTTTATCCTTTAGGGTTTGGGACCTGGTGGCCACATTAATAGTGTTGATTTTGAATAAAGGGGGAGAAGGTGGTAGAGGGACCATAATCTCATGTTGGGATCCTGATTCAAGTGAGGAGGTTTGGGAGGCATGGGATGGTGTCAGTAGTTTGTCAAAAAGGTGGTCAAGAGAATCCTCAATCAGAAGGGTGTCCTTTTTTAGGTGTTGGTGAATGACAACCTTAAGAGTGTAGCAACTCTCATTATCATGCCCAAGTGTACGATGATACAAGCAAATTTGAGTGTCATCGAACCAAGATGGTTTTGATCTGAGAGGTCAGTATGGCTTAATGGGTGGAGAACAATGCTAGAAGACTACAACAATCAGTGTAAAAATGAAGCATAGGAACCCACTAATGGGTCTATGCTCATTATTGTAGTAGTGGTTGACAACTTCTATTTAGGAGTTGTAGGGGGAGTTTTTCATACCACCTTTTTGGTTGGTGGTGTGTCCAAATGCATAGATGGCACTTTCTTGATGAGAGGTGTTGAATTGCTTGGAGGAAATATGTTTTTGATAGGTAGAGGGAGTAATGGAGGTAGTTTGTCTTTGTGAGGTGTTGGAATAGGAAGCACTCTTGTTAAAGTGGAAGGATGTGGACCCAAGATAGAGGGAAATGGTGAAGGTGGGGGAGGAGTAGACTGACGTGGTTTAGCATCCTCCTTTAGTATGGTGCAAGGACCACTACTATGTAGGGAAAGGTTCAAATCTAACATCACTTGTGGGTGAGTTAGGTTTGATACAGGGAAAACACTGAGAGATCTAATCTATTTCAACATGGTGGATGCCTGCAAGGGTTTGGATTCAGACGTGGAAGGCTAATCTTCTAATGATTTAGAAGTTGAAACCTGATCCTCATCAGAGACTTTGGGGTAAATCATCGTGGAAGGGTTGGCAGTATAAGGTGAAGTAGGATGTGTAGGATAAGGAGCCCTAAGTTGCTCCCATAATGCCTCATACTCTAGGTTCCTAGAATGGAGGAATCTTAAGTTTTTTACCAATCGAGAGAAGGGTTTAGATGACATCACACAAGGCTTTACAGTCAATCCTTTGGAGGATTTGGGTGATTGTGAGAGTAGAAATGTGTTGGATGTAGTGATCTCAGGCCAAAGGTGAGAGAGAACCATCACTGGATCTTCCTCAGCTAAAGTGGGTGAGGTGGTGAGTTCTTCTCTCAACAGAGAAGGGATTGGAGAATTTGGCTCTTCAAGCAGATAGAGTGCAAGGATGATCATGCCTTCCATGTGTGGTTTAGGAGTGTGGAAAGTATGATCCTCCATTGGTAATAAGAAGGATAAGGGTGGGGCCACTGGCATTGGTACCATCAAAGCATCCTCCAATATGGGAGAGGTCAAAGTAGACTCTCCTACATGTGAAATGGGGGTGGATGGAGGACTATCCTCCATCGGTGGAGGAAAAATAAGAGAGGAAGGCTCCTCTAAAGGGTAAAAGAGAGGGATGATGGCCCCTTTTACATGAGGGCATGGGGTATGAATGGTAAATTCTTCCAATTTTAGAAGAAGAGGGAAGGTGGGGGCAAGAGGAATAGGTAATATGGGATCCTCATGAGGTAGAAGAATGGGTAGAGGAAGTGCTTGATGTCATGGGGGTGATACAGGTGAAACAGGTTCATCCACACAAGGAAGAGGGTGAGGCAAAGGGAGCTCTTCATTGCATGGGGGTGAGATGGGTAAAATAGGCTCTTCTACCCATGGTGGAGAAATGGGTTGACCAACCTCTTTAGATTATGGGAGAGGTTGGATAGGAATGAAAGGAAAGATCATGTTGATTGTCCATATGTTGCATTCTTGAGGGTCATCGACCATGGTCTGAACATTGTTCTGACTTGGGGGATGGTTAGGAAATGGTTGCCTAAAGACATCCATGTTTTGGTTGGTCGACACATTAGGGTTATCTAAAACAAGGTCCCCTTTATCTAACATGTCTTGAATAATGTTTTTTAGGGTTTTGCAATTATCCGTGTCATGACCCTTGACATGATGATATTTACAAAAGTTGGTTTCCCTATACCATGCAGGGATGGCTCGTGAGGGGTCAAATTGGACAGGTGGTCAGATTTGATGGAGGTTGAGGACTCCCTACTTTACTAATTTATCTAATATGGAAGCATACGATTCTCCTATTAGAGTGTATCATCGATGTTCATACCATTGTTGGAATTGTCTAGTGATGTTTTACGAAGTGGAGGGCTCAAATTGGTTATTTGTGGTAGAATATGGTGACCTAAGGACCACAATGTTTGCGAATCCCTTGGACTTGGGGTGGGAAGAAGAAGGTTTGGAAGAAGAAGGGTCATTGGGTTTTGCATTGGTATTTTTGTTACGCAATTCAACCCTATCTTCTTCGATTGTGCAAAGTTCAAGCTTTTGGGCCATAGTGAAAGCTTCATCAAATGTGCAAAAAGTTTAAACCTGTAGAGTGGATGAGATGTGCTTGGCACATGCTCTTGAAAAGAGCTCAATGAGCTCAGGTTGAGGTAGTGAGAAGGAGAGTTGGTTGATCAAACCTCTCCAATAGGTGACGAAGTCTGCTATTGACTCATCCTCAAATTGTCTAATGGAATAAAGGTATGTGATGGAGACCTTATTGGTAATATTGATTGAGAAATGATTGAGGAATAGCTAAGTGAGTTAAATAAAGGTGAAGAGAGAATGAATGGTAATGGAGCTATAGCAGTCAAGGGCAGCGCTAGAAAGTGACATAGGGAATGTGCGAAGCGATAACACATCATTGTGCCCTATGAGGTAGCAAGTGTGTATAAATGCTCATAGATGTTGTTGTGGATCCTCTTTACTCTTAAAGTGAGTAAATTTTGGGATTTCCCACTAGCTAGGGTATAGTTGAATAGGAATTAAAGGGTGGATAGGCTCATTGCAGATTTATTCATATGAAAGAACACTCTTCGAACCTGAAACAAATGTCTCAAGGTTGGACATCTTATCCATCAGAATCTTAATTAGATTGGTAGATGGATTGGCATGAGTGGAACCCCCTAAGTTATAGGGTACCTGGAAGATTTTGGAAGGGGTGTATGACGTACTTGGTTGCATTTGTGTAGGTGTAACATACTGATAGTTTGTCATAGGGGCTGATGTCGAGGCAAAGGGGGCTTGTGCCACAAAGTTAGAGGGCACAGCTTGACTAGATGCCACCAAGGGTGGTTAAATGGTGGTGACACTAGTTAAAGGATAAGTGGTCACTCTCATGTTTATAGGTGCAAGAGTGGATGGGATAAAGACAATCAAGTTCTAGAAAGGTGTCGAACTTGGTTGAATTGTTTGCATTTGAGGGGGTACAGAAACCCTGATGGACAATCAAGTTCTAGAAAGGTGTTAAACTTGGTTGAATTGTTTGCATTTGAGGGGGTACAAAAACCCCGATGGAGGTAGGGCAAGAAAGGATAGAAGGGGAGGCCAAATCTTGAACATTGGCCATGGTTGGGTTACTAGTTGAGGTAGTGGTCTGAGTTACCATAGGTTGGGTAGTAGATACTGTTGATATCATTTCTGCTTCAACCAAATAAGTTGGCATCCCATAAATAGGGTTACCTAAAGGATCTCGTATTTGGCTTCTATTGAGATAATGTTGGAGAGCCTTGACATTGTGGTCAAGGAATCTCTCAAAAGCTTGATCCCCATCGGGAACAATAGGAGGTTGATTGGGGTAGGTTGGATAGGAGTATGCTTAGTGTCTGAGGTATACTCCATTAGATGACTTGGCACGAAGGGTGAAGGTGGGAGTGGTTGTTGACTCACATGGTTAATAAGGAATTTGGCTTGACTACGTGTCAGGACCATCCAAGGAGAAAGGGGTTTAGGCTCCAAAAACTATGTGTTTTAGTTTCACAAAACCCAAATTTGTGTTAAACAACAAGAAATTTGGGTTTTAAGCTTGCTATTTGGAAAAAAATTATTTATTTATTTATTGACAGTGATCGATGTCGGTTGTTTAACCTATATCGGTTAGAAAATGTTACTGATGTTGATTAGTTAAATGATGTCGGTGAAGGTTTGGTTGTCAATGTCAGTAGAGAAACTGATGTCAATTTTTGTGTAATTCTAGAAACATAGTAGATTGATAGTTTTTGGAAGAAGAAGATATTTTGAGTTGTTTTGGACTTCATAATGGTACGACCTTACCAACTCAAACACTCAGATAAAACTAGAAAAACAGATGATTAGGCAAACAACCTCTAAAATGTTGGATTCTTAGGAATGAGTTTTAAAGTCGTGGTGGCTTATGCCTTAAGAGAATGTGTTGGGAGTTGGGCTTGTAGAAATGGTTCCTAGAGAGGAAGTCTATGGCTTGTTTTAGGTTGTGTTATGGTGCTCAAAGATATCTGTGTTAGGGTCAGTCGTGGCCTGGTCTTGGGTCTTGCTCCCCTCACTTCACAAACCTAGAGCCGAGTTGGGCTGCTAAGCCAGAATATACCTTCCCTATAGTTTATACTCTACTTGAGAACAGAGTGGATCCTCCTCTTGGTGGTGAAATCCAAGTAGGATCATTGGGTGGGGTAAGATATCCGCTAGGTGATGAAATCCTAGATGGGCCTTGTCTCAAGTAAGTTTATGCGTTTGATTTGAAGTGATTATGGTTTGGTTGTGTCACATTCGTGCACTATGATTCATTCATAATGCTTTAATTACTAAGTGGGCTAAGTGTGCATCCAAGCAAGAATGAAATGCAACAATTTTTAACCCAAATCGAAATATGTTATTCAAATGCAAACAAATGGAGAAGAGGTAAAGAGTATGAGTTTTTCACTACTCTATGATGCATGCAAGAAGTAACAATAAGAAAAAGAGATGTTCTTTTTAACCTCTGCTAATGATTTCCTTTTGAAACAAAAAGATAAAAGAGGTAAAAAAAGAAGGAGAAAGAATTAATTAACTTTATGTAAAAAAAATAGAAAGTAAGAGAGGCTAAGTTTTTTATTTCTCAAGAAATAAAGGCAAAGAAGAGGGGATGCAAGAAGTGAATATTTTTCTAATGCATCTACATGAAAATTTTATTTTTAAAAGAAGAAAAATGAACCCAAGGAAAACTCCAAGGGTCCCACCAGGCGTGCCAGAATGTTTCTCTAGATTTTCACTAATTACATTCAAATGAGAAAGAAGGTTAAGAGGTTATGGGTTTGATGTTACCCAGATTTAGTGCACACCATATCCAAGCCTTGTGGGAGCTCCTCTTTGGCTATGGAGGAAACACCTGTAGTAATAATGAAAATTAAACAAGAAAGATGTTAGAAGAGGCTATGGTGGACTACAAAGCTATGCGCTCAGTCCCAGAAGCATGAAGCTCCTTAAGGGATGACAGCGCACTATTTAAAGATAGAAGTATTGTAAAGGAAGAAATGATAAATAACTAAAGAAATAGAAAATTAGATAGCGTGTACCTATTCCTTCTAGTCTATGTATCTCAGAATGCTATAAAAGGCTAGCTGAAGGTTTTATCTAGTCTAGATGGGCTATTTGGATGGCTTTCTAGTTTGCTAGTTCAGAACATAGTTGCCAACGTCAGTGGGTCTATCAAGGTTGGTCGAGTAAATGGTGCTGACATTGGTTGGGTTGCCGATGTCAGTCTGGTTAAAGGTGCTGATGTTGGTTGGTCTACCAATGTCAATTTGAGTTACAGATGCTGACGTTGATTGGTCTATTGATATCAATTAGGGTTGTTAGCCTTGGATGGCTTTTAGAGTATTTTTGGGATAGATAGAAGGATTTTTGGAAGTTCAGAGGTTGGTACAGGGTTGCAGGAAGGTGAATGAGGTATGAGGAAGGGTATCAGTAGAGGATTGGTGTGAAAAGGGGGTGAGAACAAGGGGAAGGCCTTTCAGCTCCTCCATGGAAGAAGTCAGGCCTCTCAACAGTATTTATAAATATTAATGAAAACTAATTGACAATATATTATAAAACACTAAAATGAAAACTAGAGTACTTAGCTTTATAAGGTGAAGAACCAGAGGAGTCAAAATAGTGATTCCCATTGTGGCTAATGTGATTGGTGTTGTGAGCCAATGAAATGAATAAGGATTGCTTCAATTCAGTAGCTCGAGGTCCTTGTACAATCTTTCAATCTAGTCTCTAGAATGATTTGTGCAGAGCTTTGGTAGCCAAGAGAACAATAGTCAAGTTTTGGTGCTTGAAATCTTAGAGTGTGCATGCCAATGTGTGAAAAGGTGGCCTTAGCTCAATGTTAGAGCTTGGCTTATGTAACCAACATCAGTGATCCCACCAGCGTCGGCATAGGACTATCAAAATCAGCCACAGGTTGACCAACATCGATGGAGAGAGAATAGGTAAAAGGGCTATTTTTAGCTCTTTGCCCATTTCTCCACTCGCCAAGTGCCTTTTTCATTGGAGAACAATCAAAACAAGGGCTTATGAGGCATGCGAGTTGGTTAGGGAGTTAAGATGGGGTGAGAATAGGTCATGGGTAATTAGGGTTTAGAGGACCTAGTCTCAGGTTGACTCATAGGCTAAGAAACGGTCTTAGGGTGAGGTGTCTAGGTGAGGTGTCCAAGGTGAGGTAATTAATTTAAAATAAGTAGTTTTTAAATTAATTAGGTGTGCAAGTGTGGGTTAGGAGTGTTAATGTTTAGAAGGGGACCAAGGGAGGTTGACATGATTTTGGTGTCTACACATCATACAAATAAATAATCAAAACCATTATATCTATCTTCTTAAACAAACACATCCTCCTCATATATACACAAAACATTACCTAAAACTATCAACATATCAAATTCAAATTTATAACAAAAAAACACATTTTAATTACTTCATCTCATCATCCATAATATATACCTATCAAAACATAAGACACAACATATTGTCTATCTTCCATTTACCCCATTAATTTACCCCAATCCCCCAACAACAAAACCAAGGGCATCACAACATAGGATCCTTTACAAAACCCTATGACACTCTTTTTCACCTAATAAATATCATTCCACTCCATAAATTTAACAATACTATCAATATCACATTAACTCCTACCTCATTTTGTGATCAATGACATGGTTGAATCCCTCATCCACCTACTCAACCATGCCCTCATCCACCTGCTTGACCATGCCCTCATCTACCCTCAATCTCATTAATAAGTAAGAAATCTTGAACACATAATTTACCACTCTAAATTCTCCACCTCAGTAAGATCAACATAAACTATCCAAACACTCAAAAGCTAAAGCACCAAAAACTAAGATCACAAAAGTCAAAGGTAAAAATGATTTTACCTTTTTACTTTTTATCTCTCAAGTTTAGGGTTTTTTTCTTAACCATCGATGGTCATTCCTAAGGAAACCTTTAACTATCAATAGTTGGAGTCCCACCCTTTTCAACTTTTTTCACATCCCTCCCTTAGGTTAACTATAATTTAACTCTTTAGAGATCACCCAACCCATTTAACCACATCCACCTCCACACGTCCACCTTGATGTTGATCATTTTTACCATGCACATTCACATGTTTTTAAATGACCTTGATTTTGTCATTTTTGACCACACTGACCAACTTTGCCATGTTGAACTTTTTTAATTTACACTACCTCATTCACAACCAATCCATTTATGTTTTTTTGTGGAGGCACTTCCTACCCTAGATACCTACATGCCACATTAACCCTATCTATATGAACTAATAGGACTAACTCGATAAACTATGACCAACATTATGTACCTATTATCCTATCATGTGTCTCCCTAGAACCTAACCTTATTTTTATCAACATTGGCAACTTTAGTCTTTACACAATCTTGAGTATCACACTTAGTCATATTTTGTGCATGTGTTTTCATTTTAAATGCCTAACCTTTTTGTGTCACCTACCTCATGACTAACCATTTACCACTTTATCAAACCTTGACTTGATTTCACTTTCACCTCATCAACTCCTAGTTTAAGGGGGAATACCTCCTCCCATACTTAGGGAAACTAGACCTTAACCAATAATCTATTTTTGTTTTGTAGCTTAATCAAAAGATGCATAACAAAAAGGGGTAAAATGTGGACACTCAAAAATTTCATAGTTTTAGATGTTGAAAATTTTGAAACCCCTACCCAACCTTGAAGCTAATTGACCTCTTAATTGACTCAGCCTACTTATTAATTTACTAACTTAACTTTATAATTCACCTCTCTTTTAACTTGTTTTCATCTAGACCTTTGACTATTGATGGTCAACCTAACAATCAATGGTTATCCTGACCATCGATGGTTAGGTCTCCAAGCTTGATTTAAAGCTTTAAAGCACTACCAGTTGTAAGAGATAAGTATGGCTGCATTTAACAACTTCCCTTATGCCAAGATATCTTGTTTTAAATCATCGTAATTAGAAAAAAAATCCTCTATCCATTTAGTAACTTCCTCCTGCATATTTATTAACTTCATCTTATAAATGGAGAGAAGTAGGAGGAGAGATAGATCCATATATCCATAAATCTACATCCAAACTACCTTACATATAGGTATTTAGTGTTCCTTTAGAAATAAATAAACATCAATAGAGACCCAAACCTCTATTAAAATCATTTTTAAAGGCCAAAGTACTATCACTCTGGCCAAATTGATTCAACCTTCCACCATCAAATTATAGGTATCTCATTCTTTTTTCTTTGATATATTTCATATCTAACCTCCATACCCTATCCATTCCTATCTTTGTATTATTTTCCATCCTTTAGATCCATAAAATCCCTCTGCTTGACCAATTACCTAATCTATCATTACCTTTTTAACATTTATATAATTGCATAGGAAACCATCAATAGTTAACCCAACTATTGATGGTCACCTCAACCATCGATAGTCATCCAACCACCAATGATTAGCCCAACCACTAATGGTTCACCCAACCATTGATGGTCACTATGGTATAAAATAATAAAAGGTATTTTCACCAATTTGACCCCAACCAAACCCTATTTTTTACATTTATGCTTATTTATAAATCATTCCCTATTTTTTTAAACTTGACCCCAATTATCTTAACATAAGTATTGACCTAATTTTGCTATATTTAGTATTTTTTTAATAATAAATTTACTCTCGTCTGTTACTACATTAATTTACTTTCACATTATTAAATGAAAGATATTTTCTATTTATATCAACTTAATTGTTATAAATAGTGGATTGACATCCTCTTGGCAAGCATACACTTCTTGGATCTAGCTCATGCTATGCAATCCACTCAACCATCCATCTAAAAACCCATTTTTATAGTGTCTTTCTCTTTTTTAGGTTATTCCTTCCAAGCCAAAGAGGATTTCCCACATAATTTGGATCACATAGACACATTTTTACTAGGTATTCTTCTACACACCCTATTACTAATTTCATTACTTGCCTTCAAATTAATAAACTAGTAGAAATTAATCTGAAACAAAAGCATCATGAAATCCCCTATTAGATTCTTCTTGTACAACCTAAATACATTTATAAATTATATGGGGTCTTCTTTTACTCTTATATTTTCTTTCTCTTTTCAAATTTTGGGCATCTTATGATGCCCATCATCATATTACTTTAGCCTTTGGAGCATCTTATAATTCCCACACATATGTTACTTCATCCTTTAGGGCATCTTGAGATGCCCATACCTAAATCCAATTATGTATTTGGGCATATTATGATGCCTACTCTTATTCTACACTATATGATACCAAACTAATTTAACTTAAAGAAACCTTCTGAGATACAAGCTTGTCTCTGACATGTTCATCCTTGATATAGACATTAGTGCAAATTCATTCCCTTATTTTCCTAATTTATATATTCTATCTATATAAAACTTTTTCTAGGATACTTACATGGGTCTCCCCCTCTACAACAGTTCTTTCTTCTCACAAACCCTAGTCCTTCCTTTTCACCTTTCAGTTTTCCTTTTTCTCATGAGTTGCATTATAAAACTATGGACAGGACCTGGTCTTCCTCAAGATTTTTCAATTTTATCCTCTTTGTTTTCTCACTTTCTAGTACTTTTTGACACCCCTTGGGTTTCTCTTTTATGATTTGCAATGTAAGACCATGGATAGGACCTAGCCTTCCTTATAAAATTACCTTATTTCCATTCCTTATATATAATGTGTTTTGCAATGGCTATAAGTTTTTGATCTTTGTTCTTAGCTTTATATTTTATTTATTTTGATAGATTAAGTTTACACAAAAATATATTGTATAATTTTTCCCTCCATTCCCCTCATTCTTATGGCAAGGAATCACACTCTTCTATCATTGTATCTCTTTTTCACCCTTTGTCACATTTTTTGTGATTGGAAGTAATTCAAATTGTTTCATGTTTCACTCTTCTTGATTTCCTTTCCTTTCAATCCAAATTTGATAAAACAAGATCAAAATCAACATAACACTTTTATTTTACCTAAATTAACAAGACTCATAGGCACCATTCTTTTTAATTTCTCTTTCTTGGAAACCAAGTGCCAAGTATTCAAATGAAAGTCATCTTTAGCACCCATGTTTGGTTTTACAAATCCATATGGAGGAGGAATAAAAAATCCATTAAGAAAGTTAAAATCCAAATAATTTGAAATAAAAGGAAATGATATACAAAATGCAATATACAAATTTTAAAAATGAAAATCACACCAAAAGAAATGTTTCTAAACACATCTCCTATTTCCAATTGAAGCTCAAACTCTAGAGTTGGCCTCAAAATAGATCCAAGGTCCATTGGGGTGTAGTAGGATAGTAAATTAGAATAAAATATAATTCAACAAACTTAATGTTGCTCCCTACTTTCTCACAAAAGTACCCAATTTTCATAGTAGGTTGATGGCTCTGTAAGGGGTCTTGAGGAATGGAGAACATGTTGTGGGAAGGTAGGTTCATTTTACTGTTCATGCATCTAGCCTTTATGGGATGATCTACATACTTCATTTATTAACCTAAGATTTGTGTGGCCAAGAGAATCTATCTAGAGTCCTTAAGGCCAATAATCTTATTGTTTTAACAAAACTAATTCTAGTATATTGACTTCAGTAAAGAGTTCTTCTACCTTGGTTTTTCCTTCATTCTCCCCTACACCCATTTTCATTTCCCTCTTGAAAGAGAAAGTGTGATTCTAAATATTTTTTCCCTTCATCTACATTCTTTCTTCTTCACATCTTAAAAACATGCTAGAATTACTTTGTTTCAGTTTTATCTATCTTTAAAACAAAACAATGTGATTGAATGATTAGAGATCATTTTCTTTACACCATGGCTCTATATTTTTGGATGTGCTTTGCCTTATTTTACCATTTTTCATTATTATACTAATTTTTTTGGGTACCTGAGTCCATTTACAATTTCATGTACTTTTTCCATTTTTGAGTGATGTTGGCTTGTTACTTCTCACTCAACAATGTTTTATTCCATTGATGATTGAGTTAGGATTATCACTGCTTATTCATCAATGTTGTTTTACCATTTTTATTTCCCATCTATATCTAAGTAACGATTGTTAATTATTTTATATTGATGTTTTATTAATATCCTTTGACATGTATATTTGGTTTGACTTGGTGAGTTTTCCTTTCTTAATTAAGTTATACTTGTTTGAGTTTTTAGGTCTTTAGTAGCCTTGGATTTTTGGTTACCCAATTTACTTTAAATTTTGACTTGGTCATTTAGTCTAACATAACACTTGTCACCCCATATTACCAAATTTACAAGTACATCCCATCCACATAGCATCAGTTATCTTTGCTTTCCTACATTTATTTATTTTTACTCTTTAGTTTTGTATCCTTGGGTTTGTTGAAAGTAGTCTCTATGTCCTCCATTATCAAAATTATAAAAACAATATATAACCATCTAATGATAAAGGCAAGTCAAGGTACGTAATACATTTTAGTTTTTAAGTTATTTCTCTTTATATCATTTAATTTTAGTTATTTTATGATTTAAAATACTTCAATTTTTATCTAGATTCACCATTATGTGTTACTATGTTATTTCTCAAAACATCATCCCCTATTTCACCTGAGTGACATGTGATGACCTTCAAGTGGGACATATGTATACACATAACATTTTTAAAATTTATCAATTACTGATAATTTTTAACTTGTAGAAACACATTGAGTCTCAATCTCTTTAAGTGCACACCCTAAGGGGTACACTAGGAAAGGGGTGGATAGACCTTATTTGTAAGATTATTTGGCCTTATTACCACTTCTTATCAATCCAACTAGCTCCTAAAAACATTCCCCTAATCTTTTCCTTATATTTTTCATCCTCTTCTAGTATTTTACCACCTTAATTATCACTTTCCATAACCTAACCCCTTTTTGATACTTTACATGACATAGTCACCCACATCAACCTTATATTCTTATTAACAAAGCTTATTAGGGACTAGGTCTAACCATGGTAGACCTAGTCCATAACCTAGTTTGTTTTTGTCAATTATGAGACTAGGTTAATTAGGTTGACCTCATTATCCTAATCTTTCACAAGGGGTTAGATTCACATATATAAAAACATCCATTTTACCATTTTTAAAAAGATAGAAAGAGTTAATTATTCATTTGTGCTTATTTATAATATGCTCTTTTGCCAATTTATTTTAGGAGTATTAGGTTAGGATTTGTACTTGGAGAGTAATATTGTCTTATGGATAAGTCTTGGATGCTTTGACCTTTTTTAGTGATCCCTAAAAACCACAACAACCTCTTGTGAATCACTTTTGGCCAAGGGAGAGATTGAGTCTTGATGGGTTTGTCTTCTAGGTAAATATATCTAAGTTTTTTCATTTTTTTTATTAAATATAAGTAGTATAAATAATGTCTTTTGAATATATTGCTCTCTCCATAATTTAGGGTTTTACCTATACATAGCTTAATTAGGATTCTCTTATGCATGTTTATTTTATGTTTACTAACCCCTACTTTGTACCACAAGCTACGGTGACCACTAGATTAGATTTTATTTAATTGTTATTAATTTAGTGAATATAAAAACATAGGACCTAGTTAGGGTTATTTCATATTTTTGCTTAACTTGAGCCTTCAAAACCCTCCTTAGTGATATTATTATGGTAAGAGATCCCTTGGCTAGGTCTAGCAAATGCATATTGGTCATGACCCTAATTATATAATTTATCCCCAATTGAAGTATAAGTAAGATATATCCTCTTTGAGCTAGGATTGATTTGTATATTTTTTTCATTTCCAATTTCATACACAATCTAAAGGGAAAAAGGTCTAATTAGGCCTAAAGGAGCTAAATAGTAAGACATAGTCATATGTGTGAATGTTTGATAAAACTTGGATTGTCAAATAAGTATAAGGTTATAAAGGATATTAATATTTCAAGGATATTGTATAAATTAATTTTATTGCCAAAACGATCAAAACATGCATCATGAAGGGCTTGAAACAATTAAAATCTAGACCTACCAATCTGTAGACTTGTAGGTCTTCATTTTCAAGTAAATCAAATGAGCCTTGCATGGAATGATGAGGTATGAAGACCAAAAGAGATATATAAAACATGGAAAAGAGATTTAAAAATTGGTGTAGGGTATAATATAGGTGAATAGTCAGTAAGAGGATCATCCTTGTACACTAACAAACATTAGGCCTAAATCAAGCACATGCAGGCATGCTTAAGCAAGTTGAGGGGAATATGTATTATAATGTGAGGTTGAAGTTTTGAAATGTGAGAAAAAATTTTGAGTATGATAGGAGGTTATATTTCTCCATGAAAAGAATCATAGAATGCATTGTGACTATTTTCTACTTAGAACCTAGCCAATGATCTCTTATAGGCCTAGTAGAGAGCTTCAAGTCTGTTTATAGAAGTGTGAAGGAAACATGTAATATTGCATTTAAAATTGGTTCTACATGATAATGAAAGGAATGAGGATCCATATCATTATTTTTAATAAATATTTTATCTTTTTAATCTAAATAAAAACTCCAAATAAGTCCATTAGGGCCAAACTAGGCTAATGGTTTACAAACCCCTAAATTATGAAAAATATGTTTTCAAACCATTTGAAAGGTCAATAACTATTATGGATCACTAATAACCATGATATATAATAATTAATACATAATTATATTATTTTCCAACCATAAAATACATTTTAAGGTGTTTTATCCCAAAAATCCTCTCTATCGATCTCACACATAGTCTTACAGGCCTAAGAAGCAGTCTTAAGAAGCTCAAAAATCCATGGAAGATGTGCATGGTGTAAAATTTATCTTTGAGGAGTTAGGAAAGGTTTTTACCTCCAACCCATGTAATAGTTTTTTTTATTAGGGTCTTACATGCTACGAACAATCCTTAAGGAGGAGGGGTAGTCTAAAACCCTATTATACACTATGAAAAGCTTGAGAAACCTCAGTTTAGTGCTCAAAACATCATGAATGTTTTACATGGGATCCCAAGGAGTTTTTATAATGTGGAGAGAGTTTTTGAATTTCAAATTATGGAATTTATTCCTTCATCAAACTTCTCAGCTCTATGAATCATTAGTAACACCCCAACCACTTCAAAAGAATTGTTTTAATTGTGAAAGAACTCAAGAGAAAGTCGTGTCTCATGGATTATTTTTCAGATTTAAAACTAAAAATGGAGATGAGTTTCATCATTGATTATTTTTAGTGATCTCTTTTCCCTCTCTCTCATCTTATTTTATAAAATGGGTTTGGAAATCCATTGTTCATATCCCTCTACTGGGTATGAGAAAGTTTTACTCATTTGTATCTTGAAGCCTTGAGATAATATAAGGATTGATTCAACCTATCCATGTTGGTATTATAATGTGTTTATGCTATTTTATTTTCATAATTGGTTGATCTTTTCTCCCTTTGTAGGTCCTTGTCTCTCACCTAAACACTAGTAGATTGTCGTATGTAGGTTACATGGTGTGTGAAGGTCTTTATGCTTTTATCACAATGGAAACTTATTTTTATTGTATTTCATTATAAATTTCACTCATAACCCTTGAGTTATATGTATTTGGCTTTGGTTCCATGTGAAACATTGATGTGTAAGAATCCTTTGGAGAGAGTGTGATATTAACAAATCCTTATTTTATCCATAAGTGCTATTTAATGATCAATCAGAGGAGATATAATATAGTAATTCATCACCTCCTATAGTATAGGTTTTGATTTCATGTCCCCCATATCCCTTTTCATTATCAAGATAAGTAGGTTTGGGTAGTAGTTGAGCTTAAATGATGCATCAAGGGAGTTAGCCCCAAAACTAGATATTCACCTCACCTATTAGGATACCCACAATGATATGTGATTTCATTGTATCAAATGAATAAATTAGGTGTTATCACTTAGATTTTACACCCATTTTTGTGGTAGTGTGCTATGTAATATGAGCAAATTATGGGAAATCTAATGGCATAATGGGATCACCTCTAAGCTATAGGACCTTCATGAATTCGAGGTGAACATATGGATAAGGTTATCTTCCTTTCACTAAGTTTGATGTAACTGATATATTAATAGTTCATGTTAAAATTCTACTTCTTAGTGATCTTACTCCTAAACTAGGGTTTGACTTGTGAGGAAGAGATTTTTAGAAATGAATTTGTAAAACTAGAAAATGGTGATTGTACCAAATAATTATAGTGGAAATTAATGCTTACTTTATATGAACACAACAAAATAATAAATATAATAAAGTATATTTGAACACAAGATTATGTAAATATGAAGCCAAAGGTAATATTTTTAACTTATCATATAAGGAACATGATGTTTTATTTTAATTAACCAAATTTTCAAAATGGCAAAATAATACCACAAATGAAATTTTGTGCTTGAAACAAGACTTAAATCATTCATAAACTTAACAAATAGCCTTGCATACATAAAGATAACATAGATAAGGAAGTCAAAACATCAATATATTATCATTCTCTAGGTTATAACATGTAGATCAATTATTCAAAGTGCAGAATAATTTCTCCAATATCAAAAATATGAGATGGGCTATGCCATGGTACCCATATTTATTAAAAATACTATCTTGAAAGAGAGGTAGTTATCAACACCCTATGCCTAGTTAAAGAGAAATAAAATATAGAAAACCTCATGAAAATGGTAGGATCTTCATTCTAGAATGACATCTTTAGTGAGGTAAATGGCTGGAACAAGAACATACAATTGTTGGGCACTTCAACAAGTACTGAATATGTGGGAAAATCCATTGAATCTTCATACAAACATCTTCCTTGTCTTCAGTTCAACTATTTTTATTTTTTACAAAGAATGAGGCACCAAAATAAACTAACACTTAGAAAATTTGAAAGCTTTTAGGTATTTTAGGTAATAACTTAAAAAACCTAACATGTATTTTTTAGTTGAGAATTTTACAACCTTTTAAGTCATCCAACTTTGATAAAATTGGAATTGCAAATTATTGTTGACCAAATTTGAATTCTAGTAAAATGAGGTCAACACATACTATTTTAAACTTTATAATAAGGTTCCCATGTGTCCTATAGGGTGTCATGTTAGTCTATTATCTCACTTATCCTTTCCCTAGTCTTTGTTGAAGCCCACCCTCCTTGAAATGGCCTAGTCAGCCAAAGTCAACCTTGGTAAAGCTTGGTAAAAGGATTATTTTGTGTCAAATTTTCCCTAATATAGTATTTATCATGTTTCAATTTGTTTACAAGTCATAGATTGGTCATTTTTTTATGTCTTGTGTGCAAAAAGGGGTCTTTTGGCCACTTTCTAGCCTATTAATTCACTTGTACAAGCATCCAAGAGGTAAAACTGGTCACCAAGATTAGTTTCAATGTGAAAGAGGTTAGGATCATGTTAGGGGAATTTAGATGTCAGCCAAGAGTTAGTTATCATTAAAAATTGGAGTTTTTCCTTATTTTTAGGCCCTTTTGGGCACTTGTATGGTTACCATTATTTGATATTCAGCTAAAAACATGTTTGGAGTGTATCTTAACCTCCACACACGCATTTTAAAATTTGTGTTTCAAGGATAATGAAAAAAAAGTTCATTTGCAACTTATTTCCCCCCATTTTCTCTTAGTAAGCAAAGAAGGGTCAACTTTAAGAACTTGGTGTGGATGGTATAGGTGGAGTTTGTAGGAGTGATTTTGGGGGTGGATTTTAATTTTATTTAATTAATTTTAATAAAAATAACTTTTTTTTTGGTGGTTCCTCCTTTATATATAATGGCTAACACTCTAGGCAACTTTTTATGCATGTTCAACCATGAGGGGGTCTCATTTTGAACCTGTTTCAAGTTTTCTTACATTGTATTGATGTATTTACTTGTTTAAAGTGTTAATAAATGTTTTTAAAGACATAATAATTCTTATTATTTTTTTTTAAATCTCAATGTCTAAGAAAATCCTCTTCTAGGCTTATAGGTGCTCCAAACTAGTTTTCTTTCACTTGCAACTACTTTAGGTGTTTTCAAAGATATTTTCCATGTGGGATGGAATAATGGGATGTTATTTCAAAGGTTTGGATCATTTTTTATGATTTTAAAAATGTTGGAACTAGTTTTCAACTCATATAATGTCATATCCATGCTCAAATGTGTAACCCTTCCTCAATGCCAACACTCCTTGAGATGATGACAACCTATAGGTTCCATTGAAGGTGTTGTTTAACTTGATTTCAAATTTTTTTAATAAAGGTTTTTAAATTTAAGGATATAAAATACATTATAGGTGTTTGGATAATCTCAACCTTATACACTTTTGCTCTTTCCTACTCTTGCTTGCATATCACAAACTCTGAAGCTACATACATACCCCTGTTGACATCATCATGATTGGGTAAGAACCTTCATAGTGGTTTCAAGCCTTTGGAGATGTTTAGAGTGAAATTTTGAGATGTTTGAGATTGATAGATAAGGGTTAAAAGGTGATATGAGAGTTCAAGTAAATGTGACTAGGTTTTGGAACTTTGTTCCAAAAAAATGAAAACAAAGGTCTTTTGAGATCATGTATATGATATTAAAAGAATATAAAATATTCCTAATTGCTTGGTTTAGTATTAATATCCACATAATATAATAATGAAAATTTTTAAGACCAAATACTAAGATGGAAATGGTCATTTGGACCTTCAAATTTGCCAAGAAAACCACTGAAACAGGTCAGTGAAGTCTACAAGATTTTGAAAGAAAGTTCACCACACTTTACTTTTGAAGATCCTCAACTATGACATCAAGTTTGAAATATTAAAAATGATTAAAATGAAACTAATAAACCAAGAGGTTAGATAAAAGGTGGTGGGACTTGTGATGACCCCCTAACACTCTTCCCTATCTATATAAGGGACTAAGAACAACCACCTACAACTGAGCATAAGATAAAGTTGTAAACAAAACATCTAGTTGGAATTTTATGATCTATTCAAGGAGGATACAATAATAATTAATATTAGGTTACCCATTTAGGTTAAATAAAACCCTAATCAATACATTATCAAGTGCATATAGAGCCAAATCAACCTACATGCATGCCTAAAGACCATAAGGCATAGTCTTGCAAAAGAGGTTGCTTGAAAGTTGAAGTATATGAGATAAAGGGTTGAATTTGAAACTTGTTTTAAAATTTAAAAGAGGATAGTATGTTTTGTGACTTAAAATTCTTCAATAATAATCAAACCCCCATTACACAAGTTTCAAATGCCCCCAAATCCACCCACAGGCCTATATGGACTGAGATAGGCAACGAGTTAAAAGTAGGTTTTTCTTGCACCAAATGGGACTGTGTTAGTAAATTTTGACTTGAAAAAAGTGAAGGATGATATCAAGGGAACATAAAAATTTCTTAATTCACTTTTCAAACCATGTTTTGTGATACCAGTCTCCAAACACAGTCAAAGTGACTCTATCTTAGTCAAACCATGAAACTAGTCAAGTAGGGATGGAGTATGAGAGTCTTCTAGTAGAAATCATATTGGGGATGATTATAATAGAGTTTATATATTAATCACAAGTAAATAATGGACATAATTAAATAGGAAAAAATAAAAATAACCTTTTTCAAAGGCAAAACTCAGTCTTAGACCCTATTTATCATGCACAATCCTACACTTCAAAGTTTGCCTTAGAAACATGTAAAGTTTGGTGATCAAATATTGGAGTTGACGGATAAAAATTATTAAAAGTAAACATTTTTGTTTGATTAATATTCCTAAATAATCATTTTTTTATGACTAATAGGGTAAGTGCCCCCTATTTTGTCTCAGATAAGGGGCTCTTTTCCCCTTACATAAACCCTATTTTCTTGTTGAATGAGGTAGAGACATGGACCAAAGGTCCAAAAAAGATTTAATGAAGGTTTTTTAAGTTTTTAAACACCCAATAAAATATATAAAATAAACCTAGAGGGTCTGGGAATAATCAGGGTATCCTACACAAGAAGGTTTGCATACATACCTAACAGACAAGGAATAGGCCTAATTCCAAATAGGATGTAATGCCCCTTTTTAGCGTGATCTTGTTTTATGATGATTAGCCTATTATGAAACCTTTGTAGGCTAATAATATGGATAGAGGGTCATGATGGATGCTTGGCTTGGCTTCAACTAGCGTAATTTTTCCAGTTGGCTTTCGTTCAGGCTCTTTCAGACATGTATTGAGGGAGATATTAATATTTGATTGATTTAATTAAATATTAATTATTTAGCATATTTTCATTATGAAACCCTAATTATTAATTATGAAACCCTAATTAGGGCAAGCACACTTTTTAGAAGATATAAGGGTTTCTTATTGGAGGGAGGCCATAATGATTATGATTATTGATTATTGATTTTGAAGACAATTTTGCTAAGGGTTTTTCTAAGAAGACTGAACCAAGGGTTTCCAAAATTCCATTTGCATTGAAGAACATGCACTCTTCAGTGTGTGCAATCTAGAGGTTGTGAAATATCATCTGATCTATTACTGGTTTGAGAGATAACTTCACATAGAGGTTATCACATAGGTTTACATGTATTTATTTCATTAGGTTTTGATTTAGAAAATTATCTAGATAAAGATATTTCGTATTAGTGCCATATTTATTGAGATCAGGCATCTAACATATAGGCCATACTATATTGTATTTCACTGATGTATATAATCCATATAGATCCATACTAGGTTGTACCAGCTAAACTACAAATTGAAGAAAGGTGCCATTAGTAGTTACAAGCTATAGGCCACATAGAGACCGACATCAGCAGTAGAGACTGACATCGGCTAACTAAATATCGACATCAGTAGAGTAGCCAACTAATAGTGACTGACATCGGTAGGATATCGACTGATGGTGGCAGTATAACTGACGTCGGTGACTATGTTTTCACATAAAAACCCATGTAGTACCAGATTTAGAGTTGTTTCCAAATTTACAAGAAATAATCAGGTTTTTTTAATAATGTTTCATATTATTTTATATGCATGACAAAGACTCCATATTGTAATCATCTAGAAGAACAATAATATCATTGATTAGCCAGTTGATAGATTACATTGTTGTTTATTTATTTGATTGAATTTATCTCACAAAATCGTATCTTTATTCTTGCAAAAACATCAAAAAAATTAAGATACAAAGAAGCAATATAAAATATTCCATTTTAGAATTCAAGGGAAACATGGGTTTCTACAATGGTATCAAAGCTAAATCCTACCATCCTGAGGGTTTAGCAATCTCATGTAGCCATAAGAGTTGGGACCACATAGGTATAACACACGCAGTAGAGCCTTACTTGAAGGTACCCAGGTGTTAGAACAACAACCGATCACCATGAGTGATAGGCATGAGGGTATCCCACCCAGGGGCCACAAACATAATGATGATCAAGGCACCAGAGAATTCTTCTATGTGATGATTACAGGCCAGCAGTAGATGATGCAGGCACTACAGGCACACACTATGGTAGAGAGTATGAACCCACCTGTTAGATAGAATGGGGAGCTAAGAGATAATATGAGTGCTATAGTTAATTAGAGACCATAGCTGGCCCATTCTAGGAATGTTGATAGGCCTACATGTTCTACATTTGTTCAAGATGAACCAGAAGAAGCACCAATAGAGGAGGTGGTAGGAGATTCCCTATTTGCAGATGCCCTCACGGATACAAATGATGAGTGGAACTTATTATCTCCTTAGGTTTAGGAGAGGATGTCATTTGATCATTTTTTTAATCAGAGGAGAGAGCACTATAGATTAGTTAGACATGATAGGAGGCCTAGAGGTCAACTTAGTGAGTTGAAGAAGGCTACAGGCAAGCTTTATTTGACTACTTTTGATGGTAGTGGCAAGATGACAGCTCAAGCTTGGGTTCATAAGCTTGATACATTCTTGGCATTGAGGCCAATGACAGAGATAAAGGCCATCAAATACACCACTTTGCACTTAGAGGGAGTAGCACATGATTAGTGGTACCATGGTATGGTAACACTTCAGCATAACCAGGTGATAGAGTACCAAGACTTCATGGAGAGGTTGGTTGAGAGGTTTGACAAGAAAGATCTTGAAGTTTACTTTTGAGATCTAGCATAGTTGAAACAAACAAGCAACTTGGAGTCCTTCATTTGTGATTTTTAGCGATTGGCAGTCATGGTGCCAAACATTTCAGAGCGTAGATTGGTAATTCTTTTCATAGAGGACCTATCCAAACCATTGAGAGGTTGGATCAAAGCCTTTGATCACCCTTCATTACAAGAAGCTATGAAGAAGGCACATAGCATGGAGATGGTAGCCCCATCTAGTAAGTTTAACTCTAGAGGTACTTTTTCATTTAGGGACAGTAAGGGCTTCAACAGAGATAGAGAAGGATTAGATTTCAACAAAGATAAATTAGGTGTTAAGAATGATTCAAAGGCCAATCCAATAGCACCACCTTTGGATTGAGATGCTCTTAATGATCTACACAAAAAGAAGCTTTGCTTCTACTACAAAGGTCCCTATGATGCCAATCACAATTGTCTTTTGAGGCCTAAGGGCAAGGCAAATTGTGTGATGTGGGCTTTTTATGAGGATTCAGAATCAGAAGATTCCAAATAGTAGGAGAGTTCTAAGGAGTCAGAGGTAGAGGCTTCAAAGCCTAAGGCAAAGGTAGATTTAGAGCTTCAAATATAGGAGTCATGCCTATCCAGCATTTAGTCAAATGATTCATTCAAACTTCATGGAGTTTTGGCAGGACAGAGGGTCATCACCCTTCTTGACACAGGGGCCACACATAATTTTATTGATGCTAGATTTGTGGAGAAGCATGGACTCACTTCCAAGGATTTCAAGGGCATTAGAGTTAAGGTAGCCAACGATTACACTCTTAGGTGTGAGTAGATGATTAGAGACCTCCCATTGCGCTTGAACAACTATGAGTTCAAGGCTGATTATTATGTGGTGAGCATGGGGGATATAGACTTAGTATTGGGTATGAAGTGGATTCATTCCCTTGAGGAAGTCACTCTTTGTCTCAAGGACATGGAGGTTCATTTTGATGTTGATGGGAAGACACATATTCTTAAGGCAATAAGGGGCAGCAACATCAAAACTATGTTTTTTCATCGGATGGAGAGGCTCATACGACACGATATGGTAGAGTGGGCTGCCGAGTGCACATTGGCACCAATACAGGAGAGACATGTGGACGAGATTTGTATTGAGGTGAGTTCAGTTCAGGAGTTAGCACATGTTGATGATGATATGAGTATGTCTAGCATTCACACTCCAAATTTAGAGATTGTTGTGGGCATGGTGATAGGTGCTGGGGTTGACAGCTTGTTGGTGCATGACTTAGAGCAGGAGTTGATGGCAAGCAGATTTGGTTTGTGTTGTTGCTATTTAACATGTGATGTCTCTTCATTATCAGTGATGTCATTTGTTTAGGTGTTGAGTGTAGTGTCTCAGTTGCTGATTTTTGTACTATTGATGCTAATGATTTCTTCATAGGGGTTGATTGGTGACATGAGGGACATTACACAATCTTTTCCTTGGGATCCAGGTGGTGTGATGTTAACTTTATTGTTGAGATTGCTTGGGGACAAGCAATTTCAGGGAGGGCAGATTGTAATGTCCCCTTTTTAGCATGATCTTGTTTTATGATGATTAGCCTATTATGCAACCTTTGTAGGTTGATAAGATGGATAGAGGGTCATGATGGATGCTTGGCTTGGCTTTGACTAGCAGAATTTTTCTAGTTGGCTTTCGTTTGGGCTCTTTCAAACATGTATTGAGAGAGATATTAATATTTGATTGATTTAATTAAATATTAGTTATTTAGCATATTTTCATTATGAAACCCTAATTAGGGCAAGCACACTTTTTAGAAGATATAAGGATTTCTTATTGGAGGGAGGCCATAATGATTATGATTATTGATTATTGATTTTGAAGACAATTTTGCTAAGGGTTTTTCTGAGAAGACTGAACCAAGGGTTTCCAAAATTCCATTTGCATTGAAGAACATGCACTCTTCAGTGTGTGTAATTCAGAGGTTGTGAAATATCAGTTGATTTATTGCCAGTTTGAGAGATAACTTCACACAAAGGTTATCACAGAGGTTTACAAGTATTTATTTCATTAGGTTTTGATTTAGAAAATTATCCAGATAAATATCTTTCATATTAGTTCCATATTTCTTGAGATCAAGCATCCAGCATACAGGCCATACTATATTGTGTTTTGTTGCTATATAGAATTTGTATAGATCCGTACCAAGCCGTACCAGCCAAATTGCAAATTGAAGAGAGGTGCTGTTAGTAGTTACAGGCCGTAGGCTGCACAAAGACTAACATCAGTAGCAGAGACCAACATCGGCTGACTAAATACTGACGTCAATAGAGTAGCTAACTGATAGTGACCAACGTTGGCAGGATATCAACTAATGGCAGTAATATAACCGACGTCGGCGATTGTGTTTTCATATAGAAACCCATGTAGTACCAGATTTAGAGTTATTTCCAAATTTGCAAGAAATAATCATGTTTTTTGAATAATGTTTCATATTATTTTATATGCATGACAAAGACTCCATATTGTAATCGTCTAGAAGAACAATAAGATCATTGATTAGCCAGTTGATAGATTACATTGTTGTTTATTTATTTGATTGAATTTATCTCACAAAATCGTATCTTTATTCTTGCAAAAACATAAAAAAAAGTAAGATATAGAGAAGCAATATAAAATATTCCATTTCATAATTCAAGGGAAATAGGGGTTTCTACATAGGAGGTCACTTTTGTTTTGGGCCTTCAAAAAACATCTCAATGAATTGGATAATATTCATAAAGGTGTAAATAATTTTTTCAAGATTATAAATGGCATGATAATTACAAATAGTGGTCTTTTGTCTCAATGGAGCAGGTAGGTTCATTGACAAGGTATAAACCTAGTCTCAAAACTAGGGTCATTTCCATTTTTAGCTCTTAAAGAGATATTCTAAGGATTGAAGGATGTGATTATGGAATATAAAAAGGTTTATGAGCTTATAAATGGTAGAAGGAATCACAAACGGAGCATTTTTTGGGCTTGAGGCACACAAACCCTCACAAAATGCATGAAAATGACTCGAATGGCCATCTTAATATGCTCATATCTTTTTTTAACCTTTACATGGGAACTTGAGACATTCATATAATTTTAAGGGGGTACTTGAGAATAAATAAGTGAAATTTTATCATATTTCCAAGGTGCCATGACTATGAATGAATGTTAATAATGAAAACCACCCCAAAACCCTTGCAAACCTTGTTTTAGGACCTAATGGAGGAGATGAGGCTTAAAGTTCCTCAAAATGGATGAATTTGAACATGCATTTAAAAAATAAGTTGTTTCTATCTTCATTAGGATAAAATAAATGGAATTGGATTGTATAGAATCCATACAAGGGAAGCAAAAAATAGGTTTTATTGAAATTTTCTTATATTTTGTAGGTCCTAAAGTTGATCATGAGATTATAATCACTTTGGATGGTATATTAGGACTTGAACCAAATCCATATGTAATTTTAAAAGATTTTAAACTGTCACAAGTGTCTCTTTTATCTCTTTCCTTTCAGCTAGTCTAGTAGGCAAATAGTGGACACTTAGGAAAAAATGGTGAATCCTCAATTCGAAGGCCTTTTAAGGATTATTTATTAAAACTAATGTTATGTACACCTTGGAAATATGTTATTCACCCTTTTTAATGTATCATATATCAGAGGTGAGAAGGTTTTAGGTGTCAAGTGTGAGGGTTGTATGGAGGAAGCTTATTTTGGGATTGTCTTGGATAATGGTACATGCCCAGAATGATAAGGATGATCAAGAGCATCTCTAATGCATGTGAGGACTTGATAGTAACCCCTAATAATTATAATAATCATCATACCTAATTATGTGCAATGATAGGGTAGTTTTTGATGGTAAATCATGAGGGGTAGTTTTTTGTGCATGTAAAAGAGTTTTTAAATCATTTTCCAAGTCTAAAATGATTTCAAATGACATTTTAGACCCTTGATATTATATTTATTACCCCATACCTCTCTCCCATGCATTTATAACTAATTTTATCAAATTGAAACATGTCCAAGTGACTCTTGGACTCCCCTTATCTTCCTCTTCCCATTTCTTCTATAAATTTTGGCCTTTTGGCAATGTATTGGATCTCTCCACTTGGGTATGGTGAATCCCTACAAAAATTATACCTTGAATAAATAAAGACAAGTAATTTTACCTCATTAAAATATTTCACTAAGTGTACATGATATTGTTTAGTCTTGTGCAAGTGTGATGTCTAACCTTCACATGTTACTCATATTACTACCTAGTGTTTTATGATCTTTTTCTTGCAGGTCAACAAGAAGTGTCAAGTGAGGTTATATGTATAGTGAATATATCATTCAATACAATGTATTATAATTCCTATATCCTATGTCTTCCTAACCTAATCTATCTCTAAGACCGGATGTTGAAGCATTGATGTGTGTGTGTGTGTGTGTGTGTGTGTGTGTGAGAGAGAGAGAGAGAGAGAGAGAGAGAGAGAGAGAGAGAGAGAGAGAGAGAGAGAGAGAGAGAGAGAGAGAGAGAGTTGATGTTGGGTGAAGTGTATATGTAACTTGTTCTTGGTTCTAAGTGTATATTAAAGAGTGTGTGTAGATAAATAATTTTTTGTATCACCTCCCATAAATTATGATTAATTTTAATGTTTTTATTAACCCATTTTCATCCCCCTAATTGTTAGTAGTAGGAATATGAGCTTTAGTGATGCATCAAGGGGAGCTAACCCCTAATCTTAAGATCCACCTCCTAATAGGGATACCCACAACCTTGAGATGGTTCCATTGTCTCACTTTAATGAGTATAAGCTTTCCCCATATCCTCATTGGGTGACATTTCAAGTGAAAATATTTTTTATCATGCTTGATGGGACAAGATTTCCATTCTTTGAGAAGTTTTGGTGTTCTTCTCAAGATACTAGATTTTGGAGGCAAGTTTGCTAAACACTAATGGTGACTCCATATATGAGTATAATGGTAAAGTAAATTAGGTATACATATTTAAATATTTTTTCTTGTTTCATTCTCTTTCATGGGTGACTCATGGAGAATTATGAGTTTGAGATTGTCTTAACACAAGTCAGGCTAACATATCCTTCTTTGCCTCTTCCCCTAAATTATGAGCAAATTCTTGGCCAATATTATCATGATCCCCATCAAGAATATGTTTCCTATGACCAAATTTATAAAAATATTACTCCATATATCCCACTTATCTGCTCTCCAAGCCATTCCATTGCTAGTTTCAAAAAGACTCTCATTGGTTATCAAGACTACATGTTAGACCTTGACACTAGGTATGGTTGTGGTCAAGTCATCCCTAGTGTTTGTGTCAAGAGTGTGAGGAATGCTTTGGAAAAAATCAAAAGGGGATGGATTAATATATAAAAATATATTTGTACATGTATTTATAGTTATATGATTAATATTTGTGGTCTAATTTTCCATCTAGAGGAGAGATTGAGATCTTGTGAACTAACTCCATTTTGGTAGCCTCAAAGTGTCCCAAATTCTATGTCCATTTCCCAAAAATTATTTTCTTGGAAACCCATTCAAGAAATTAGAAAAGAGAAGGAGGATATAATTATGGAGTAGGTTGGTACATTTTAAGGATGTAGTTAGAAAGATGTTTTAGATTTTGAAGCTCACCTTGAAAGGAAGCTTGAATTATCCAATAAAGTTTTGAGACAATCCATCACAATAATGGAAGGTTAACTCTCAAAGCCCATTTCCCCAAGTTTACATCAAGAAGACAACCAAAAATAGACTTCAAATTTATTAAATATATCATTCAATCCTTCAATATCTCCTCAACCCCATGAAAACATCCTTTAGCCTACCTTCCCAAGATGGAAAGAGGTGGTCGTAGCCTATGAAAAAAAGAAAAAATCAGGATTAAGTGGAGAAATTGTTAGGCAACAGAAATTTAAAACCATTAAACTCCCTCCCACCCTTCCTTAATAAGCCATCTAACCCAACTTTTCACCCCTTTTAACTGATCAAGGTTGCCTTCTCAATGTTGAGAATTTCATTGCTACTTGAGAATCCCCTTTGGCCAAGCTTCCTATTTTTGAAAGGCTTAATCTTGACATCACTAAGAGGGAAGATGAGATTAAAATATCAGATTGGATTGAAGAGGAAGATGGGCTGATTGTAGGTTGTGAAGATAAGGAAGAAGATCCTACTTGTGTTGAAGAAGATGCCTTGAAAGAATTTTTTTTGGATTCCAAAGAAGAAGAGGAAATGGTCTCTTTTGTTTTTCCTTTTCAAGATGTAGACCAGTCAAAGGATGATGATCTATGGTAGATATTTGAGAGAATATGTAATGAAGTTGAAGCCCTCAAAGAACCTAAAAATCCTTTGTAGTATACTAGCCATGACAAGTAAGTATGTGTGTCTCAAAAGGAGGACATATGGCATATTTATATGAAATTATTCCAAAAGTACGAGGAACGTGAGAAGACTAAGCTCCTAGACAAACAAGTCTAGGATGTTGGAGAGTAGGTATGTGTTGAGGATCAACATCATGAACATAGATTAGATCATAATGGAGTAATATATGATCTTTAAAATTTTAGAGATGATGATAAGTTTTGTTTTATAACCATTTATGAAGCTACCTCCACTAACATCAATGAAGAATGTGAGCAAGAAATAGTTCCACATGGTCATGATATAATTCCCTTTGAAGAGTTTGAAGACATTGTGACCATTGAGAAGGATAATGAGATCCTTTAAAGAGATATTGACTTCCAACAAGTTTTCCCATGCATGGATATGCAAATCAATCATGAGGAGACAAGGGGAGAATAGTATAAAGCATGCTTTGAAGTCTAAGAGGAATTCATCTACTTTGATAATGTATGAGAGATGGATTCATTGGATGATGTACAAAGACAAAGAGAAAAGAGAAAGAAAGAGGAATATAACACAACATCCAAGAATAAGTATGATTGGAATCCTCACTCATCTAGTGAGGTTGGATATCTAAGGTACTTCCCTTATGATCCAAGAAGGGAGGTATGATCAAGATGATATCGGAGTTGTTTCTAGAATCTGGATAATACGAGTGCAATGGAGACATGATCACACAAGATGAAGCAATTACACATCACATAGATGCTAAATCAATTTGAAAAATACACAAGAAGATAAATTGCACAAGGCAACATAGATAAAACCAAAATCTAATTAACATAAGATGGCCAAAGTGAAGAATACATATAGGAGAGAACGTAAGTAACTCCTCCACAAGAGGTGGCCAAGGCACCCCAAGAATAGACTGTAACTCCTCCATGAAAGGTGGTGACAAGGTGCTAAGAATAGAGAAGTAACTCCCATCAAGGGAGTTACTTATGACATTCCTATGACACCTATGACACATCTATGACACACATCTCCACTTAAGCTAGCCTATACCACAAATGTAGGAAAACTCCATGTATGCACAAGAAATACAATTTCCCTAATTAAAAGATAGGAAAAAATAAAAACCTACACTAATACCCCCCCATAAGCGCAGCTTAGGTGGGTAGTATGGAAATATAAAATGGGTCCCGGAAACTAGGTTTGATGAGGTACCCATATGCAATTGCAATCTCCCATAAGATAGAGAAAAGGAGAAACCCATAGGAAAAAACTCCCCCCCAAAAGAGAGACATAAAAGAAAGAAGAGGCTAGTGGGTCCCCTAAAGATGATGCTACTGTAGATGTGGACCACCCCCAAAGAAGAGCTCATAGATGAATGAACTTGCTCTTAATGAAAGGTTTGGTGAAGATGTCTGCAACCTACTCTGAAGACTAGAAAACTATCAAGTCAATGACCTGACTATGAATAAGCTCCCAAATGAAATGCATGTGAATCTCTATATGCTTGGTCTACTAGTGCTGAACTAGATTCCTACAAATTTGAATGGTACTCTGGTTGTCATAATAAATGATGGTGGGCTACCTGATAGGAATGCCAAACTCAAAAAGTATCCCTTAAAGCCAAATAGCCTCAGTAGCTGCATTAACAGCTCCCCTGTACTCTACCTCTATGGATGATATAGCAATAACATTTTACTTCTTGTTAGACCAACTGATAAGACCAAAACCTAGAGAGAAACTATAACTAGAAATAGACTTGCAATTCTATGAATTGCTATCCCAGTCTGAATCTGTATATCCAACCAAGTCAACCTCTATGCCAAATCTGTAATGAATCTCATATCTCTTTGAACCCTGTATGTAATGCAAGATTCTCTTTGTTGCTTTCCAATGTAACTCATGAGGTTCCTGCATAAATTTGGAGACAAGTCCCACAATATATGATATGTCAAGCCTAGTGTAAGTCAAGTAGATGAGACTACCAACAAGTTGTTGATATCGAGTGGCATCAACCAATGGTGAAGAATAGTCAGCCTCAAGCTTAACTCTTGATAGAAAGGGAGTCAGAGATGGCTTGCAATCAACCATGTGAAACCAAGCTAATAAGTCAAGAGCATACTTAGGCTGTGCAAGAGAAATATCTAAATCTAGCTGTGAGATCTCAATGCTAAGGAAATAGTGTAAAAAACCCAAGTTTTTCATGTCAAATCTATCCTAGAGAGATGCCTTCACCACTATAATAGCCGATTAAGAACTCCCAGTGATCAAAAGGTCATCAACACATAGAACCAAAATTAGGAGCAAATCATCCTACCATAAGAAGTAGACACTAAGATTAGAATGACACCTAGTGAAACCCACTATGAGAAGGAAGGAATCCATCTTGGCATACCAAGCTTGAGGGGCCTGTTTGAGGCCATAGATAGATTTCTTAAGTCTACATACTAAGGAAGAATCTTGAACAAATCTTGGTGGCTGCTCCATGTAAATCTCCTCCTCTAGGTCTCCATGAAGAAATGCACTCTTCACATCCATCTGATGCACATCCCAACCATGTGCTATGGTAATAGCCAAGGTGAGTCAGATAGAAGTCATCTTTGCAATGGGTGTAAAGGTCTCTGAGTAGTCAATGCATGCCACCTATGAGAAATCCTTAGTGACCAATCGTGCCTTATACTTATCAACTGACCCATCTACTACAAACTTGGTATGCTATATCCACCTACATCAAACCATCTTTCTTCCCTTAAGAAGTGAAGTCAAATCCCAAGTGTGATTTTTGATTAAGGAAGAATATTCTTCCTCCATAGCACTATCCCACTTAGGTTCCCCTAATGCCTCTCAAAAAGTCTATGGATCTAAAATTGAAGTAAAGAAGGCATGTGGATCTCTCTAAAAATCCCCCCTAGTACATTTGTTATCTATGGGATCTCTTGCCCAAGTGCCATCACTCTCAAGTGTCTGTCTGGCTCAAAGTGACCTAGAAGTGGGTGAATTAAGTGCTAACTCCTCATCCTTTGACTAACTAGAGGTGGATGACACTAAATCACTATCCTTGTTGTTTGAACTTGAAGAAGAATAAGATGTCTCTGGCTTAAGAACCTATTGTGGCTGATCTGAATCTAATGAGGAATCATCATGAAGAAGTAGATCTGATGAGGGAGAAGAAGTGTCAAGTGTTGAGTCTCTAGGACTCTCCTAAAAATGGACACTTCTCTCTATGAACAACTCATGAGTGACTAAATCTAGAAGGTGATATCCCTTAATACCATCTGAATATCCTACAAAGATGCAAGGCTTGGATTGACATTCCATAGCTTTGTGTTTCCTCTTTAGATGTGGGCCATGGCTAGGGATCTAAAAACCCTAAGGTGCTCAACATCAGGTTTCCTTTTATGCCAAGATTTAAAGGGTGTTATCCCTTTCAAAGCTTTGTGAAGAACCTTATTTTGAATGTAGCAATCAAAATTGATGGCTTCGGCCCAGTATTGTGGTGCTAAGGATTTAGAGTGAATCATACAACTACCTATCTCTTTCAAGATCCTATTTTTGCATTCAGTAACCCCATTCTATGAAGGAGTGTAAGTGACTATGCACTGCAAATCAATCTCCTCTATGGTGTAAAACTGCTCAAACCTATTGCTGACACACTCCCCTCCATTATCAATTTGAAGAACCTTTATGGATTTCTCAGTCTATTTCTCAACAAGAGCCTTAAAGTCTAAAAAAATTATAAACGCTTCAAACTTTTGTTTGAGAAAATATATCCAAGTGTGCCTAGAGAAATCATCAATGAAAGTGAGGATGTACTTGGCCCTTATGAAAGATGGTTTGGGAAAGGGTCCTGATACATCACTATGGACTAACTCCAAAGGTTGTGAAGCCCTCCAAGCTTTGCCTTTGTCAAATTTTTCTTCTGGATGCTTCCTAAGGGAGCACCCCTCGCAAAGTCCTTTTGAGAATTGGACATGAGGCAAGCCAATGACCATGTCATTTTTGCAAAGTTGCTCAAGGTAGCAGTAGTTAAGGTGGCCAAA
This sequence comes from Torreya grandis, assembly GCA_037957365.1. Classification (NCBI taxonomy): domain Eukaryota; kingdom Viridiplantae; phylum Streptophyta; class Pinopsida; order Cupressales; family Taxaceae; genus Torreya; species Torreya grandis. Next base: position 1,106,630 of record JARHVA010005053.1, on the reverse strand, counting down.
CCACTCATGCCATAATTTACTAACTCCATCTAAATGAGTTAGCAATGTTGTTGAAGAATCAGGTGCAAAAGGTGAGAAGGTCTATAACCTGGCTTGGTGATCTATCTTACCCACTGCCACTGTAGTATCACTATGTAAGTCCCTGATAGCCACTAAATCTGGTGAAAACTCAACTCTCATGCCCTGACCAATGTGAGTGATTTGTTACACTGACAGGAGATTGGTTGAAAGAGAAGGAACACTTAAAACATTATTGAATGTTCCTCCTTCCATTTCAACTAACCCTCTCCCTGCAATAGAAACTGAAGTGTCATCACCCAAACTAATTGAAGTCATGCTATAAGGCTCTAAAGACAAAAACTCAACTAGTGAAGAGCCCATGTGGTGAGAAGCACCTGAGTTGATGACCCATGAAGATGTAGAAGCTATTGTAGCTACAAGGGCCTTGCCCTTTTCTTTCTCCTTACCCTTGCCTTTTTCCTTGGTAGAATCTTGGGTAGATGAATTTTGCTTGATGTACTCAGGAACACCTATGTTGTTCTTCTCTAGAAGATGAATTAGGTGATCTATTTGTTTCTTCATGCATTTGTGTTCATCATGCCCTATACTTTTACAATAGGCAAACTTAACCTTCTCCTTCCTAGGTTTAGCATTGGATGAGGAAGACTTAATGTTGTTTTTGGTAGGATTGTTGTTTTCTTTCTTCTTCTCCTGGTCCTTGTTCTTTTTCTTCTTCTCCTTTGTTGAAGTCTTATCCTTACCATTTCTAGCTATCAAATCTTGGGGTTGATTAGACTTCATTGTGCCCATTTTAATTAGCTTATCTTGCTCCCTAGTCAAGTCGAAAATGAATGAATCCAAAGAAGGCATTTTCCATGTAATTCCAAGGGCACTTTTTGTGGTATGGAAAGTGGAGACAAAGATTGAATGGCTTGGACCTAACTTTGTGAGAATATAAAGGATGAGTTGATCATCTTTCTTCTCTATCTTGCATTCTTTAAATTGCAATCTAAGGGCCTTAAACTTAGTGAAGAAGTCTTGTAGGGTGTCAAAGTTGCTAGGACTTAGACTTATGAGTTCATTTTCGAGCTCATGACCTCTCATCTCATCAAGCTTCCCAAATAAGTTTTCTAAGGTGTCCCATATTTATTTGGTATTTTTAGAGTTTTATAAATGGAAGAGAAGTTTTGGAGACATGGACAAGCTCAGTAGTCCATAGGCTTCATCACTACGATTGTACCACTTGACCTTTTCAGCATTAGTGTTGGGTTCTACTTCAGTACCTATGGTGATCCTATACAAGCCTTTGCTTCTAAGAATGATTGACATTTTAACCTTTCATTCATGATATTTGAAGGGTGTTAGGGGTTTAAGTTGAAAATAATCCATTTTAAGCTGAATTTAGGTGAAGTTGTGTTGATTGCAAGTTTTGAAATTATGCAGAAAGGAGAATGAAAGCAAAGATATGAAAGCTGTGAAAAGTAATCACACCCCCCCCCAAAATGTTGAGCACCCCCAAAATATGCAAGTGCATGCTCAAAAGATGTTGGGCTCAGCTGAGAATGCATCTTAGAGTAATCAGTGCAAGACTTAAAGCAAACAAGATGTTGGACTCAATCGAAAATGCGTCTTGGGAGACTCAAATTTTAGGCACTTTATAAACTAGTGTGTTTTTTACAAATAACAAGCCTACACCATGGAAAATTGAATTACAAACACTTTTGAAAAAAATGGCACCCAAATCTAAGCTACTGTTTACAAGATATTAAAGGTTCACTTTTCCCATAAACTAGTGTTTTTGCAAAAAAAACACTAAAACATTAAAAAAATGCCTGTTATGAGAGAGAAAGTGGCCTTCCAACCACTCATTGGATTTGGCACAAAATGAGGAATACAAAGGAGGTTTTTGTGAGGGGGAATTGGCCTCTTACCAACCCAGGCCTCACCCTTTGTCTTCGACAGGCGAAAATATAAGTTTTAAATGTAAAACCCCAAATTATCAAACTGTCTAAAAAACTAAATATTCAGTCAAATTGACTAATTTTTTTTACAAGTCAAATTTTAACTAAAAAAAATAAAGCAAAGGATAATTTGATGGATGCCAAGTGTCTAAGGGCCCACATGGGACGCCAAGCAAGGAAGGGGCACCAAAAAAAACATAGTCCAAATTTTGCTTGCAAAAAAAATAAAAGAAATGAACTGCAGACTTGTTGGACATTGTATGGCCTGATGGTGCCTTGTTGTTGCTAAAGGTGTTACAAGAATAATAGCAGAAGGATCTGGCAGAGGTGTAGCGTATGACTACTGTTGGAGAGCGCATGGGTTTGCAGGCTGAGCACGAAGGTGCTGATTGTGTGGAGTGCTAGTTATGCCTGGATTGCTGATGATGCTGCTCCTCCCTCTGTTGCTCCACACAATAATGGCACCCAAGCTGAAGTAGAATAAGGCATAGAAAAGTGCAGTCAAGTAGGCCATTATAAAGAAGGTTGCCGGAAGGCTAGCAAGGACACCGTTGTTGCAAAACCAACACCTGAAGAGAAGATAGCCAAGACACCCAAAGGCCAATGATCCCAAGGAAAAGATACCAAAAATGATATGAAAGTTTTTTTATTTTAGATCAGATCTAGAAATAAAAAAAATAAAGAGAACTCCACTCCTCTTGATTTCAAAAAAAACTAATAGCATAACCAGACACATGATTATTGGGAAAGCTCTGATACCATATCGGAGTTGTTACCAGAATCCAGATAATGCGAGTGCAATGGAGACGTGATCACATGAGATGAAGCAAGTGCACATCACATAGATGCTAAAGCAATTTGAAAAATACACAAGAAGATAACTTGCACAAGACAAAATGGAGAAAACCAAAATCTAATTAACATGAGATGGTCAAAGTGAAGAATACATATAGGAGAGCACATAAATCCTCCACAAAAGGTGGCCAAGGCACCCCAAGAATATACTGTAACTCCTCCATGAATGGTGGTGACAAGGTGCTAAAAATAGAGAAGTAATTCCCATCAAGGGAGTTACTTATGACATTATTATGACACCTATGACACATATATGACACACATCTCCACATAAACTAGCCTATCCCACAAATGTAGGAAAACTCCATGTATGCACAAGAAATACAATTTCCCTAATTAAAAAATAGGGAAAAATAAAAACCTGCACTAATAGATGAATGTATATGTTAGTTTATTTTTAGTTGTGTCTTGTTTTCCCCTAAATTATTAGTAGCACAAATGTGTTTTATTTTGTCTTTACGTGTGTTTTTCTTTCCCTTAATGTGTTTGAGGTAATATTAGATGTCTTTTCGAGATTATCAAGGTTTGGTCCTACTATTTCCAAGTGTATTCTGACTCCCTTGCCCAATAGATAGGACAAGGCTACTAGTCCTTAAAATGTTAACCAAATATGAGTTTTAGTCAAATGAGGTTAACCCCTAATATTTTAAATTTTTTAATAAGGTTCTCATGTGTCCTATAGGGTATCATGTTAGTCTATTATCTCACTTATCCTTCCCCTAGTCTTTGTTGAAGCCTACCCTCTTTGAAATGGCCTAGTCAACCAAAGTTAACCTTAGTCAAACCTTGGTCAAGTTTGGTAAAAGGTTAATTTTGGGTAAATATTTTGGTAATATGGTAATTATCATGTTTCAATGTGTTTACAAGTCATAAATTGGTCATTTGTTATGTCTCATGTGCAAAAAGGGGTCTTTTGGCCACTTTCTAGCCTATTAATTGACTTTTATGGGCATCCAAGACGTAAAAATGGTCACCAAGGTCAATTTAAATGTGGAAAAGGTCAGGTTAATGTCAAAAAATGTCATATGTTAGCTAAGGGTTAGTTATTGTCAAAAATTTAGGAGTTTCTCCATGTTTTTAGGCCCTTTTGGGCACTTGTATGGTTACCATGATGTGATATTAAGATAAAAATGTGGGTGGAGTGTCCATTTACCTATCCAAACCCATTTTAACATTTGGGTTTCAAGGATAATTCAAAAAAGTTCATCTAAAACTTATTTTCCCCCATTTTCTCTTAGCAAGCAAAGAAGGGTCAACTTCAAGAGTTTGGTGTGGATGATATAGGTGGAGTTGGAAGGATTGATTATGGGGGTGGATTTTTTATATGATTTAAATTAATTTTCATAACAATAAATTTAAATTTTGTGGCTCCTCATTTATGAACAATGGCTAACACTCTATGCATCTTTTTATGCATGTTCAACCATGAGGGGGTCTCCTTTTGAACCTATTTCAAAATTTCTTTGTTTGGATTGATGTATTTATGTGTTTAATATGTTCTTAAATTTTTTTAAAGACATCACCATTCTTTTTATATTTTTGGAAAGCTTAATGTCAAAGAAAAGCCTCTTCTAGGCTTGTAGGTTCTACAAACTAGTTTTTTTTCACTTGCATCTACTTCATGTGTTTTGAAAGATATTTTACACATGGGATGAAAACATGGTATGTTATCTCAGAGGTTTGGATCCTTTAGTATGATTTTATAAAGGTTATAACTAGTTTTCAACTCATATAATGTCATAGCCATGCTTAAATATGTAGCCCTTCCTCATTGCCAGCCTTCACTGAGATAATGACAACCTAAAATATCCATTTAAGGTGTTGTTTAACTTGATTTAACATGTTCTTAATCAAGTTTGTTAAATTTAAGGCTATCAAACTCATTGGAGGTGTTTGGAGAATCTTAACCTTGTACACTTTTTCTCTTTCCTACTCTTGCCTACATATCAAAGTCCATGAAGCTACATACGGACCCTTACTAACATCATCATGATTGGGTAAAAACCTTCATATTGGTTTCAATAATTTGAAAATTTTTGGATTTCACTGTTGATAAATTTTATCTTGATAGATAAGGGTCAAAAGTTATTATGAGAGTTCAAGAAAATGTGCCTAGGTTTTGGAACTTTGTCCCAAAAAAATGAAAACAAAGGTCTTTAAGGTTTTTTGAGATAATTTATCTGATATTAAAAGATTCTTACAATGCTCATAATTTCTTGGTTTAACATTCCTATCCACATACTATGCCTATGAAAATTTTAAAGCTAAAACACTAAGAGGGAAATGGTCATTTAGACCTTCAAAGTTGCCAACAAAACCACTTAAATAGGTCAGTGAAGGCTACATGATTTTGAAAGAAGATTCACCTCACTTTCCATTTGAAGATCCTAAACTATGAAATAAATTTTGAACAAGGAAAATTTATTTAAAGGACACCACTAAACTAAGAGGTTAGAGAAAATGTGGTGGGCCTTGTGATGACCCCCTAACACTCTTCCCTGTCTGTACAAGGGACTAACAACAACTACCTACAGCTGAGCATAAGATAAAGTTGTAAATAAATAATATAGTTAGAGTTTTATGAATTATTCAAGGAGGATACAAGAAAAATGAATACTAATTGACCCCTATAGGTTCAAGACAACCCTAAGCATCACATGATCAAGTGCATATAGAGCCAAATCAACCTATAGGCATGCCTAAAGACCATGAGACACAATCTTGCAAAAGAGGTTACTTGAAATTTGAAATATATGAGATAAAGGGTTGAGTTTTAACCTTGTTTTACAATTTTAAAGAGAATATGATTTTTGTTGACTTCAAATCCTTAAATGTAATGAAATTACTTCAAGAATTAAGTATAACAACAGAATTATATCCAAATATGATTGAAAATATTCAAATATATGATAATAGATAAGCCACTTTGAGGGGGCAACCTCCACAAGCTTCAATAAGAGCAGAATTCACAATATGATGATAAATGATTACCCACTACCTCCTATATATAGTCTAACTAGGCCATGGTTACTCCATAGGCCGACGTACTAATCTAAAGAAAGTATAGATAAATGTAATATAATGTCAAAGAGGGATAAGTAAGCCACAAGTTGGCTAATACTATCCTCATACATGTGATAGGTTAGGGGCATAGCATGCCCTCCCCCTTCAAACCAATGTTGTCCTCAACATTGAACAACTATGGATGTTGTTGCATAAATTCTTCACCTTCCCAAGTTGCATCTTCACTGCTTTGGTTTTTTCACTTGAACAAATATTCCTTAATCTCTCTAGTTCTCAACCTCTTAGTACGTGTTTAGAGGATCTTCTCTAGTTCCAAAATGACTCATCCTTCTTCATCTAGTTCTAGGAGCTCTGTCTAGGCGGAAACTTTCTATCCAATGACCTTCTTCAAACAAGAAACATGAAATACTAGGTGTATGTGAGATGAATGAGGTAACTCAAGCTTATAAGCCACACTTCCAATTTTTTATAGAACCTGATAAGGGCCATAATACTTTGGAACAAGTTTGTTGTCCTTTTTTTGTTGCTTCAAGGACATCTGCTTGTAAGGTTGCAAACAAACAAATACCCAGTCACCCACCTCAAAATTTTGCTCACTTTGGTGTTGATCTGCTTGTTGCTTCATCCTATTTTGTGCCAAGGCCAAATTCTCTCTCAAACTAGCCAAAAACTCTTGTTGATGTTGAATGTGCTCTTCCACATCTCGAACCTTGGTGTGCACCTTTAATGAAGACGTGATGGAAGGTGGATGGTAACCATATAGTGCTAGAAATGGAGACATTTTAGAAGAGGTATGGAAAGATGTGTTATACCACCATTCTACAAGTGGTAGCCATTTAACCCAATGTTCTTCTTTATCTGATACAAAAAAATGGAGATACCCCTCTAAAAATTTGTTAACCACTTCAGTTTGTCCATCAGATTGGGGGTGGTAAGATGAGCTATGAGCTAGCTGAGTACCCAAACAAGAAAATAGTTTAGTCCAGAAATTACTAGTGAAAATAGGATCACGATCACTTACAATTATTTTTGGGGTTCCATGTAATTTGAGAACTTCTTCCATAAAAATAGCCGTGACTTTACTTGCTGAAAATGGGTGTGAGAGAGCACAAAAATGGGCATTTTTTGTAAGCCTATCCACAATGACCAAAATAACATTATTACCTTTAGAACAAGGCAACCCAGTGATGAAATCCATGGAAACCTCCTCCCACCTTTGACTAAGAATTGCTAATGGTTGCAACAAACCTGGGGTCTTAACTGTTTCACCTTTATTCTATTGGCATATCATGCATTCTTCCACAAACTTTTGTACATCTCCCTTGAGTCCTTCCCAAAATAATTCTTTCTTAATTCTATGATAAGTTTTCAAGAACCCTGAGTGTCCCCCAAGTGGAGATGCATGTAACTCTGCAAGAATCTTATGCTTAAGCTCTGAAGTTCTGCATAAGTATAACCTACCCTTATACCATAGGACATTACCTTTCCATTCAAATTTGTCAGAGGATAAATTACCTTGCTGGAGATTCTAAATTAGAACCTATGTATCCTTGTCTTGCTCCCATTATAACTTAGCTTCATCCACCCAATTTGCTTGCAATATGGACATTGCACAAATTAATGCTTCTGTGGATGCATCCCATCTAGATAGTGCATCTGCTACTACTTTATCTTTACCCTTCTTGTAGATGATTTAAAAATCATAACCCAACATTTTGGTTACCCATTTTTGTTGTTCCTTAGATGATAATCTTTGCTCCAAAAAGTATTTGAGACTATCATGATCCATTTTCACCTTAAAGTGTCTACCCATCAGATAAGGCCTCCATTGTTTAACTACATGAAGAATAGCCATCATTTATTTCTCATAGATAGGTTTTTGTAGATTCTTACCTTTGAATTGATGACTTTCAAATGCAATGGGTCTTCCTTCCTACATTAGTACTACCCCCAATCCAGACCCAGAAGCATCACATTCAATAGTGAATGCTTGTGAGAAGTCTAGAGTAGCCAAAACTCGAGTGGTGCACATAGATACTTTTAGTTTCTCAAATGCTTTGGTGGCATCATCATTCCAATGGAAAGCATCCTTATTTAGCAATGCAGTGAGTGGAGCTGCTATGCTACCATAACCTTTCACAAATCTTCTATAGTAACATGTTAGTCCAATAAAACCTCGAAGGTTTTTGAGTGTTTTTGGCATGGGCCATTCCATTATCACTTTGATATTCTGAGGATCAACTTTGACCCCTTCATGGGAAACAATGTGACCAAGGTACTCTACCTCCTGTACTCCAAAAGCACATTTAGATGGCTTCACATAAAGTTGGTGCTTCTCCAAAACTATCAACACCTATTTCACATGTTGCAGATGTGCTTCCCATGTCTGACTATAAATCAATATGTCATCAAAGAAAACTAGCACAAACTTCCTTAAAAAAGGCCTAAAAATAGTGTTCATCAAGCTCTAAAAAGTAGATGGTGCATTTTTAAGACCAAAGGGCATTACCAAAAACTCATAATGGCCCTCATGTGTTCTAAAAGCAGTTTTATGAATATCTTCATCCTTGATTCTAATTTGATGGTACCCCAAGCGAAGATCCAATTTTGTGAAATAATTAGCACCATGCAACTCATCAAGTAAATCATTAATTACTGGAATAAGAAACTCATCTTTGATGGTGTACTTGTTGAGTTCCCTATAATCTGGGCACATCCTCCATGTGCCATCCTTCTTCTGCACCATGACCACTAGTGATGAATATGCACTTTGGCTATGCTTGATGATCCCTACCTCCAACATCTCATGGACCATATTTTAAATTTCACTCTTTTGTGCATATGGATATCTATATGGTCTGATATTTGGTGGTTGACTACCTGGAATTAGTTGAATGGCATGATCATGTTCTCTTTTTGGTGGTAGTCCTTTTGGCATGGCCCCAAAAATAGATGAGTGGTCTTCAAGAATTATTTGTAGATCAAGATGTGTAGATACTTTTGTGGGTTGAACTTTTATGGAGCATAATCATGTAATAATTCCCTCTTCCCCCTTTTTTATCATCTTGGTCATCTGATGTGAACTAACCAATTGTGGAGATTTTGCATGTAATCCATGTAGTTTAATTTTCTTACCTTCAGAATGAAAGTGCATGAATAGTTCTTGGAAGTTCATCTCAATGGTACCTAAGGTTGTGAGCCATTGGACTCCAAAAATAATGTCTATGTTACCCATGGGAATAGAAAACATAGGAGAGTCGAGATTGTACCCACCCATAGTAAGATTAATACTATGGCATTTGCTTAAACAATTAATTGTGCCACCATCTGCAATCATGACTTGAAATTTTGGTGTTGGGTAGATGAAATAATTCAATCGAGTGGCCAACTTATGGTTTATAAAGTTATGTGTGCTCCCTGAATCAATCAACACTGTCACCTTCTGTTTCTTGAGGAAACCCACCACCTTAAGAGTTTGTGGAGTGCTAATACCTGCAAGTGCATGACAAGAGATTATAGGTTGGGAATCTTCAGGTACCTCCTCTATATCTTCCTCATCATCATTAGAGGCATCATCTACTTCTTCATCTTCATTTGGTCCCTCAATATAGAATAACTTCTTCTCAGCACATCTATGTCCTTTACTCCACTTGCTATCACAACCAAAACATAATCCTTTTGCACGCTTTTCTTCAATTTGCTGAGGGGTCAATCTAGTAGGTGGAGGAAATGTTGATGATATATGCTACGATATTTGAAGTGAGTGAATGGTTGATTCTTATTGGCTATGAATTTTACTTAGCTCTACATGTTAGGATAATAGATTAAAAAATATTAAGTGGATTAAACATGTGTACCTCATGTTGAATGTGGTCCTTGAGTCCACCCAAAAATAAGTCATTCAAGTTTGCATCAGACATTGTCTCCACACGTAAGGATATGTTTTGAAAATGATGAATATAATCCTTGATAGAGCTAGTTTGTCACAATTTTACTAGTTGGCTGAAGTAATTATCTGTCACACTATTGCCATAGTGTAATTGTAGCTACTTTGTAAAAATTGACCAGGTGACATTGAGACTCATCTTTTTCTTTTGAGCACACAACCATCGATACCAAATGAATTGATCAGGTTCAAGATACAAGGATACCATGGTAACCTTCTATCCACTTGGAATCTGATGTAGGTCAAAAAAACTCTCCATTTGGTTGAGCCAATTGAGTGGATCTTTTCCATCGAATTTGCGCATATCCACTTTTGGTAATAGGTTCTTCTGTGGCCATGGAGTTGGATTTAAAGTAGACTGGTTAGGAGAACCACCCTAGTGGGTTTGTGAAATAGATTTAGCTTGATGATTTGATTGATTAATATTCAAATCCATCATGATATATCCCAAACTATCTTGTATGGATTGCATATTAGATTGTATGTCTTGCACCTCACTCTGAATGCCTTGCACACTATAGTCAAGCTAGCTCACTTTGTGATCTATGTCAGAAAACCCTGGTACAAAAGGTCTATTACACCCCCTTTCTAACTCCATCCCATCCTTTTTAGGAGTTTTTCCTATAGTTTCAGCACCCTTTCCTTGGCCCCAAGTTTGTGGACTTGCCATAAAAGGGTTTTACGATGTCGACCCTTATTGACACTTTTGACCCAACTTTGACCAAGTGATTTTGGAATTATTTTGGCCTCAAATAAAAATATACAAAGAACAAACCATAGCCAAATTTTTCTAATATTTCCAAAAATATAAACAACTCAAAAAAATTCTTTGAATTGCGCACTATAGAGCAATTTTATGAAAATCCATAAAATAGTGATAACTTTTGAAAAATAGATCCAAATGAGCTGAAATTTTAATGGAAGCTTAATTTGATTATTTCACACCTCCAATAAAAAAATTTCAGATAAATTCACAAAAAATTTTATATATGACAAAAATTAAAAACTTAGTGTTTCACCCACAAGATTGCCCAAATCGTAGCTCTAATACCACTTGTAATGAAATTACTTCAAGAATTAAGTATAACAGCAGAATTATATCCAAATATGACTGAAATATATCCAAATATATGATAATAGATAAGCCACTTCGAGGGGGAAACCTCCACAAGCTTCAATAAGAGCAGAATTCACAATATGATGATAAATGATTACCCACTACCTCCTATATATAGTCTAACTAGGCCACGGTTACTCCATAGGCCAACCTACTAATCTAAAGAAAGCATAGATAAATGTAATATAATGTCAAAGAGGGATAAGTAAGCCACAAGTTGGCTAATACTATCCTCATACATGTGATAGGTTAGGGGTGTAGCATTAAAGAAAAATCAAAACCCCCTTAGACAAGTTTCAAATGCCACCAAATTCACCTATAGGCATGTACAGACTGAGACAGGTAGTGAGTTGAAAGTAGGTTTTTCTTGCACCAAATGGGAATATTTTAGTGAATTTTGACTTGGAAAAAGTGAAATATTATCTCAAGGGAACCTCAAAATATCTATATCATTTTTCAAACCATGTTTTATGATACCAGTCTCTAAACATAGTCAAAGTGACTCTATCTCAGTCAAACCATGAAACCAATCTGGCAGGGATGGAGTATGAGAGGGTTCTAGTAGAAATAATATTAGGGATGATTATAATATATTTTATATATGAATAAAAATTAATTCATGGAAATTATTGAAGGGGAAAAAATCAACATAACCTTTTTCAAAGGCAAAACTCAGTCTTAGACCCTGCCTATCATGCACAGGCCTCCACTTCAAAGTCTACCTTAGAAAGATGTGAAGTTTGGTGATCAAATATTATAGTTGAGGGATAAAAATTGGTAAAAATTACCCTTAGATTTTTATTAATAATATTCCCTAATAATCAAATTTTTAAGATTAATATAAGAAATTCACCTTATTTTATCTCAAATAGGGGGCATTTTTCCCCTTACATAAACCTTGTTTTCTTGTTGAAGGAGGTAGAGACATGGACCAAAGGTCAAAAAAATATTTAATGAAGGTTTATTAAGATTTTAAAAACCAAATAAAATATATAAAATAAACTTATAGGGTTTGGGAATAATCAGGGTATCCTAGACAAGAAGGTCTACATACATACCTAGTAGACAAGGAATAAGCCTAATTCCAAATAGGAGGTCACTTTCAGTTTAGGACTTAGGCAAACATATCAATGAATTAGGTCAACTTAATATAGGTATAGATTATTTTTTCAAACTTTTAAGGGCATGATAAGTACAAATAGTGGTCTTTTGGCTTAGAGGAGCAGGTAGGCTCGTCGACAAGGTATAAACCTAGTCTCAAAACTGGAGTCATTTCTATTTTTATCTCTTAGAGAGATATTCTAGGGATTGAAGAATGTTATTGGGGCATATAAAGATGTGTATTATATTTTATATGGTATAAGGAATCACAAAAGGACCATTTTTGGGGCTTAAGACACAAAAACCCTCATCAAATGCATACAAATGACTTGAATGGCCATCTTAGAATGCTCATATCTTTCATGAACCTTTGAATGGGTCTTTGATCTAGTCAAGGAAGTTTAAGGGGGTACTTTAGAATCCATAAGTGTAATTTGATCATATTTATAATGTGAGATGACTATGAATGAATGTCAAGAATAAAATCCACCTCAAAACCCATGCAAACCCTATTTTATGACTTGATGGAGGAGATGAGGCTAAAAGTGCCTCAAAATTGTTGAATTTTACCATTAGTGTAAAATATAAATTCTTTACAACTTCATGAGGATAAAATACACTAAAATGGATTGTATAGTATCCATACAAGTGAAGTAAAAATAGGTTTTCTTAACATTTTATTGTATTTTACAAGTCTTGAAGCTGATCATGGTATTCCAATAACTTTGGAAGGTATACTAAGACTTTAAAAAACTCCATATGTCATTTTTAGAGAAAGGAAACTCTCAAAATTATATCTACTATCTCTTTCCTTTCAACCAGTCTAGTAGGTAGATAATGGAAACTTAGGAGAAAATTGTTAATCTTCAATTGGAAGGACTTTTAAGGCTTGTTTATTAAAATTGATGCTATGGAAACCTTGTAAAAATGTTATTAACCTATGTGCATGGATAAAATAGTATAGGTGGGAAGGTTTTAGGTGCCAAGTGTGAGGGGTGCATTGAGGAAGCCCATTTTGGGATTATCTTAGATGATGGTGCATACACAAAATGATATGGATGATTAAGATCCTCTCTAATGCATGTCATGACCTAGTAGTAACCACTCATAATCATAATAATAATTATAACTGATCAGTTGCAATTATATGGTATTTTTTGAAGGCAAATCATGAGAGGTAGTTTTATATGCATGTAAAAGAATTTCTAAATCATTTTTTAGGTCCTAAATGATTTCAAATGACATTTTTAACCCATGAAATTATATTTATTGATCCAATACTATATTACATTCATTTATAACTGATTTTTATCAAATTGACAAATGTCCAAGTGACTCTTTGACTCCTCTTATTTCCCTCTTCCCATTTCATCTATAAATTTTGGCCTTTTAGCATTATATTGGATATCTCCACTTGGGTATGGTGAATCCATACCAAAATTATGCCTTGAATAAATAAATACAATTAATTTTACCTCATTTAAATATTTCACTACGTGTACATGATAGTTTTTAGTCTTATGCAAGTGTGATGCCTATTTACCTTCACATGTTACTCCTATTAGTACCTAGTGTGTTATGATATTTTTCTTACAAGTCAACAAGAAGTGTCAAGTGAGGTTATAGGTTTAGTGAATATCTCATTCAATAGAGTGTCTTATAATTCCTATTTAATAAGTCTTCCTAACCTATTCTATCTCTAATACCCCATGTTGAATCATTGGAGAGAGAGAGAGAGAGAGAGAGAGAGAGAGAGAGAGAGAGAGAGAGAGAGAGAGTTGATGTTGAGTGAAGTGTATATGTAACTTATTCTTGATTCCAAGTGCATGCCAAAGAGTGTGAGTAGAGTATAAATTTGGCGTATCACCTCCCATATATTAGGATTAAATTTCATGATATTCTTAACCCATTTTCATTCCTCTAATTGTTAGTATTAAGAATATGAGCTTTAATGATGCATCGAGTGGAGCTAGCCCCTAATCTAGAGATCCACCTCCTATAGGGATACCCACAACCCTGAGGTGGTTCCATTATCTCACTTGAATGAGGATAATATTTTCCCATCTCCTCATTGGGTGAAATTTTAAGTGACAATAGTTTTTGGCATGGCTGATGGTAAAAGAGTTCCATTCTTTGAGAAGTTTTGGTGTTATTCTCAAGATAAAATATTTTAGAGGCAAGTTTACTAAACACCAATGGTGAATTCACATATGAATCTAATGGTAAAGTAGCTCAGGTATACCTATTTAATTTTTTTTTTCTTTTTTCATGATCTATTGTGAGTGACTCATGGATAATTATGATTTTTATCTTGTCTTAACACAAGTCAGGCTAACATATCCTTCTTTGCCTCTTCTCCTAAATTATGAGCAAATTCTTGGCCAATATTGTCATGATCCCCATCAAGAATATGTTTCCTATGACCAACCCTATCAATTTTTTACTCCATATATCCCACCTTACTCCTCTCCAAGCCATTACATTTATAGTTTCAAAAAGACTCTCATTGGTTATCAAGACTACATCTTAGACCTTGACATTAGGTATGGTTGTGGTCAAGTCATCCCTAGTGTTTGTGTTTAGAGTGTGAGGAATGTTTTGGAAAAAATCAAAAGGGAATGGATTCCTATAGATAAATCTAGTTGGACATGTTTTTATAATGATATTATTGATATTTTTGGCCTAATTTTCCATCTATAGGAGAGATTTAGAACTCATGAACCAACTCCATCTTGACATCCTTGAAGTATCCCAAATTCTTTATCCATTTGCCTAAACTTATCCTCTTGGAAACCCATTCAAGAAAGTATCCAAGGGAAGGAGGATATTTGATGAATCAAGTTGGTACATTTGAAGGATGTAGTGAGAAAGAGGTTTTATCTTTTGAAGCTCATCTTGAAAGGAAGCTTGAATTGGCTAATCAAGTTTTGAGATAATCCATCATGGTGATTGAAGGTGAAATCTCAAAGTCCGTTTCCACAAGTTTCCATAAATATTCCAACCACAAAGAGACTTCAAGTTTACTAAATATATCATTCACTCCTTCAATATCCCCTCAAATCCATGAAAACATCCTTGAGCCTAACTTCCCAAGATGGAAATAGGTGGTGGCAGCATATGAAAAAAAGAACAAATCAAGCTTTCGTGGAGAAATTTTTAGGCAAGATAAATTTAAAACCATTCAACTCCCTCCCACCCCTCCTAATGAAGCCATCCAAACCAAATTTTCACCCCTTATAATTGATCAAGGTTACCTTCCCAATGTTTATAATTGCATTGCTACTTGGGACTCCAAAGAAAAAGAGGAAATGGTCTCTTTTGTTTCTACTTTTCATGATGCAGACCAATAAAAGGATGATGATCTATGACAGATATTTGAGAGCATATATAATGAATTTGAAGCCCTCAAATAACCTAAAAATACTTTGGAGTAGACTAACCATGAAAAATAATAAGATGTATCTCAAAAAGAGGGCATGTGGCAGATTTATATGCAAATGTTCGAAGAGTATGAGGAAGGTGACAAGACTAAGTTCATAGACAAACAATTTTAGGATGTTGGAAGGTAGGTATGTGTTGAGGATCAACATAATGAAGAGATCTTAGATCATAATGGAGAAATATATAATTATCTTGAAACTTTTAGAGATGATGAGAAGTTTGATTCTATAATTGCCTATGCAGTTACCTCCACTAACTTCAATGAATAACGTGAGCAATAAACACTTCCATATGGTCATGCTACAATTCCCTTTGAAGAGTTTGAAGAAATTATGACCATTGAGAAGGATAATAATATCCTTTAAAGAGTGATTGAATTCCAATAATTTGTCCCATGCATGGATATGCAAATTGGTCATGAGGAGACAAGGGGATAGCAGTATGAAGCATGGTTTGAAGTCCAAAAGGACTTCATCTACTTTAAGAATGTGTGGGAGATGGCTTCATTAGATGACATATAAAGATAAAGATCAAAGAGAAATCAAGAGTCATCTAACACCCCATCCAAGAAGAATCATGCCTAGCATCCTCGCTCATCTAGCGAGGAAGGAGATCTAAGGTACTTCCTTTTAGATCCAAGAATGGAGGTATGATCAAGATGAATGTACATATTAGTTTGCTTTCAGTTGTGTCTTCTTTTCCCCTAAGTTATTAGTAGCATAAGTGTGTTTGATTTGGTATTTATGTGTGTTTTTATTTACCTTCATGTGTTTGAGGTAAGATTATATGTATTGTTGAGCTTTTCAAGGTCTGGTCCTACTATTTCCAAGTGTATTCTAACTCCCTTGCCTAATGGATAGGATAAGACTAGTAGTCCTTAACATAGGCAAGCATGTTACCCCTAGGAGTGGCCAAATTGTTGACTAAATTTGAATTCTAGTCAAATGAGGTCAACCCATACTATTTTAAACTTTTTAATAAGGTTCCCATGTGTCTTATAGGGTGTCATATTAGTCTATTATCTCACTTAGCCTTCCCCTAGTCTTTGTTGAAGTCCACCCTCTCTGAAATGGCCTAGTCAACCAAAGTTAGCCTTGGTTAAACCTTGGTAAAAGGTTAATTTTGTGTCTAATTTGTCCTAATATGGTATTTATTATGTTTCAATGTGTTTATAAGTCAGAAATTGGTCATTTTTTATGTCTCATGTGCAAAAAGGGGTCTTTTGGCCACTTTCTAGCCTATTAACTTATACAGGAATCTAAGAGGTAAAATTGGTCACCAAGGTCATTGTAAACGTGGAAAAGGTTAGGATCATGTAAAGGGAAGTCAGATGTCAACCAAGGGTTAGTTATTGTTTGAAAATGGGAGTTTCTCCTCGTTTTAAGGCCCTTTTGGGCACTTTTATAGTTATCATGATGTGATCTTCATCTAAAAATGTGGGTGGAGTGTATATTTACCTACCCACACCAATTTTAACATTTTTTTTCAAGTATAATTCAAAAAATTTCATCTATAACTTATTTTCCCCCATTTTCTCTTAGCAAGCAAAGAAGGGTCAACTTCAAGAATTTGGTGTGGATGATACAAGTGGAGTTGGGAAGATTGATTATTGGGGTGGATTCTAATTTTATTTTAATTAATTTTAATAATAAAAACTTGTAAATTTATGTCTCCTCCTTTATGAACAATGGCTAACACTCCAGGCAACTTTTTATGCATGTTTAACCATAAGGGGTTCTCCTTTTGAACCTGTTTCAAGTTTTCATAATTTTTATTGATGGATTTATGTGTTTTATGTGTTAATAAATGTTTTTAAAGACATCCCCATGATAATTATTATTTTTTAAAGATTAATTTCTAAGAAAATCCTCATTTAGGCTTGTAAGTGTTGTAAACTAGTTTTCTTTCACTTGCAGTTAGTTACTTTAGGTGTTTTGAAAGATATTTTACATGTGGGATGGAAGAATTGGATGTTATATCAAATTTTTTGATCCTTTATTATGATTTTATAAATTTTTTAACTAGTTTTAAACTCATATAATGTCATGGCCATACTCAAATGTGTAGCCCTTCCTCACTGCCAGCTCTCACTGAGATAATGACAACCTTCAAGTGCCATTGAAGGTGTTGTTTAACTTGATTTAACATGTTATTAATCAATTTTTAAATTTAAGTATATAAAATTAATTTGAGGTTTTATGATAATATTAACCTTGCACACTTTTGCTCTTTCCTGCTCTTACATGCATATCATAGCATATGAAGCTACATACAAACCCCTACTGATGTCATCATGACCAGGTAACAAAATTCATAGTGGTTTCAAGCCTTGGGAAATTTTTTGAGTGAATTTTTTAGAGTTTTTAGTTTGATAGATAAGGTTAAAAATTTTCTATGAGATTTCAAGAAAATATGTTTGGGGTTTGGAACTTTGTCCCAAAAAATAAAAATAGACGTTTTAAAGGCCTTTTGAGATAATGAATATGATATTAAAACAGTCTTCTAATGATCCTAATTTATTGGTTTAGTATTCATATCCACATAATATGTATATTTAAATTTTTAATCCAAAATTATAAGATGGAAATGGTCATTTGGACCTTCAAAGTTGCCAAGAAAATTGCTGAAATAGGTCAGTGAAGTCTACACAATTTTGAAAGAAAGTTCACCTCAATTTCCATTTGAAGATCCTAAAATATGACATCAAGTTTGAATAATAAAAAATGGTTCAAAATACACTAATAAACTAATAGGTTAGAGACAAAGTGGTGGTCCTTGTGTTGACTCCCCAACACTCTTTGATTTTCGTATAAGGGACTAAGAACAACCACCTACAACTGAGCATAAAATAAAGTTGTAAACAAAGCATCTAGTTCAAGTTTTATTAATTATTCAAGGACACAAGAAAAATTAATAATAATTGAACCATATAGGTTTAATACAACCCTAATAACCATATGATCATGCATATAGAGCCAAATCAACCTATAGGCATTCCTAAAGACCATGAGACATAGTTTTGTAAAGGAGGTTACTTGAAAGTTGAAGTATATGAGATAAAGGGTTGAGTTTTAACCTTTTTTTAAAATTTAAATGATAATATGATATTTTGTGACTTAAAATCCTTATAAAATAATCAAAACCCCCTCAAAAAAGTTTTAATGACCCCAAATCCACCTACAGGCCTGTACAGACTAAGACATGTAGTGAGTTGAAAGTAGTTTTTTCTTGCACCAAATGAAATTTTTTTAGTCAATTTTGACTTGGAAAAAGTGAAGGATGATATAAAGGTAACTTTAACATGTCTTAATTCAGTTTTAAAACCATGTTTTGTGATACCAATCTCTAAACATAGTCAAAGTGACTTTGTCTCAGCCAAACCATGAAACCAGTCAAGTAAGGATGGGGTATGAGAGTGTTATATTAGAAATAATATTGGGTATTATTGGAATATAGTTTATATATGAATTAAAATTACCTAATAGACATCATTAAAGAGGAAAAAATCATAATAACCTTTTTTAAAGACAAAACTTAGTCTTAGACCCTGCCTATCATGCATAGTCCTACACTTCAAAGTCTACCTTAGAAACATGTGATGTTTGGTGATTAAATATTAGAGTTTAGGGATAAATTTTGGTAAAAATTACCATTGGGGGTTGATTAATATTCCAAAATAATCAATTTTTCATGAATAATAGGGTAAGTGCCCCCTATTTTGTCTTAGATAGGGGGCACTTTTTCCCTTATATAAACCCTATTTTTTTGTTAAAGGAGGTAAATACATGATAAAAGGTAAAAAATATTTAATTAAGGTTTTTTAATTTGTTACACACCTAATAAAATATATAAAATCAACCTATAGGGTCTAGGAATGATCTGGGTATCCTACACAAGAAGGTCTGCATACATACCTAGTAGATAAGGAATAAGCCTAATTCCAAATAGGAGGTCACTTTAAGTTTGGGACTTAGGAAAACATATAAATGAATTAGGTAAAATTAATATAGGTATAAATTATGTTTTAAAACTTTTAAGGGCATGATAAGTACAAATAGTGGTCTTTTGGCTCAGAGGAGTACGTAGGCTCATTGACAAGGTATAAACCTAGTCTCAAAACTGGGGTCATTTCCATTTTTATCTATTGAAGAGATATTAAAATTATTTAAGCATATTATTTGGTCATATAAATAGTTTTATGAGTTTATATATGGTATAAATAATCACAAAAGGACCATTTTTGGGGCTTGAGGCACACAAACCCTCATAAAATGTATGAAAATGACTCAAATGGCCATCTTGGAATTCTCATATCTTTCATGAACCTTTACATGGGACCTTGAGACATTAAAGGATGTTTAATGGGGTCCTTAATAATCCATAAGTTTCATTTTATTATATTTATAACCTTTCATGAATATGAATAATTGATAATAATGAAAACCACCCCAAAACCCTTGTAAACCCTATTTTAGGACCTAATGGAGGAGATGAGGCTAAAAGTGCCTAAAAATAGATGAATTTGACCATGAGTGTAAAATATAAGTTTTTTCCAACTTCATGAGGATAAAATACACTAAATTGGATTGTACAAAATCCACTAAATTGGATCGTACAAAATCCATACAAGTGAAGTATAAAATAAGTTTTATTGACATTTTATTGTATTTTATAGGTCCTAAATGTGATAATGAGATTCCAATCACTTTATAAGGTATCTTAGGACTTAAAATAACTCCATATGTCATTTTAAAATCTTGTAAACTCTCATAAGTTTATTTTCTATCTCTTTCCTTTTAGTCAATCTAGTAGGCAGATAGTGGACACTTAGGATAAAATGGTGAATCTTCAATTAGAAGGCCTTTTAAGGATTTTTTATTGAAATTAATGATATTTAAAACATTTAAAAAAATTATTAACCCTTTTTCATGGATTAGATAGTAGAGGTGGGAAGGTTTTAGGTGCCAAGTGTGAGGGTGCATGGAGGAAGCCCATTTTGGGACTATCTTGGATGATGGTGCATGGATATAATGATAAGGATGATCAAGAGCTTCTAAAATTCATGTGAGGACCTGATAGTAACCCATAATAATCATAAAAATCATCATAACCTATCATTTTTAATGATATGGTAGTTTTTGAAGGCAAATCATGAGGGGCAGTTTTTTGTACATGTAAAGGAGTTTCTAAATCATTTTGCAGGTCCTAGATGATTTCAAATGATATTTGTATCCCATGAAATTATATGTCTCACCCCATCCATCTCTCCCATGAATTTTTAACTGATTTTATAAAATTGACACATGTCCAAGTGACTCTTGGACTCCCCTTCTCTCCCTATTCCCATTTCTTTTATAAATTCTGACCTTTTGGCATTATATTAGATCTCTCCACTTGGGTATCATGAATCATACCAAATTTATACCTTGAATAAATAAATACAATAAATTTTTCCTAATTCAAATATTTCACTAAGTTTACATGAAATTATTTAGTCTTGTGCAAGTGTGATGTCTATTTACCTTCATGTGTTACTCCTATTAGTACTTAGTGTGTTATGATATTTTTCTTGTAGGTCAATAAGAAGTGTCAAGTGAGGTTGCAAGTTTAGTGAATATCTCATTAAATAGAGTGTCTTATAATTAATATTTCCTAATTATTCCTAACGTATAATATCTCCAAGACCCCATGTTGAAGCATTGATGTGTGAAAGAGATTTAATGTTGAGTGAAGTGTATATATAACTTGTTCTTGGTTCCAAGTGCATGTTAAAGAGTGTGAGTGGAGTAGACATTTGGTATGTCACTTCCTATGTATTAGGCTTAATTTTAATGTTATTATTAACCCATTTTCATCCCCCCAAGTTTTATTAGTATGAATATGAGCTTTAATGATGCATCAAGGGGAGCTAGCCCCTAATCTAGAGATCCACCTCCTAATAGGGATACCTACAACCCTAAGGTGGTTCCATTATCTCACTTGAACAAGGAAAAGCTTGTATTATCTCCTCATTGGGTGAAAGTTCAAGTGACAATAGTTTTTGGCATGCATGGTGGGACAAGAGTTCCATTTATTAAGAAGTTTTGGTGTTCTTCTCAAGATACCAGCTTTTGGAGGCAAGTTTGCTAAACACCAATGGTGACTCCACATTTGAATCTACTGGTAAAGTAGCTCAAGTATGACTATTTAAATTTGTTTTCTTGTTTCATGCTCTTTTATGAGTGACTCATGGAGAATTGTGAATTTGATCTTGTCTTAACACAAGTTGGGGAAACATATCCTTCTTTGCCTCTTCCCCTAAATTACTGAGTAAGAGATTGAGTAGGTTGGTCTACTGACTCTATAAACTTCCTCAAGGATATTGTCAATTGTTTAACTTTATTCTTCAACTAACATTTTATGACCTTTTCACTATCCATCTTATTAAAAATAGAGCTAATTCTTGATTTAACATCATGTTTCAATCCCTCTCTTATAGGATGACCCAGGTGCACTTTGGATATTTGGTAATCACCCATAACTAGATCTTCTTTTTATTTTTTAATAGGGGAAATGTAATTTCTACATATTTCTCCCCTACTGAATCATATAATATTTTGGATATAGTTTTGGGGCCTACCTTTAATCTATTTTATGCCTCTATAAGGCCAAAATATAGTGTGTTAGGAGACACCATTTGTTTTCTCTTCTTCCCTACTGATTACACTAACCATCTTGGAGTGGCATCTTATGAACTTGGCACTATCAACTATGAGTCTATAGTTGAAGTTATTGCATTAGTGGTTATTTTTACAATTGTTTTATCTATCATTGATATGGTTTCTAAATATTGAGATGATGTTTTGACAATCTATTTCCATATATGGGTTAAGCATCCACATTTGTATCAATGATTTCCTCTATCTCTACCTTCTTAGTGTGGATTTGGGATATTGTGTAAATGGAATAAATGGGTGTAAGAGCTAGATGTGACACAAGTGGAGGGGTAGGAATGGGTTGTTAAAAAAGGGGAACCTATGGGAGTGTGGAATATAGGGTAGTGAATGAATCAATCAAGGTGGTGGGAACACTTAGGGTTTGTGAAATGGGGAAAGTGATGGGAAATGAAAATAAAGCAATAGTTATCCCAGTAGTTGGGATGGATAGTGGGATTTCAGTTAGGATGATTAAATCCATAGCCATGTATTACTAGGTGGTTCTAGTGATTAATGGAGTGATGGTGGATATTGGGAATGAAATGGAAGAAATTATGGAAGAGGGGAGAGAAAGTGAAACCTTAGTGTCTAATTGTGTTGATTGGCCTATTGATAATGGATTAATTAGAATAGGTGAGTTGGTATAAATGGAGGGGAAATTGTTTAAGGTGATTATGAAGTGTAGATTAGAGGAGGAGGTACCATAGTTGGTGAAATGATAGAGATAAGAGGATAAATTATTTGTGCTTGAGTAGTAGCTGTGTCTTGGTGAAAGTTGGCATTCATTGATCTATTTAAGGTGTTGATGCTCCATGGCTAATGTATTGACCTCTTTTAAGATGTTATTTCTATTTTCTCTTATTTGATACTAATAGTGTGTTTGATTTTTATAATTAGGTTCTACTACTAGAACCTTTCATTATTATTACCACACTTTTTTCTTTGACTTCTCTCAACTTATCATCGATGCTCAAGGTTTCCTTGGTAACCTTGACCCCTTTGATATTTATCAAATTAATTGTTATATTTATTACATTATTGGTCCTATCCATCAATGATAAGGACTAAGGCATGGATAATTTGACTAATGAAATAGGTTGAGAAAAGATTTTCTTATCAAAGTAAACCCTATCAAATACAGATTCATCATCTATGAAGTTCTTAAGGACTAGTGACATGTCATAAGTTTTAATTTTCTCTAGGGTCATCTTGGAATAATCTCTTAGTATCACTTCCTCTTCATCCTACATATATTCCAAATAATATTCATGATAGGGAATGTGAGAATATGTTGTGATCCCCAATATACTGGTAATGTTGTTAGTCACATCATAGAATGGCCTTGCATTGAGATCTCATAGGGTCATTTGAGTTATCTCAGCATATGCACTTTGGATTTTGATAGGGAAGGACATGTGTAGCTCTCTATGTTGATGGGAAAGTGGATTCCTAACTTATGTTTGATTAAAAACAATTTTTTAGTCTTTACAAGCTACCTCACGAGTTCTATTAAATCCCATCTATCACTTACATACCTTAGAAGGGTGTAAGGACAAACATCGAATCCTCCTACTCTGATATATGAATATGTTAGGAATTTAATGAAATATGATCTTGAATTTGTGATCTCATAAGTTACATCTTCAAATAATATCATATTTTCTATATTTTTTTCAAACATACTTATGATGTAGTATATGAATGCATTATTTACCCTTCTAAAATTTTATCTAATTACCTCAAGGGCAAGGTCAGGGTAATATTTAAAGACCTTGTTGACTTGGTTAGGCACTATATTCAACCCTATAAAATCCCTTACCTTTGCTAATATGTAGACTAAATGTGAAGTCATATAAAAATTACTTATATTTTGGACTTCCACCAATTGTTTATGGATGGAGTTAGAGATCAACTTGGCCCAGTGGATATACTATTTATTTTGGTGGATCACCCAGATGTATTGGTAAATATAATCTTGAAAGTTTTTAGAATTTAGGTTCCTAATAACTCTATGTAAGAGTATGATTATGTCACCATCTTCCTCCTTGAAATCTATTCTTGCTAGTGTGTTAAGTGATCTAGTATATTTGGGCCTAGATACTTTTAGCCATTATTTGTTGAGGACCCTTTGACATGTAGTGTTATTATATTGATAAAACTTCTTAACTGAGTCAGGGGTTATATCAAGATAACTCTTATACTTTAGAATCAATAACACTGTGTTGATGAAGTTAGGGTCTAGGTTCAAAATCCTTTCTTAACTATCATTCACTACTTCTATCTTTTCTACATCATAGTGATTTTAAAATATGAGAAAAATATTAGGGCTCTACATTGATAATGGAAGGCTATTATTTAGGGAAATTAACAATTGTAAATTCTTTGATGTTGGAAGCATAAACACTGAGAGGGGGGTGAATCAATTTTCAAACATTTAATTTCAATTATATTAAATATTAATTATCTATTCAATCATACATCACTTTATATAAAATAACTTCATGAAAGCACATACATAGAATGCATGAATCAAAATAACACATCACATGAACACAAGATCTATGTGAGAAACCCTCATGGGGCAGAAAACCATTGAAACAAGATTTGGAATATTATCATATAAATGATTAATTTAATTTATACTAGTACCAACTGATCAATTATAACCCACCCATTAAATTATACAAGCACCCACTTGCCCTTTCGCTAGCACCAACTAGCAAGGAGGCTACAACCCCCAGGTGATCAAACACCAGCTTAGTCACCTCAGATCTAATGTCCACCTTTGAAATGATGTCTTCAACATTTTATTATGCATCTTTTAATATTATAAACCCCATTAAATTATTCATACTCATATAAACCCTCAACACCAATCTTTTCACTTAATACATGGAAAAACAACCCTTCACCAAAATTCACCTACTCTCACAAAAAAGCCTCCAAAAATTATGAAACCACTTGAAATCACATCAAATAAATATAATTATATGATTGTTACCTTTATCAACTCCAACACCCATACAAAAATATCTCATCAAACCCTCTTGTACTTCATCCCAAATCTGTAATTAATTCACATATGCAACCCTATATAAAATAATTCATATACACATGCATATGAACTTGAATCAACTCAAAATACAATCATTACCTTTAGTATGAATGTAGGAACTAAAAAAAAAAAAATCATTTTCTGATTATGATCCTTTTCATGCTCTTTTTCATCTCTAAAAATCACTCTTTAATTCATCCCCATCTTCAATTGCACACCCACACCAACATGGGCCTAAATTGCCTTTTTTATAAGCTTATCACAAGCTTACACTAAAGCTATGTCAGTCAATACATATTTTATTTACATGAATAAAATAAAAATATCATTATTGACATGAACCATAAAATCCATAATCATCTATAAGGTTGGCCATGCTTTCAATGGCACAAATCCCACTCAAAAGGCTTAAGGAAATATCCCCCATTTAAGAACAAGTTACATTAAAACACTTTTACAATACAATAACTCTTCTTCATATACAAAACCTTTCATGGATGACCAAAACACTTTCTAACACACATGGAAAATATCAAAAAAACCTGCATAGGTTGGCCATATCATCCATATGTCTCACTTAAGCCATCTCCCATTTCTCTTTAAGCTTAAGTTCCCTTTATAGGCCTCATAGAGATCCACTTCACCTTTTAGCACTCCAACAAGAAAAGTAGAAACATCACACCACTATTATGATTATTTAATTAAACAAAATAACATATATTACCTTATAAATACATAAAATTTTACACCTCCTCTTTGAACTTTGCTTACACTCACAACACTTCATTTGGCCTTAAAGGCCCATTAGACTTAAATTACTAGAAAACACTGCCTTCACTAAAAAGACCATAACTCATTGAATATAGACTTTATATGAAATATGCACATATGGATATAAATACAAGACCTTAGGAACATCATAAAATCAATGAGACACATCCATTCATCCTATTAAGGCTCATAAATACCTCTGCAAGAAGCTCACTTATATCTACAATAAATATAGTCAACTTTTACCTAAAACATATTCACTTTTATGAAATTTCAAGACACCAAAAAACTTTTATGGTGATATATATGTATTATAATTCATTTTTTTTATAAAAAAAATATTTTATCAATACATTATCTTCTACAATCAATTCTTTACACTCTGCTTTATTCAGAAAAGGCACAATCAACCATAGTAAACTTGATCAAGTAATAAATAAAAATTTAATAACTATCAAGACCTATAAAACATTTATTGGATGAAAATTTAATTCCTCTACCACTTTTATTTTTACTTCACTTTAAAATTCAAGCTTAATAAAAAGATATGATCAAAACACTACTGACTAGTTCACTAGAATAAATATAGTCAACTTTCTCAAGTAATAAATGAAATTGTACTAACTATCAAGACCTATAAAAAAATTTAATGGATGAAAAATTAAGTAATATAACAATTTTATTTTTACTTCACCTTTAAATTCAACCTTAGTCAAAATATATGATCAAAACACTATTTCCTAGTTCATTAGATCATGCAAATTTGGCCAAGTATAAAAACAACAAAACTTACCCAAGAGAACAACTTTGTACTGCCATATATTTTGACTCACACATCCTCAAGATCTAAAACATAGAAAATATAAAATAGGTACAGGTTTTAACACACCCATATTACCAAATTTCTCTGACTCATCCAGTTGTGCCAATACTGATGTGACCAATATGCCCACTCTAATTTTTCTTCCACAAGACCACTTATGCCTAGATGAACACAATGAAGTACCATATGAATTCCACCCATGCACACATTGATACAAATCATGTAATACCTATGATATGAACCATAACACATGATAAATAACTCATATTAATCCCTAAACATCCTTAATCATGTCAAAACTAAGCCACAAGAAGGCACACTCTAAGCACCCTCAGGCACACATATTGCACACTTTGTCATTGACTCACTTTGACCCTTGGGAAAATAATACACCTTGTCCAATTCACATGGAAACTTACATGAAATCACTAAAAATTCTCCAACAATATCCCCCTTTATCATTGATGTCAACACCTCAACAAATAGCTCAAACTTCTTCTTTGTCCTCAAAAACCTTCTCACAACAAGAACCTTCTCCCCCTTTGACACAATGACAAAGTGGGAAAAAATGATCTTGAGGACCTAAAAATAACAACACATGGATAAGACCATATGAAAAATATGATACAAACCCCCATTTACCTTTAAATCACCTCTTCTTGCCTTGCCAATATACCTTTGAACCAAACTAGCACTTTCCTTCAACCAAGCATGTAACCATTGAATAAAAGATACACCACAACACAAACTCATGGAATTCACCTAGAACAGTATGATAATTACTAGCCCTAAGATAATTATCATCTCTGATATAAAATTTTACTCAATCATACCTACTACTTGGAATGAAAACATTTCACATATGTTCCCCCTCACTTTATGCATACCTTGCATTCTATCAATTGAAGAGAACTTACCTCAACCCGAATGGCTCCTTAAAGATTATAATATAAAAATCATGCCAAAACATCAAATAATTATCAATATACCTAATTTATCTCCCCCATAACTTCATATTCCATCTAAAAAAATCCAAAAATATTACAAACATATGCAAGAAAAGACTCTTACAAGAACATACCTTGAAAGAAACCACCTCTATGTACATAAAGGCTCACCACAACTATCCAGCAATTATTCATGAGAAAACTGAATAAAATTATGATCTTATTTAACCCAAAATACGTCCAAAAAATTTATACAAACCTTTTTATATTCAGCAAACAAACACAACTAATTTTTACAAAAGGAACATGCCCAAAGCAATAAGCTTACCTCAAAACAAGCATGTTTGACACCCTATTTTTATTTGCTTGTATTAAATAAAAAAACTTATACAAAATACTATAAAAAAAGTAGATAAATAACCAAAAAATAATGCTCTGATTCCTAACACATTTTTACCCTTTCACACTTCCACCAAGCATGCTCAAAGATCACCTATCTTTCGCTCATTTTCCCAATATTCTCACAAGTTCAAAAATGCCAAAAATGCACAAAACATGAATAAGCTGCCTCATTAGACCAAATTATGAATGAAACATTATTTCACTCATACATTAATTATTCTAAAAACTAAAAATACCTTCACATATTGAACCCTTCAAAAATCTCTATCTTGCATAAGAAAGATACTCCATTCCTAGGCCACTTCAAAGAAAAACTTTGCAAACAAGAATACATGCCTTTGAAAGATTCATAAATTTTAACCAAGGGTATGAATAAATAATATAAAAAAATCATTTAAAACATGAAAAATTTCATATAAAACTAATCACCAATAATGAAAACCCAACTCTTGGAATAACTTCAAGATACACCATGACAATTCTTCTTTCACTAAGACCCTTCATGCAAACCAAGGATTCTTAAAGAGATAACTTCTTACACAAACAAATATATGCCTTAAAGCAATTTATCATAGATTTTCAAATGTTATATACATATTTTAAAGGCTTTAAATTAAATTAAATGACCCATACTCAAAAATATGCATCTCAAAATAAATAACATACCCTTGCCCAAAAAACTAGTCTTCACTTCTCAACCTTACAACATCACACCATGATGCTTAAAAAGAATGAGTAGTGCCTATATGAATCCTAATAGAGACACATCACATTCCAAATCACTAAAACCCACAAAAATTATTATATTCCCAAATCTCCATACTCTCACCATATATATTTTTTTTCCAAGCTTCCTC
Source organism: Torreya grandis (assembly GCA_037957365.1). NCBI lineage: Eukaryota > Viridiplantae > Streptophyta > Pinopsida > Cupressales > Taxaceae > Torreya > Torreya grandis. The sequence goes on along the minus strand of JARHVA010005053.1, from coordinate 1,077,635 downwards.
ATAGGTTTGATTGGCTCATCCATCTATACATCTATGAAAGTGGTTACACACATCTCTTCCTTTTATATATATATATATATATATATATATATATATATATATATATATATATATATATTACATACTTGAAACATATTATCTTTCTTGATATTATCATTAATAAAATCATCCTTGGTCTCACTTTTATCTTTATTAATAGTCTTAGGTCTCCATAGCCATGTATGACCTCTTCCTTGCACCCTAGAAGCTCCATACACCTTGTTTTTCCTTGAGAACTCATTCAACCTATTTTTAAAATAATTTTAAACATGAAAAACTCTATGAAATCTAAACCAAAAACCATCATTCATACATTTTTCTTGATGATGGTGATGATGATATCCTTTTTACAAGTTACCTCTTCTTTTGCAATCCCTTGCTATGTGACAAAAAAGATGACACACATAACAATGACCATAAAAGAATATATCATACCTTGTAGCATTTGGTTGTCTAACTGATTTTATTTTGTATACATTCATGTTATCATCTTATTTTACTATTTATGATTCATTTTGACATCCTTCAAGCTGACATATCTTTAATGTGACCTTTTCTTGCTCAACCTTGCTCATTTTGACCACTAGATTCTCATGCTCAACCTTTAAGGAATCTAGTTGGGTTTTCAATTGATCATACTCATCCTCCTTTATCTTTAAGCTTTAATTTTTAGCCTCTATCTATTTTTTAAAATTATGAGCCAAAACCTCTTATTATACAATCACCATCGATTCACATTCCTCAAGCTTATACTTATACATATTGCATTATTCTTGCATTAACCTTTTATTTGTACATGAAAACTCTAGCTTATCCTTTAGATTCTGAATAACCATTTTTTCTTCTTTGATTTTATCAACTATCTTAAGATTCCAATCAAATACCTTTTTATAAAGAGATTTGAGCATAGACTTCAAATATTGCTTCTCTCTTTACAATTATTTATCCATTTTGTGCTTCTTAGGACCACCTTCAAGCTATCAAACATTCAAAAAAGGACCCACTCTGATACCAAATGTTGGAAGCATAGACACTAAGAAGTGGGGGTGGGTGAATTAGTGTTCAAAAATTCACTTTCAATTCCATTCACTATTTATTATCCATTCAATCATACATCACTTGATATAAAAACAATTTCGTGAAAGCACATACATAGAAAGCATGAATTAAAAGAACACATCACTTAAACACAAAATATTTGTGGGAAACCCTCATGGGGGAGAAAACCCACTAAAACAAGTTTTTTAATACTATCCTATAAAGTATTAATTCAATTTATAATAGTAAAAACTGATCAAGGATCACCCACCCCTTAAATTAGATAAGCACCCACTTGGCCTTTTGCTAGCACCAACTATAAAGGAAGCTACAACCCCCTAGGTGATCAAGCATCAAATTAAGCACCTTAGATCTGATGTCCACCTTTGAAATAATGTCTTCAACACCTAATTATGGATCTTTTTATATTATAAACCCCCTTCATTTTTTCATACTCATACAAACCCTCAACACCAAGCTTTGCACTTAATACATGCAAAAACAACCCTTCACCAAAATTCACCTACCCTCATAAGGAAGCCTCCAAAAATTATAAAACCACTCACAAGCACATCAAAAAAATATATTGATATTATTGGTACCTTTATCATATCAAAAAACTATACACAAATATCTCACCAAACCCTCTTATACTTTGTCCCAAATCTTTAATTAATTCACATATGCAACCCTATACAAAATATTTCATATACACATGCATATGAGCTTGAATCAACTCAAAATACACTCATTACCTTTAGTATGAATGTAGGAACTAAAAAAAATTTCATTCTCTGATTTTGATCCTTTCCATGCCCTTTTTCATCTCTTCAAATTACTCTTTAATTCATTCCCATCATCAATTGCACACCCACACCAACATGGGCCTAAATTACCTTTTTATAATCTTGTCACAAGCTTACACTCAAGCTATGTTAGTCAATACCTCTTTTATTTACATTAATAAACTAAACATATCATTATGGACATGAAACATATAATACATAATCATTCATAAGGTATTACATGATTTTAATGGCACAAATCCCACTCACAAGGCTTAAGGAAATAACCCCCATTTAAGCACAAGTTACATTAAAACACTTTTACAATACAATAACTCATCTTCATGATACACAACCTTTCATGGATGACCCAAAAAATTTCCCCCACACATGGAAAATACAAAAAAAACCTACATAGGATGGCCATATCATCCATGGGTCTCACTTAAGCCATCTCCCATTTCTCTTTAAGCTTAAGTGCCCTTTATAGGTCCCATAGAGATCCATTTCACGTTTTAGCACTCCACCAAGAAAAGTAAAAACACAACACCACTATTAGGATTATTTAATTAAACCAAATATCCTATATTACCTTATAAATACATAAAAAAATATTACAATACCTCTTTAAACCTTTCTTACACTTGCAACACTTCATTTGGCTTTAAGGGCCCATTAGGCTTAAATAGCTAAAAAACACTGCCTTCACAAAGAAGACCATAAATAACTGAATATAGAATTTATATGAAAGATACACAAATTTATGTAAATATTAATAAATTAATAACATCATAAAATAAATTATACACATTCATTCAACTTCTTAGGGATCATAACAACCTCTATAAGAAGCTCACTTAGATCTGCAATAAATACAGTCAACAACAGTCAACTTATACCTAAAATATCTTCACTTTTATGAAATTTAAAGACATAAAAACACTTTTATGGTGATATATGTGTAGTATAATTCATATTTTTTTTATACCAACAATATTTTATCAATACATTATCTTTTACAATCAATTATTTGCACTCTACTTTATTCAGAAAAGGCACAGTCAACCATAGTCAACTTTCTCAAGTAATAAATGAAACTATAATAAATATCAAGACCTATAAAATAATTTATTGGATAAAAATTAAAGTAATATACGAATTTTATTTTTAATTTACCTTAAAATTTAACATTCATAAAAATATATGATCAAAACACTACTAACTGGTTCACTAGAAATAATACAATCAACCATAGTTAACTTGCTCAAGCAATAAATGCAACTTTACTAACTATCAACACCTATAAAAAAATTTATTGGATGAAAAATTAACTCCTATACCAATTTTATTTTTAATTAAACTTTAAATTTAACCTTCATCAAATTATGTGATCAAAACACTACTAACTGGTTCACTAGATTATACAAATTTGGCTAAGTATAAAAACAACAAAATCTACCTGAGAGACCAACTTTAAACTGCCATATATTTTTAATCACACATCCTCAATTATAAAACCTAGACCATATAAACTAGGTACAAGTGTGAAAACACCAATATTACCAAATTTATTTGACTCATCTACATGTGCCAACACTGATGTCACCAATATGCCCACTCAGATTTTTCTGACATAAGACCACTTATGCCTAGATGAACACAATGAAAAAACATATGAATTACACCCATGAACACTCTAATCCAAAGCATGGAATACCTATTATATGAACCCTAACACATGATCAATACCTCAGAGTCATCCCTAAACATTCATAATCATGTTAATACTGAGCCACAAGAAGGCACACTCCAAGCACCCTAAGGCACACATATTATAGACATTATCATTGACTCACTTTGACCCATGGCCATACAAGACACATTATCCAGTTCACATGGAAACTTACATGACATCACTATAAATTCTCCAACATTTTAATTCAATCATTTTTAAACTCAATGTTTACTCTTGTCTACAAATTAGATAGGTTTGTGTGACCTAGGTCCATGTTTGTGATCTCATTAGTGTTAGATTCCAAGTTGAGTGGGACACTAGGTTCCTTAGATTTGAAATTAATTTCTTTTTTAGATATAGGTTTTAGGAAAATTGATGTGGGAAAACCAACTATAGATTTAGTGTAGGTAAAATGTCAAGTGGGTTTTGGACTTGAAAAATGCATTTATAAGTCTTATAAAAGTTTCAATGGATTTTGGAGTTGCTATTGTCATTAAAATCCATGTTGGGGTTTGAAGTTATTTTTACAATGGGATTTTATATGGAGTCTCAATGTTTCTTTTGTAGGTCAGATCTCCATGGGATCCTGGATTTATTTTTAGAGGTCAAAACTCCATGAGGTCTGTGTAAGGGATCTTTGAGAGAATATTCAATATTTCAATGAATGTTACAAACCCATAGATTCTTTTAAAATTATTGAAAATGAATCAAAAAATTTAGATAACTTTGGGAAAATGTGAGCAAGTAAAAACTAGAAAGAAAGTGAGTAAAATGTAAAAAACCTAGTATCTTACATAGAAATAGAAATCTAAGCCTTTTTTGTAGAAAGATAGCAATGTTTTTTTTTAAGTGATAGGATATCATAAGAATACCATGCTTCAAGGATGGAAATGGTGGTCATGATTTTTGTGTTACATTGGTGAGGCATGGTGTTGCTTGGCATCAATGGGTCATGGCTTAGCAAGGGTCACTTGGCATAGAGCTCCAATTCTCTACTTTTCAAAATTAAAAATAACCTCTATTAAACCCTAATTTTATTAATATAACCTTATCATTAATACCATTTAGGTTGGTGGTTTGGATTAATGGAAGGAGTTTCATAGTTTTATCACCATTTTATAACTTTGAAAAATTGCTTTTTTGCATTATGACCTCCACTTTTTTCTAGGTGGCTTGGTGCAATGAAAGTAGGAAAATAAAACCTATGGTACAATTTGAAGCTTAACAAGTTCCATAGTGTAAGGATGTTTCTAGTTTCTATGGTAACGGTAGTTGGGGGAAATCAAAAATTTGATTGAATTTTACAACGTTTCAAGTTACAATTTGTAACTAGAGTTCTAGTTTTTATGGATGGATTAGATGGCAGTAAGTGGGGTTCCAAGTTGTGAAATGTTGCAAATTTTAACCAAGGTTCTAATTTTTTCTAAGATTTGTATGAGTAGGAAGTGGAGGTTTGATTGAAATTGTAATTTTTTAATTTGTAAATTGCATTTGAATCTCAAATTTCTATTGATAATGTGATTGGTAAAAAGTGGGGTTCTGCTTACAATTTGAAACTTGTAAATTTGATCAAGAGGACATACTTATCAATAAGAGTATATTGAAGGTGTATTTAAGTTCAGATAGGTGTGACAACAAGTTGATTAGTGATAACTTGACATTTGACCAATTTTTGAGTGATAATCCAAAGATAAAATTCCATCAATTGGTCATGGTGTGAGTGGGAAGTAAAAATTGGGATATATTTTACAACATTCAAAGTTTTAAATTGAATCCAAATATTTGGTTTATGTTTGGTATGTGAAAAGTAGGAAGTAGAGGTTTTATTGTAATTTTCAACTTTACAAGTTTCAAATTGCACCCAAATCTTTAGTTTCTACTCAGTTTGAGAAAAGGGTATCCTGGGTCATTTTAAGGTCATTTCCCAAAAAGTTAATGGGTCTCCCTTATGGTACTATATATTTTTACATTTCTAGTTCAAAAATATAAACATTTTTGTTGACCTCTATGAGTTGATTGCCTACTAATCAATTTATTTCTAGTAGCCTTATAGTTCATTGGGCATGGAGTTATTTTAATCTTAACACACTTTTAATTGGAGAAGAAAAAAATGGGATTTTGACTAAACAATAACAAAATTAAAAAAAAACAAAATAGAAACAAACTAAGGAAATAAAAATTCCTAATGAGTTGACTTGTGTGAAAGCACTTATTTAGGGAGACCAACTAAACCTAATATAATTTTTTTCTGTAAAGAATTCCAACCTTAGAAACAAGCTTTGAGGTATATCCCATTGACGAGGATAGTAGTTCTGATCCATCAATATTGGATATATAAAATGCATTTACTCCCTTGCACTGAGTTATGATGTATGGACCGCTCCATATTGTATCAAAATTTGTATGATTTCCTAGTTTGGCCCTTTTATCATCCCATTTATAATCATATCTCCTTTTTTAAAGCTCATGTCAAATTGTTTTTTGTCAAAATTTCTTTTTATTTGAGCCTAATTTACTTCCAAAATTTTCATTGATTGGTTCCTAACTTCTAGCTCCATAATTTCTACCAATCATATTATCATTTCATCATTATCAATTAATTCCAATTGATGATTGAGTTCTAGATATGGTAAGTCAATTGACAACATAACTCTAGCTTCCCTTCCAAATACCAACATGACTGGAAAATTGCCAATGGATATCTTAGGAGTGATCATATCAGATCAAAGTGATGATTTTAACTTTGTGTTCCATGTCCTTTGGTTATCATCCATTATCCTTTAATAATTCTTATGAGATTTTTTTTTATAGACTCGGCCAAGCCATTACCTTTAGTGTAATAATTGGATGAAGTACTCAAGTATATATTATGCTTGATAACCCATTCACTCACTTGAGTTCCCATAAAAGCTTTGGAATTATCTAAGATAATAGTGTAAGGAACACTAAATCTCATGATAATTCCATCCATGAAGTCAAGGATAGATGACTTCATGGCATATTTTAGTGAAACTACTTTAATTCATCTAGTGAAATAATCATTTGTTGTAAGGACCAATTTGTGGCCTATACTTGATGGTGGATTGATCATGCTAATGAAATACAATCCCCATTGGGCAAATGGATGGTTAGCTTAGATTGGTTTGAGAGGGAGATATGCTAATATTTATTTAACTATAAAGTAATCACACTTCTCATAGTTATTTACCCACTAATTAGCATCTTTGAATATGTCAAGCCAATAATGTCCCCCTCTCATTATTTTGATGGTAGTGGTTCTTGCAGAATAATGTCCACCTAATGGACCATCATGAAACTCTTTAGTCACTTTGAGAATTTGACCATGATTGATGCACCTTAGCATGAATCCATCCATATCTTCCTAAATAATAATCCATCAACAAGAAAATAAATAATAGATCAGAGTCTAAAATACCTTTTCTTAGACTACTAAAAATCATATGAGTATACCCCAATCTATAGGAAAATGGTCATGTCATAAATCCAACTATTGAATAGATGTGGAGTGGATGGTTGGGATGAATTTTGAGAATATATATCATTATATACTACATTATTAGTCTTTATATCATAATCAAGTTATTCACATAAGCTCTTTCTTCTAATGAGCTTTGTAATTTTTATGTTCACATCATATTCCATGACTTTTATGATTCATCCTAATCTTTTTTCATTTATTTACCAACTCAATAAGAAATCCTTAACACTTTGGTTGCTAACCATTATATGAATTTTATTATTGGAGAGCATATGCTTGACATTTTGAAAGCTTTTATTACATCACAAACTTGCTTCTCCATAAAACTGTACTTTTCCTCATAATCCTTCAAGGATTGACTAAATAAATATATTGGTTGCTCCAAATATTATTTATACTATTAGGTTATAATATATGATATGATACCTTCCCCTCCAAAATTATAGAGAATGAAATCATTCTCATAGTTGGGGTTGACTAGGTTAGGAGCGTAAGAAATAGCCTACTTGATGCTTCAAAATTGTCTTTTTTTTTCATTTGTCCATGTGAAACTGACACCCTTCTTGAGTATGGCAGTAAGGGGCTTGGGTATGGAGGTAAAATTTGGAATGAACCTTGTTACAAAGTTTATATTTCCTGGGAAACCTTTTAATCCCTTTTTATGGCTTAGAAGTGCTAGTGAAGATATAACACTTACTCTCTTTGGGTATATTAAAAGACCCTCTTTTGAAACAATGTGTCTTAATAGTTTCCCTTCATGAATTATGAAAATGCATTTTTTTGATGGAGGGAAACTCTAAACTCTTTGCACCTTTCAAAAACTTTCCTAAGGTGATTTAGGTATGCATCAACATGTTTTGAATAAATAATGATGTCATCTAGATATATCAAGATCATCTCATTTATCAAACCCTTAAAATCCATATCCATGGCTCATAAAAATTTATCTCTAGTGTTAGTTAGACTAAATAAAATCTTTTTATAGGTACACATGCTCCATTTTGTAGTGAAATTAGTCTTGAAGTGGTCTCATTCCTATAGTAGGACTTGGTTATATCCATAATAACTTTTCCCAGGAAAACTTTTTAGATCCTGATATAGTTTGAGTAATTTTCTCCATGCGTGGAAGGGGATATTGATCCTTCAGGGATGCTTTGTTTAGGTCCATAAAATCTACACAAAGCATGATTTCACCATTAATTTTCCTTATAGGGACCAAGTTATCAACCTAAGATGAGTATTTGATAAGGAAAATAATATTAGCCTATATCAGTTTGGACAACTCACTCTTCATGAAGGGTTCTATTTTTGGATTAATTGGTCTCTATTTTTGTCTAATAGGCTTGGTGTTTAGGTCACACTATATTGTTTATTAGGATAAGCTAGGATAAAACCCCCTTATATCTTTATAAATCCAAGTGAATTTATCATCAAAATATTAGCATAACTTAATAGAAGATTATTTTTTAGAAACATTACATACCTTTCTAATTTCCAATGTTTTGCTTCCTGAAATGATTACTGTCTTGTAGTCTTCTTCATTGACTATGATATTATTCTTTTCACCTTTCATTTGATCATCAAAGTTGAAGATACTTTCCAAAGTATTAAGGCCCATGGGTAAATTTTTTGTATTCAACTAAATGAATAGATATCCATATTGATCTTGGAGTCTTGACTAATTTTTGTCTAAGAATTTAGCTTCCTCCCTCAAAAAATTCACAATTTACTTATCATTTTCAAAAACTTGCCAGTTGGTTACATTGTTAGGAGTGGATGGTCTTACTATCAGATTGATATTTTGGCTATGGTTCTTATTTATTTCTTTAGGCAAGTTATACTGGGATCCTACTAAGGCCATATGATCATCTTTATTTTATGCTCTTGGTACCTCTTGAATGTTTAAAGTGGTAAAGTCTTCTAATAGATCCCAAACCCTATGTTTGTAAGATCTTAGCAAGTTATTTTTGGTTATGATTTTGGATCTTACTTGGAGAAAAATAAATTTAGTATCCCCAAACACTTATAGTGATTGTATTCCCCTTTCTTTGGCTAGTTAGAGATCTTTAATCGATGCTTCATATTCAACTACATTATTAGTGCAATTGAACTAAAGTCTAAAATAATAGATATAAATCTTATTTTATGGGGAGATAAAAACAATACCTAAACTTACACCATTCTTACTTATTGAAACATCAAATAATAATTACCACTTTCTTTGGAGATCCTTAGCTAGTTTTACAAGATTGGGAATGATTGCATCATTTTCATGGATGTAATATGTACCCAACCTAGTATCTTTTAGATAATAAGGATAAAATTGTATATTTGATCCTCATTCATCTATATGAGTGTCTAAGATATCTTCTATGAGTTTTTCAACCTCATGATAAAGTTCTTCATCATGATCTTACAATGTGAAATTCATATCCACAAGGATAAGAGTGTTGTGGTGTGGAGCTAAGAGCTTCAACTATTTGTAGACACTAGAAGGAAGGATGCTGAAGAACCAAAGCCACCAGCGTCGGCAGTATGACTGACGTCGGTCAAGTGCAGTGGAGAAGGAGACCAGCGATGGTAGGAAGTCGGCCGATGTCAGCAGCACGAGACCAACAGGGACCGGCATTGGTCACCTGTGTATTTTCAGAACTGCTATTGACAAACAGTCAGTTAGTTGAACTGAGTGTTTGCATGCTAAGGGGCTAATTTAAGTCGCGAGCTGTGTGTCTAATTTTAGTAGTTAGATTTCTATTTTTGTAAGCATGGGATCTTATTTATAGACCCATAAGGCATGTATTGTAAATTATTAAAAAGGCAAGTAAAAGCATTGAAGCTAGCAAGGTCAAGGAGATCTACAGGTGTAAGGTCAAGGAGATCAGCTGAAGCATTCAAGGAGGGATAACAACTCAGGCTTTAGAGTTGTTGTGTTGAGCAAGAGAGAGAGGGAAGAAGGTCTTGAGGTGTGGCAAGCCTTTGAGGTGGAGGAAGAAGTGGCATCTTCCTTATTGTATTTTCTTCTAGTAATATCTAATACAAAGAGTGTGTATTGTCTCTCAAATTCTTTATTGTCTCAAGTTTCTAGCTACTTTATCATTCTAGTATAATTCCGTGTTTAATTGTATATAAGATAGTAATCAATTGTGCTCTAATTGGTAGAGCTACAGATCCCCTGACAAGTGGTATCAGAGCTAGGGTTTGCAGGAAGCAGGTTATTGTTTTTGATTACAGGTCATTCATAGGGTTTTCTGATTGAGTGGGAGTTCAGCAATGGTAGAAGAAAGTAGACTATGAATGGAGAAGTTTAATGGCAAGAATTATCAACACTGAAGGATGTAGATTGAGGACTATCTGTATCAGAAGGATCTATACTTACCATTGGGTGGGGTTGCATGCAAGCCCACATATATGAAGGATGAAGAATGGAATGTTCTTGATCAGAAGGCTCTTGGTTCCATAAGGTTGAGCCTTGCATCATCTGTGATTTCCACCTTATCACAGTGTAAGACAACAGAAGAGTTGATAAAGTCCTTGGTGAATTTATATGAAAAGCCCTCTACTTCTAATAAGGTATATCTTATGAAGCAGCTATTTACTTTGGAAATGCAGGAAGGTGGATCAGTACATACTCATCTCAGTGATTTCCATGGTTTGGTAAACCAATTAGCTTTAGTCAATATTTTTTTTGATGATGAGGTAAAGGCTCTCTTGATTTTATGTTCTTTGCCTGAAAGTTGGGACGATATGGTTATGGCAGTAAGTAATTCTGCATCTACTTCTAAAATCTTAAAAGTTGATGATGTTGTGAGTGTGATCTTGAATGAGGAAATACGCAGGAGAAGCACAAGTGAATCATCAGGGAATGCTCTAAGTGCAAAAAGTAGAGAAAGGCAAAGGGAGAAGGTTGAGCAAGGGAAATCAAGGTCGAGAAGGAGATCCGAGTCCAAAGGTATTACCTACTGGTTTTGTGGAAAGAAAGGACATACAAAGGAGTGTTGGTTGAGAGATAAAGACAATCAACATGTAGGTATGGAAGAAGCAAAGGATGCAAATATTGTGATGCAGGATGCTCTCATACTTTCTTCAAATAGTCAGGTAGGATCATGGATTTTATATTCTGGTTCATCTTTTCATGCATCCCCAAACAGAGATTTGTTCTACGAGTATGAACAGGGAGACTTTGGAGTTCTTTATTTAGGGGATGGTACGCCTTGTCAGATAGTTGGCAAAGGGAAAGTGTAGCTGAGATTGCAGATTGACAACACGTGGGTGTTGAAAGAGGTCATGCATGTTCTGATTCTGAAGCAGAGTCTGATTTCTGTAGGAAGGTTGGGAGATGAGGGATGCACAATAACCCTCACAATAGATTCTTGGAAGGTTACCAAGGGAGCACTTGTTCTAGCAAGAGGTAAGAAAGTAGATACTCTTTATCTGTCTACTTGTATTACTGATTCCACTTCTGGTGTAGATTCAAAGATGTGGCCTAATAGGCTTGGTCACAAGAATAGGAAGGGAATGGAAGTTCTTGATTTAAAAGGTATGCATTCAAATTTGGAAAGCATAAATATAGTTCATTGTAGAAAGAGGAAATTTGATGCTTTTGACAGGAACAAAGAAGCCTTGGTGTTTTTGGAGGAGATGAAGGATAGAGATCAGTCACAGGGGTTGAATAAGTCTGAGCAGGGCAGCATGGATAGAGGTTTGACCCAAGAAGAGCTCACGGATGAAAATTTCATCACTTACAGGAACACACAGACACTGATGTCGACAGCTTGGCATGGATGTCAGTCATCCAGATACCGACATCGGTCATGTGCAGACCAGCAGGGTCGGTAGGTTGGACAGGAGAAGTCTAATGTCGGTCATAAGGACTGACGTTGGTAGGAGGGACACCGGTGTCAGCCAGGGAAATGACATCGATAGTCAGGATCAGTGCAGGGAATCGACATCGGTTGGAAGCAGACTGGGAGATGGCCTAGATCGGTCACTAGAACGGATGTTGGGTGAATTACTAAGTCTCAAACACCCATGTAGAGGTCAAAAAAGGTATGTGAACCTCATATTCATTGTTCACCTTCTTTATATTGCTTACTGATAGTCACGAACTAGGAAGATGGAAGAAGCAATGCAGGTAGAATCCAAAAATAGTGGGAGCTTGGCATGGATGAGGAGTGTGAGTCCTTGGAGAACCAAACAGGTATTTGTTGGTAGTGTTGTCAGCTGGAAGGAAGCACTGGATAGAGGGATGGATTCCCATTTTAGAGAAGAGAGTGGATGGATACATGAGATAGAAGGCTATGGTATATGGTCTTGATTATGCTGCAGAACAATGGAGGTTTGACCATTGTATTTTATCTTTACCAGGTTGGATAATATTAGCTACATTATCTTGTTATTGTATTGTGTTACTTGTTGCAGGGTTTCATATACAGGGAGTTTTTTGAGCTAAGGGTAGAGTTAGTTCAGAAGTATGTCATGGAGAATTTGGGAGCAGAAAAATTCTTGTGGCATAAGATACAGGGATTGCATCATAGGTTTGTGTGGTGGTTGGTCTTCAAGAGTGACATTGAAGAGGGATACAGAGCCTAAGGAACAAAATAGATGGTGTATAGGTACAAGTACAAGTTTCAGCTATTTATCTCCAAGTGGGAGATTGTTGTGGTGTGGAGCTAAAAGCTTCAACTGTTTGCAGACACTAGAAGGAAGGATGCTGAAGAACCAGAGCCACCGGCGTCGGTAGTATGACCGATGTTGGTCAAGTGCAGTGGAGAAGGAGACCGGTGATGGCAGGAAGTCAACCGATGTCGGCAGCACGAGACCAGTAGGGACCGACGTCGGTCGCCTGTGTATTTTTGGAACTGCTATTGATGAACAGTTAGTTAGTTGAACCGAGTGTTTGCATGCTAAGGGGCTAATTTAAGTCGTGAGCTGTGTGTGTAATTTTAGTAGTTAGATTTCTATTTTTGTAAGCATGGGATCTTATTTATAGACCCATAAGGCATGTATTGTAAATTATTAAAAAGGCAAGTAAAAGCATTAAAGCTAGCAAGGTCAAGGAGATCTACAGGTGTAAGGTCAAGGAGATCAGCTGAAGCATTCAAGGAGGGATAGCAACTCAGGCTTTAGAGTTGTTGTGTTGAGCAAGAGAGAGAGGGAAGAAGGTCTTGAGGTGTGGCAAGCCTTTGAGGTGGAGGAAGAAGTGGCATCTTCCTTATTTTATTTTCTTCTAGTAATATCTAATACAAAGAGTGTGTATTGTCTCTCAAATTCTTTGTTGTCTCAAGTTTCTAGCTACTTTATCATTCTGGTATAATTCCGTGTTTAATTGCATATAAGATAGTAATCAATTGTGCTCTAATTGGTAGAGCTACAGATCCCCTGACAAGGAGTGTATGGCTCAATATGGTCTTTAGAAATTGGCTAAAATATTATTTTCACTCTTGTCCCATATCTCATCCTAAGAAACATGTGAGACCAATCAGTAGATATATGCCGTCCCATTTTTTTAGTGAAGTCTCAAGAAAGGTAGATAGTAAAATAGGGGGTAGGTCAATAACTGAGATATCTTAGGAAATTGACAATCTTGGACATGCATGGATGGTAAGGTTTAATCATTTTATAGTCTTGAATATTTGAAAAATAATCCCATCTAATTATATCACACCTTTTGTGATAGGTATATACTTAATACCAAGAGCATCAACTATATTCTTGGGCATAATATAACTTCTAGCCCCTGAGTCTACCATGAAATTATGGATGAGATGTTTCCCAACTATGAGTGAAAGGTAAAAAAGGGTGAGACTTACCATTTTTACCTAATTTGGTGTCAATTTATGGTTGACACAAATTATCAATAGTGGGTCCCTTAGCTATAATTCTATCTATTATTGGGAAGATTTTTAAAGATTCCTATAGTAAGTCCCTTTGTGTTGGAATAGATAGTGCTTCGGACATGGTGACATTAAAATTAGTTTATTCATTTATTCTAAAATACTTAAAGGAATGTTAACTTTAATTTATGTATTTTTGGGAGCTATGTATTCTTTCATGAGATTTGGGGTTAGTACTTTTGACTTTGATTGGCCCATTGGCATGTTGGCTAGCCTTTAGACTATGTTTCCTTTCATATATTCTTGTACAACTCTGGAAGTTATATCTTATTCAACCATAAGGGGTTGATAAATTTATATTTCCTTATTCTTAGAGTGTGTATTTTCTACCATTGAACTACCACCATTTATTAGTGATTCCTCCTAATTTACACTGTAAAAATCCTCCTCTTGCAAGTTTAAAATAGTAACATCATTCTAAGTAGGCTCTTATGTATCTTCCTACTAGGAATTAGCTTCTTGTTACTATCCTTAAGTGTTTTATATGCTTTGGACCATCAATTCTTGAATGATGACACCATTAAGATAAGCATTATAATTATGTGGTTGAGCATAAGGGTAACACCCCTTGTATTCATAAGTCAGGTTATTTTGAATAAGTATAATAGCTTTAGAAGTACCTAGTGCAAGTAAATCATAAATGTTTGGAGGTTTTGGTTGCATTTTTTAACTTTTTGGTTATGAATTACCTTGGTATGGCTGCCTATTGGGTTGGTATGTTTGGGTAGCCTACTGATAAGGCCTATAGTTTTGGTATTATTACCTTTTCATTGCTACCAACTCATTCCTAAAAATTTTAAGTAGTGACTTAGCCTCATATAAATCATCAGTAAGAGTAGTAGTTAAGATGGTTCCTTTCTTGCAATGGGAATTAGGGAACATTATGTTACATAGGAGTCACTTCTAAAAATAGAGGCATTGGAGGCTATAGGGTAATTTTTTAGCTTGAATTAGGTAATTTTATGTTCTTATTACAATTTAAAAGGCATTGGGGAGTGTGGTCCCACTCACTGAATAAATAATGACAAATATGTCACTATTTAAAGATATTAATTAATATAGGAAAACATTATTTGGGGTTGGTTTGACCAATAATGGAATTCTATTCCATGTCTTTTGAAATCAAAAATTGAAAACACTCATGAACTCATGAGGAACCCATTGAATAGTGGTTAGTTGTTCAACTAGGGAGAGGTGGTCACTTTTATCTTCAATTTGAATTCATAGTATATTTCTTAAGTCATCCTAAACATGAATGGAATTGGTAAGTAGAGCTATATAAAATTATAAGGCTTTACCCTTAAATGAGGAGATAAAAATTATAATTGCAATATTTTCTTATACTATATTGTGAACTGAAAAAAATATTAGTAATGTCTTGTATATGTTCCATGGGAGTGGTATAAGTTTCACCAATAAAATACAAAAGGATTTTTAGAGTTGAGATGGGTATATCATCATATTGGGCCAACTAAAGTGGTCTACCTCCATTGAAGGCTACAAAATGTAGATTTCTCAAGGTCATAATAGAAGGTATGAAACTACTATGGGTATTTGTAGGGGGTGCAAATATATTTGTAGGATATACTCTAGTGTAAGGTATAAATAATATTGATTTATATTTATATGGAAATGAAAATTATTTAAAGTTAGCTTTCTTACCTCTAGTAGATGATCTTGTTTGTATCTTTGGCATACATAAGCCTAGATTTCTTAAATCTGTGAGCTATTCGAGTTTCTAGATGCTTTTTTAAATGTGTATAAGGATCATATAATACTTATTAAGAATAAAAAAATATATATATTTAATAATATTTGGGTCACACCAAGCATTGAAAAAAAAATTATCACTTAGATTTTGTACCCATCTATGTGTGGAAGCATGTTGTGTAATATGAGTAAACTATGAGAAATCTATTGACATAATGGCATCACTTCCAAGCTGTGAGACCTTAGAAAATTTGAGGTGAACCTAGAGATAAGTCCTACTTCCTTTCACTAAGTTATATGTAACTAATATATTACCAATTCATGTTAAAATTTTGGTTCTTAGTGATCTTGCTCTTAAACTAGGGTTTAACTTATGAGGAAAAGAGTTTTATAAATGAATTTGTAAAACTAAAAAATGGTGATTGCACCAAATAATTATAGTGAAAATTAATTCTTTATTTATATGAACACAATATAATAATAAATATATTCAAGTATATTTTATCACAAACTTATGAAAATATTAAACCAAAGGTAATATTGGGCACCTATCATATAAGGAACAAGATTCTTCTTTTAAATCAAACAACTTTTCAAAAGGGAAAAATATTACCATAGATGAAATTTTGTGACTGAAACAAGAATTGAATCATTAAAATTTTTGATAAATAACCTTACATACACATATATAACATAGAAAAGGAAGGCAAAAATTCAATCTATTATAATTCTCTAGGTTACAACATGTAGATCAATTGTTTAAAATGCAGAACAATTTTTCCAACAATAAAAAGATAAGATGGGCTATGCCATAGTACCCATATTTATACAAAATAATCTATTGAAAGATAGGTAATTATCAAAACCTGACCTCTATTTAAATAAAAATAAAATATGAAAAACCTCATGCAAATGGTGTGATCTTTAGTTTGGAATGGCATATTTAGTGAGGTAAATCACTAAAACAAGAATATGCAACTACTGGGCACTTCAATAAGTACTTGAGGTGTGGGGAAATCCATTAAATCTTCATGAAAATATCCTCCTTATCTTTAGTTTAGTTATTTTTATCTTTTCCAAGGAATGAGGCACCAAAATGAACTAACACTTAGAAAGTTGAAAGCTTTAAGGTATTTTAGGTTATAACTTTCAAAACCTAGCTTGTATATTTTAGTTGAGACTTTTACAACCTTTTAAGTCATACAAATTTTACAAAATGGGAATTACAAATTACAATATGAATTTTTTAAATTTAAAAAAGTCAACCTAGTCAAAAATAAAAACATAATTTACAAGTTTCATTTTTACAACATTTTTAACCTATCAAAAAGATACTTTAAAATTATAAGTGGCTTTTTCTCAAAAAGAGCTATCAAAATGATAGTTGTAATTTACAACCTATAGATTTAAAATGTATTTTACAATAAATAAATGTAATATATGTGATGTATTTTCTTGAAAGAATTAATATACAACCATAACCTTTGAAGATTCTTTGTCCTTATTTTCCTGTATCTTCTCAATATAAGCATCAAAGCTATTGAATATCTCTAGGAGACAATTTTTGTCAAAACTAATTTAATATAGGTTGATTATCTCACATTTTTCCATTATATTAGAGAGTTCTCTAGATGTATCCATGTATAAATAAGTGTCTTTCCCCATCTGATCCAGTGTATTGTGATACCTGATAAATCAATGTATGAAACTCAATTTGAATGTTGTTTCTCATGCTGACTCTCTCTCAACCACTCCTTTGAAGTTGTCTTAAACTTCTTGAACTAAAAGGATTTAATATTATTGATATATTACTTCACATGACAATGTACTGAGTAAATCCTTAATGCCATAGATTGCATATGTGCCCTTATCACATGTAGCCTTGGCCTTATTAATACTCTTAGTGAGTATTTTTATTCTAAAATGGGCTTACCTATCTAGTTCCTCATGATTTTCATCACCTTTCAATATATTCTCTATAATGAGGGTATCAATTCTAATCAGGTCAATAGCTTGTAATTTTGGAAAGAATAGGTTCAACCTTTCAATATCTTCCTTATATTTGCTTATTTCTCTTTTCAAAGATACCTTATCATCCTTTTTAGTTTTGTAGTGGTCTATTGTTAGCTCAATTACTCAGTTTCCTTTGGTGATGAAATCTTTAGCCAAGTCTTTTGTGGCCCTTAACATATTTCTATTCTTTGTCACTACTTCAAGTGTTTCTTTATCATTGAATTGAGCAAGAGACTAAGTCGATTGGGCTACTGGCTCTATAAACTTCCTTAGGGATATTTTCAATTTTTCAACTTTATTATTTAGATCATCCTTTGTGACCTTGTCACTATCCATCTTATCAAAAAGAGAGCTAATGCTTGATTTAAAATCATGTTTTAATCCCTCTTTTTTAGAATGACCTAGGTGTACTTTATATATTTGGTAATCCCCCCACTATATTTTCTTTTTGTTTATTTGGTGGGGGGGTCTATGTTGTGCCCTTAACCATTGGCATGTCTATGGATATGTCTAGTCAACTTGTAGATTGCATAATAATTTTATATATTATTTTAAATTTATTTATGCATTCATATACTTATTAGGTCAGCCTATGGGTGGTACATGTCCTTTTTATAATATATATAATAGGTAGGGTTAGTTATTCATCATCATATTTGAGTATTCATTCTTATTGAAAGCATCTGGGAGGTTGTCCCCTTAAAGTGGATTATGTATTATTTATATTTAAAATATATTTCCATATAATTGTGATATAATTATGTATATCTATTTATTTGGTGAATTATTATAATTCCAAGTGGTATCAGAGTGTCGAGTTAGGCTATAATCAGGGCAAAAACCCTAGATCTTAAAATTTGGATATATCTTACAAAAAGGTATGAATTTATCTAAACATTTTTTGGAGTTGAGAAATAATTCAATAAAGTCTCCATTAAAATTTCATATCATTTTAATCTTTATTTCAAAATTTATCTCCATTTTAGTTTTTTTCATAAATTTGCTCCATAGCTCACAACTTGTATAATTTTTCAATTTTTTTATATTTTTGGAAACCTTGGAAAAAATTAGTTTGGGTCTATGATTTTATATATTTATATTTAATTCATAAATATTTAAAAAACTTAGTGGTCAAAGTTGGTTTAATTGGGAAAAATAAGGTTCACCATCAAGCCTTTGTATGATTGGTCCTAACACCCATGAATGGGGGAAAGGGTAAGACACCCATAAAACTCCTTTAGGGGATGACATGGAGTATAAATCATTTTATATGATTTATTAAATACATTCAAATATACATTCCCTAATATAGAAGGATGTGCACATCTAAACTTAAATATCAACAATGTAAGGGGAATTAATGGCATGAACAATTAATTGCATCAAATTATGACACAATTGGCTAGCATTTCATCTCATTTACCACTAAACAACACTCCATTTTTTATTTCTATTCCTCCTATTAGTACTAACACTACCAATACAGGGCAAAACTAATGTTGCCAAAAGTAGAATTGTGCAAGTTTGATGATAAGGATCCACTCATTTGGATCACTCAAATCGAAAATATATTTGATTTACACTAAAATCTTAGCTCTCAAAAGGTGGTTTTGGCATCTCCATATCTATAACATGATCCATTCATTTAGTATAATTGGTTTTTTGATTAAAAGGAGAAGATTGATACTCTTGTTACATGGTCAGTATTCTCTAATGAACTAATGTCTCATTATCAGGATAATGTTTTTGAAGACTACTTTAACCAATTAGCCAAACTAAGATAAATAAGAATAGTGAAGGATTATATTAATCATTTTCAAAATCTATCCTTATGTGTGGAGGATATCACTGAGGAAAATTTGATTGACCTTTTTCTGGGCGGACTAAAATATAGTATTCAATTGGAGGTTTGTATGTTTAACCCCACAACCATATCTGAAGCTATACCAAGGGCATGTTTGGTAGAAGAAAAAGGATGATCAAATGTCATCCTTTCACTACTAGTTATGAATGTACCTTACCAGCTCCATCACATCCTCAACCTACCAAATTGACACTACAATACATTAAGGAGAAGCATACCAAAGGGTTGTGTTATGGATGTGACATTAAATGTAGTAAAGGGCATCGATGTGCTAAAAAGAAGTTATTTTACATTGAAGGAGCTAATAAGGATGAAGAATATGAGGAGGCATTTTTTGTGGGTTTTTAAGGACCCAAGGATGAAGTTTTATATTCTCAACCTACTATCTCCTACCATGCCCTTGTAGATATTTCTTCTTCTTAGACTCTTAAGGTAGTGGGTTTCCTTAGGAAATAAAAGGTCACAGTGTTGATTGACTTAGGTAGTACACAAAATTTCATCAATAGTAAGTTGGTTTCTCATTTGAATTATTTCATTTACCTAGCCCCAAAATTTCAAGTCATGATTGTAGATGGTGGTATAGTTAATTGTTCTATAAAATGAAGTTCACAATGGGGGACTATTTGTTGGATTCTCCTATGTTTGTTATTCTTATGGGTGGGACTAACATTATTTTTGGAGTACAATGGCTCACCACATTGGGTACTATTGAGATTAATTTCCATGAAATGTTATATTTTTATTCTAAAGGGAAGCCAATGGAACTATAGGGATTAAGATTTCAATCTCCATAAATGATTAGTTCACATCAGATTAACAAGATGCTAAAAAATGGTGTTGAAGGATTTTTGGCATGCTTGTTTTTAATTGATGTTCAAAAAACTAAGGAGTCTACCCATCCTAATTTATAATAAATATTGGATGAGCATTTAGTTGTTTTTGGACCCATGCCAAAAGGACTACCTCCTAGTCATACACATGATCATTCCATCAGACTCATTTCTAGAAGTATGCCACCCAACATCAAACCATATAGACATTCTTATGCCCAAAAGAGTGAAATTTAAAAAATGGTAAAATATTTAGTGGAGGTAAGTACTATTTTCCATAGCCAAAGTGAATATTCTTCTCTAGTAGTCATGGTATGAAAGAAAGATGTAACTTGGAGGATGTTCCCAGATTATAGAGAGATCAACAAGTTCACTATCAAAGATAAGTTTCTTATTCCTGTAATTGATGATTTGTTAGATGAATTACATGGTGTTGTTTATTTTACCAAATTAGATCTTTGCTATAGGTATAATCAAATTTTATCCATGAGGAGGGCATTCCTAAAACAACCTTTCATACTCATGAAGGCCACTATGAATATTTGGTCATGCCTTTTGGTCTCACCAATGCACCATCCACCTTTTAGAGTTTGATGAATATGGCTTTTAGGCAATTTTTGAGAAATTTAATACTTTTATTTTTTGATGACTCCTTATTTATAGAAAAATTTGGGAAGACCACTTGTATCATGTGAAATAGGTACTCTCAATTCTTGAGCAACATTAGTTGTATGCTAAATGACACAAATGTTCTTTTAGAGTTAGATAAGTGGAGTATTTAGGTATTATTATATCACATGAGGGAGTAAAATTTGATAAGGGGATTTCTAGGGATAACTAGTTATAATCATAGGTTTGTCAAACATTATGGTAGTATTGTATCACCACTAACTTCCTTGTTGAATAAATAATCCTTCAAATGGATTGATATAGCTAATAAGGCATTTGAACAACTGAAAATGGCTCTGTGCACCACCCCATATTAGCTAATCCATATTTTTGAAAAAATGTTGTGGTTGAATGTGATACATCTAGATATGGTACAGGTGAAATAGCCATGAAAGAGGTGCAGTCCATTACATTTGAAAGTCATCAAATAAAGGGTAAAAATAAGCTCAAACCCATCTATGAGAAAGAGATTATGTCTATTCTACATGCATTCAAACAATGGAGACCTTATCGATTGGGTCATCACTTTTAGGTAAAGACTGATCATGACAGCCTTAAATATTTTTTTGAACAATGGTTATCTTCTGAAGAATAATAGAAATGGGTGACATAAATTTTAGGTTTTTATTTTGAAATAGTCTTCAAGAAATGAAAATAAAATGTGGTGGTCGATGCACTATCTAGGAGAGATGAACCAATTGAGGCATTGTTATGTGTCATGAACATTTTGTAGGTAGACTATCTCAAAAAAGTAATGTGAGAATGATAATATTACCCATACATTGATTTAGAATCTATATTCGGGTTATGATGGGATTGAAAATTTTACATGGAAGGGGAATTCATTATATTACAAAGATAGTTTATATTTGTGTTAAAATTATCTTCTCAAATAGAAAATCCTTCAATAACTTCATGCATCTCTACTTAGCAGTCACATGGGGTTTTTGAAAACCTATCATAGAGCCAAGAAGTATTTTTTGGAAAGGACTCAAGGGGGATGTATAAAAATATGTGGCTAAATGTATGGTATTTCAAAAAAAAGGGGGAAACCATTAAAACCCTACGTATTTTACAACCCGTATCCATCCCTAATCAATGATGGGAAAATGTATCTATAGATTTCATTATTGGGTTACCATGATTTAAAAGAATAACTTATATCATGTTTATTGTGGATAGACTCATAAATTATTCTTATTTTTTTCTTTATCTCATCCATTAGTTGCCAGTATAGTAGTTTATACCTTCCTCAATATATTTCATAAATTACATGGTACTCCCAATATTATTTTTAGAGATCGAGATCCCATATTCACTAGCAATTTTTGGATAGAATTATTTGCATGTTTGGGAACCCAATTGGATCATACAACATCCTATCATCCTCAATATGATAGATAAATTGAGGTATTCAACAAGTGTTTGGAAGGGTAACTTTATTGTTTTGTGTTAGATAAACAAGATAAATAGGTTCAATGGTTGCCCTTGGTTGAATGGTGGTATAATACTTTAGTGCATAGTTATCCAATGTGTCTCCTTTTATGTAATTTTATGGATACCATCCTCCATCCCTCACTTAACCCTTGAAGACCCACCCAAAGTTACATATAGTATAGGAACACCTTCAACATCAATAGGAAGTCCTTGCTAGTTTGCATGAAAATTTAGCTTTAGCCCAAAATCACATGAAGTAATAGGTAGATCAACATAAGAGTGAGAGGAATTTTGAAATTGGTGATTGGGTGTTTGTTTGCTTGTATCCATATAATCATATGTCCTTTAAATAATAGAAAAAGGACAATAATTTATCTCCCAAGTATTATATCCCTTATCATATATTGTAAAAAATGGGTAGTGTGGCCTACAAGCTGGAATTTCCTCCATCCACTCACATTCATCTAGTAT
The DNA here is from genome assembly GCA_037957365.1 of Torreya grandis. Classification (NCBI taxonomy): domain Eukaryota; kingdom Viridiplantae; phylum Streptophyta; class Pinopsida; order Cupressales; family Taxaceae; genus Torreya; species Torreya grandis. The sequence goes on along the minus strand of JARHVA010005053.1, from coordinate 1,054,652 downwards.
GTCATGTATCTTACCTCAAGAAGGTCATTAGATAGAGAGTTACCACTTAAACTAAGTTACTAGAATTATATGTAAAAGGGAGGGTTATTCTTGATCCTAAAGTGGTCCTTTAAACAAGCACTAAGTATCTACGGTCTACACTGATTATTGAGTATTTGATCAAATGAAAGAATATGCCTTCTAAAAATGCTACTTGGGAGGATGAATCATTCATGTAAAAACATGTAAGATTTATAAAAAATTGAGGACAAGATTATTCCCTTAATTGTTGGCATGTCTATGGATATGTGTAGTCAACTTGTGGATTGCATAACCCTTTTGTATATTATTTTACATTTATTTATGCATTCATATACTTTGTAGGTCAGCCTATGGGTGGCACATGGCCTTGTTAGATTATATATATATGAGGTAGGGTTAGTTATTCATCATCATATTTGAGTATTTATTCTTATTTCAAGCATTTGGGAGGTTTCCCCTTAAAGTGAATTATCTATTATTCATATTTTTAACTATATTTCCATATCATTATGATATACCATTGTATATCTATTTATTTAGTGAATTTAATATCATTCCAATCTATAATTTCTACATATTTATTTCCTACTAAATCATATAATATTTTAGATATAGTTATAGGGCCTACCTTTGATCTCTTTAATGCCTCTATAAGGACAAAATCTAGTGTGCTAGGAGACACCATTTATTTTCACTTCTTCCATACTGATTGTACTAGCAAGCTTAGAGTGGCATCCTATGAAGTTGGCACTATTGATTGTGAATTTGTAGATAAATTTTCTGCAATGGTGGTTATTATTACAAGTGTTGTATCTATCACTAATATTGTGACTAAATCCTTGGCTAATGTTTTTTCAGTTTCTTCCCCATCTATGGGTTGATTAGCCATAATAGTATCAACACTTTCTTCTATCTCTACCTCCTTAATGGGGATTTGGGCTATTGTGGAAATGGAATAAATGGGTAGGTATGGGTAGTTGAAAAAGGGGAACCTGTGGGAGTGTGTAATCTAGGGAAATCAATGAATCAATCAAGGTGGTGAGAACACTCAGGGTTGAGAAATGGGAAAAGTTATGGGAGATTAAAATGAAGTAGTAGATATCTTAGTGGTTAGGAGATAGTGGGAATGTAGTTAGTATTATTGAATTTGCAACCATGTACTTATGGGTGGTGTTAGTAATTAATGGAGTGGTATTGGATATTAGGGATGAGATGGAAGGAATTATGGAAGAAGGGAGTGAAAATAAAGCTTGAGTGTCCAATTATGTTGATTAGACTATTCAAAATGGATTCACTAGCATAGGTGAGATGGTGAAAATGGAGGGGGGATTTGTTTGAGGTGATTATAGAGTGGAGATAGGATGAATAGGTACCATAATTGGTGAAATGATAGAGACAAGAGGAGAAACTATTTTTTCTTAAGCAATAGCTACATCTTTGGTGGAATTTGACATTGACTAATCTATTTGAGGTGTTTTTTCTCCTTGTATAATATATTGACATTTTTTAGCCTTTTATTTCTTCTTCTTATTGTGTGATACTACTAGTGCATCTACCTATTCTTATTGGGATTCATTACTAGAACCCTTTATTGTTATTACCATACCTTTTTCTTTGAATTCTCTCAACTTATCATTGATGCTCAAGGTTTCCTTGGTAACCTTCACCCCTTTACTTATTATCCAATTAATTGTCCTATTTATTACATTTTTGGTCCTATCCATCAATGAGAAGGACTTAGATATGGACCATGTGACTAATGGAAGAGGTTGATAAAAGATATTATTACCAAAATCAACCCTTTCAACTAGAGATTCATCATCCATTAAGTCCTTAGGGACTAGTGCCATGCTATAAGTTTGAATTTGCTCCAGGGTCATCTTCGAATAATATTTTCATGTCACTTCTTATTTAACATGCATGTATTCATAGTAATATTCATAATAGGGAACATTATACTATTTTGTGATCCCTAATATACTGATAATGTTTCTAGTCACATCATAGAATGGCCTTGCATTAAGAGATCTTTGGGTCATTTGAGTCATTTCAACATTTACACATTTGGATTTTGATAGGAGAGGACATGTACACCTGCCTTTACTGATGGGGAAGTGGATTTATGACTTATGTTTTCTTGAAAAAAATATGTGAGTCTCTAAAAGCTACCTCATGAGTTTTATTAGAACCCATATATCACTTACATATCTTGGAAGGATGTAAGGACAACCACTAAATCCCCTACTTTGATGTATGGATATGTTAGGAATAAAATGAAATATGATGCCCAATTTTAATCTCAGAAGTTATAGCCTCAAATAATCTCCTCTTTTCTAGCTCTTTATCAAACATAGTTATGATGTAGTATATGAATGTATTATTCCTTCTAGCATGTTATCTACTTGCCTTAAGGGTGAGGTTAGGGTAGTAATTGAAGACCTTGTTGACTTGGTTAGGCACTATGTTTAACCCTAGGAAAGCCCTTCCTTTTGCTAATATGTATACTAAATATGAAGTCATGCAAAACTTCCTTTTATTCTATAATTACACTAATTATTTATGGATGGAGTCAAATATCAATTGGGCCTAATGGATATATTGTTTATTTTCGTGGATCATCTAGATGTATTGGTAAATCTAATCCTAAAATCTCTTGGCATCTGGGTTCCCAATAAATCTATGTAAGAGTATGATTATGTCACCCACTTCCTCCTTGAAGTCTATTATTTTTAGGGTTTTAGGTAGTCTGGTATATATGGGATTAGAGTATTTTAGCCATTATTTTTAAGGACCCATAGACATGAAGTGTTACTATTTTAATAAAACTTCTTAGATGAGTCAAGGGTTATATTAATATAACTCTCATACTCTTGAATTAGGAATATTATGTCAATGAAGTCAAGGTTGAGTTTTAGAATCCTTTTTCCCTTATCATTCACTACTTTCTTTTATGCATCGTAGTGCTTTGCTACTATAAGCACAAGCTTAGTGATTTTCATTGATAATGGGAAGGCTAATGCTTGGGGCAATTCAAAAACATAAATTCTTTAAGTCTAATCATTTTAAAACTTGGAATTTACTCCTATCCAAAAATTAGATAGGTCTATGTGACCTAGGTTTATGTCTATGATCTCATTAGTGTTAGAGTCCAAGCTAAGTGGGACACTAGGTCCCTTAGATTTGAACTTAATTTATTTTATAGACATAAGTTCTAGGAAAATTTATGTTGGAAAACCAACTATTGAGTTGGTGAGTTTTGGAGTTGCAATTGAAGGTAAAAAGTCTGATGAGTTTTGGAGTTACTATTGTAGGTAAAATGTTTGGTGGGTTTTGGACTTGAAAAATACACTTTCAAAGTCCAAAGAAAGTTTTGATGGGTGTTGGAGTTTCTATTGTAAGTAAAATCACTGATGAGGATTTGGAGTTGCTTTTTTAATGGGATTTTCCATGGAGTCTTAGTGTTACTTTTGTAGGTCAAATCTTTGTAGGGTTTTGGAGTTATCTTTACAAGTCAAAACTCTTAGGGTCTGTGTAGGGGATGTTTGAGATAATATTATAGATTTAAATGAACCTTAAAGAACCCTAAATTATTAAAAAATTATTGGAAAACACTTAATAAATGCAAACAACATTGGGAAAATGCGATCAAGTAAAAATTGTAAAGATATTGAGCAAAATAGAAAATACCTAGTTTCTTACACAAAAATGGAAATCTATGCCTTTTATGTAGAAATAAAATAATGTTTTTTTGGAAAGTGAGTGGATATTAGAGGAATACCATGCTTCAATGATGGAAATTATAGTCATGGTTTTGATGTTGTGTTGGTGAGGTATAATATTACTTGGCATTGACGGGTCATGGCTTGACAAGGGTTGTTTGGCATAGAGCTCTAATTTTCTAATTTTCAAAATTAATAATGACCTCTATTAAATCCTAATTTAATTAATATAACCCTATCATTAATTCCATTTAAGTTTTTGGTTTGGAGAAATAGTGGGAGTCTAAGAGTTTTGGCATAATTTTTCAACTTTTAAAAATTGCATTTTTACATTATGAAATATGCTTTCTATTGAGTCGCTTGGTGTAATTAAAGTGGAAAAGTAAAACTTGATGTGAAATTTTAAACTTTACAAGTTACAAAGTGCAAGGAGGGATCTAGTTTTCATGGGAAGGGTAGTCGGTGGAAAGCAAAACTTTAATTGTACTTTGCAACTTTGTAAGTTACAATGTGAAACTAGAGTTTTGGATTTCTTAGATGAAGTAGATAGTGGAAAGTGGGGTTTTGCTTGCAATTTATAGCTTGAAAAGTTGAAAATTATAATCAGGGTTTTAGGTTTTGTTAGGAGCTAGATGAGTGGGAACTAGAGGTTCAATTGCAATTTTCAAGTTTATAAATTACAAATTATATTCAAATCTCTGATTTCCATTGGGAATGTGATTGGCATAAAGTGGGGTTCTACTTATAATTTGTAACTTATAAAGTTTCAAATTATGATCAGAGTTATAGTTTCCACTGGTTATGGGGTGAGTGGGAAGTGGAGGTTGGGATGTATTTTTTAACTTGAAAAGTTGTAAATTACATCTAAATCTTTGATTTCTACCTAATATGCACAAAGTGAGAAGCAAAGGGTTGATTCTAATTTATAATTTTACAAATTATAAATTGTACCCAAATCTCTAATTTCTATTGGGTTTGAGAAAAGGGTATCCTGGGTCACTTTAAGGTCTTTTCCCAAAAAATTAATTAGTCTCCCTTAGGTTAATATATGTTTCAACATTTTTGGTTCAAAAATATCAACATTATGTTTGAAATTCCTTTGTTTCAAGGGTGAAATATAGATTGATAATAGTTTTTGTCATGCTCAATGGGACTAAAATTTAAGGAGGGTAGAGCACTTAATCTCAACATTTGGCAACCTCAAGGATTTGTAGACATTCTGGTGGTAGATTAACACTCAAGTCTCATGTTAAAGGTCATTACAATGTCTTCATCAAAGGGTAAGAATAAATTATTTGGAGAGTTCACCTTGTTCTTTGTTTACCCCATGATGTTTAATGGATGAATATGAAGGAAATTTATATTCTACACTTTCTTATCAGTAATATCATTACCCATACCATCCCTATGATGAGATAATTATTCTTATTATATACGTGATTAGCCTTACTATCACTCTCTTTAGTAGCCCTGCTATCAGGAGTAATATCCCTCTTTCCCTCCGCAACCACCCTTTGAAGCTACACCTAGTTCCTCTAATGAGTGAAATGAGATAAAAAACATGAGTCAAATCATAGGTAGTGAGTTATTGGCCTTAAAGGAGTAGCAAGCTCAATGCAAATAGTCCTATGAGCCTCCCACTATCCCATATAAACCTTCTTGGGCCACTCCTCCCATGTCAAGTTAAAATAAAGAAGGGTTTAAAGTTTTAGAGGCTAAAACAATAAAATTACCAAGTTTTCAAAGCTACTCACCTCTTCCTCAAACTCAAGTTTTCCATGGATGTCTAGGTATGAAAAGAGAGAAAGAGGTTACAAATATCAAGCCTAAGAAGTTCCCAATTTTTTAAAGTACTCCACCCACCCCTCAAGTTTAAACCCCTATTGAAGATGGAAGTATATCATAATTTGGTATGTTGGTTGGCAAGTGGAAAGGATTAAATAATCACACTTTAGATTAGCCCATCAAATCTAAGATTCCAAGTTGGAAGAGTGCCTCTTCATCCCATAAACTCACTTAAGAGCAACCTATAAAACCTTATTTTCTTATTTCACTAGTTGGACATTCTTTCCTTCCCACTATCTCCTTATTTGAAAGATTACTTATGGTTTGGCAAGCAGATGAGGAACATGTTGGGTGAATATTTTGTCAGCCAGCTAACTGGCGTTCAAAATAGTTCCTATCACCACATCATAGGGAGATTGGTCATCCAGAAGTGCAGGTTTACTGCATTACAAGGGGAAAAATCTCTCCTCTCATCAAGGGGAAGTTCCCTATTAAATATGCGGAGGCTATATACTATATAAATAAGATGAAAGTAAGACACAGGGGTGGGATAAACCATCCATCTCTCTTTTTTTAGAGATGATGCTCATAGAAAGAGGAGGAATCCTGGGTGATTGGTGATGGCACTTCTCTTCTTTCAAAAGTAACATTTAGCCAAGAGCCAGATCCCTTCCTGGATAGTAGAAATCTTGGTGAAGCAAGAGAAGGCACTTCTCTTCTTTTAAAAGTGCGTGTTCTTGCAAACAATAGGACTCTTTCTGGTAATAAGTAACAGGGTAATAGGTTCCAAAGTAACTAGCAATCTAAGATGTAGCACAAAGTCTCCACCTTGATAGTCCTAGAGTGATATATGAAGAACAATGGGGGCACAATGTCATCCCAAGGTCCTTTACACAGAAACATAAAAGAAAAACACACACTAGAGACAACTATGACAACACAAAGTTTGAAAGTAGTTGACTTTAGGACACCTTCCTTATCACCTCCACTAGTCCTACTTGTTAAATCAAATAAATAAGAATGATTTTAGAAGATAGACATTAGAACAATCTCCTAAAGTAGCACAATCTATAATAGCACAAAGTCTACAAGTAACTTGCTTTCTCATTCAATCAAAGAAATATGAACTACAATCTGAGCTCAAAGTCTTAGTAATGCATTTCAATTTGGGCAGAGTTTCACTTCTGGTAAGGGGAAGATCTCCCTTGTAACAAATGAGAGATTATAATATATAACACTCCAAGAAAGACTTGGGTGCTTATTTTCATGAAAAAGGCCCATGCTGTAGTCAACGTCTTCAATGTGCCTTTAATTTTGTCTGGAGGGACCATGCTGGGAATAGTGTATTGCCATAACTATGGCATGTCCATTCTTCTAACATGTCTCTTCTTTGGTATCGATTGTCTAGTTCTTTCTTTGATGTCTGCACAGCTGTCTAATTTGCCATTACTTCATGGAAGAAAGATAGGCTTGTGTCCTTGATTTGGTGTGCTTAGAAGTCTCCCTGATCCACTATTTCACCTACTAGAAATAACTCTTTTGAATATATTTTTGGTCCTTTGGTCTCACTCCTCTCTTCACTGATTAAGTGCTTCTTTGCTCTCTGGTTGAACCATCACTTTAATTGAACTTGCCTTTGAAATCATCCATGTTGCTTCTTTGTCCATTATAGCCCTTCTTGTCTAAGTCTTTGGGGGGTCTTTTCTGCATCTTTGATAAGTGGCAAGTTTTGTTGTTATGGAACTCATTAGAAACTTATGGAAAATGGGGTCCATGACATGTTTTGCTCGAGCAACTCCAAAAGGGGAACATGAATGCAAACACTTGTGACATTCCACTGAGTCATAATAGGACATGTGATGTATTTTACTTAACGTATAAAAGCTTTAGAAACTGTTGGGGGTCCTGTAGAAGATGACATGTGGCAGCTTTTGCTCTACTTTATAATGGACATGTGGCAACTTTCGATGCACTTTGTCTTTTTCCATGGGGAATTTTCTATGGGATTTTCTCTTTAGTCAAGCTTTTCCTTTGCTTTCTTTAGGCTCTCTTCTTAGGTGAATTTATTTAGACAAAATGTCTAAAGGAATTCCTTCAGACAATTTGTCTGAAGGACTCTACTTTGCCTTTTGCCTTGTTCATTTTTTTGAAGGAGGTCACTTTGTTCATTTTGGCTCACGGCCCTCCACAAGGGCACTTGACTTGACTCACGGCCCTATGTAGTGGCATTTGTTCCTTTGGCCATGGGGCAACCCATTAAACTTGCCGATTGAACTAACTGATTGAACCATCTTTGGTTCAATGGTTCAATGATTCATGCCTCTATTTTTTTGATAAGTGTTTGCATCTATGGGACATTTGAACTTAGATAAAGCGTTTGACCCATTTGAAGCTTGCCACCGATATTGAACCTTGAACCCATTAAACTTTGAACCAAAGTGGTTCAAGGCTCAATGGTTCATTGGTTCATTTGATTAGAAGATTGTCGATGACCTTTTTCAGTTGAACCAAAGCATTAAACCTACCTTGAAAGTGTCCAAGTGCGAGAAACTAGTCCCTTTTGATTGAACTCACCTGTAGAAGCCTTTGAACCCATTGAACCTACTAATACCTTTACTGAAAAAGATCAAATATTGAAGAATTTGAAAGCTCTAAGCAAAATTTTAAAATGAGAGAGATAAATTTAGATCGTATAGGGCCAAAATAGCTTCATATGTTGTCCCAAAATTGAGTGACATTTTTGGGGACCAATAGCTAGCTCCAATTGGGGAACTTCCTTATATTGTAAAAATAGTCAAAGGGAGTAGAATCCAGAATCTCCAGTACCTTAAAGTGTGCCATTGGGCTATAGAGTCATGCTACCCAAAAATAAAGTTGACAGAAATGAAAATGAAAAGCACAAAACAGAACTAAAGACTATACAAATATAAATATGTACAAATGAACCTATCTAATGCCTCAAGATTTGAAGAGCTTCATATGCCACCCATTATGAGATAATGATAATGACATCCCATCCTGATAAACTAGTAGGAAACCATTTTGTCCCCAAAATCAGTGACTGGCGAATAGAACTCTCCACCAAGAATCACATTTTTTGTGCCTTTCCCTTGGTTTCTTCTCTTGCCCCACAACAAGACTTGAGTTTTGGTCTAAAAACCATGAATCTTTGCTCTCCTAGAAAAGAGTTCCTTTTATTGATTTTGATGGGTAGTAGCATGGTCTAGTACCATAATTTGTTGTTCTGATAGCTCAGTCTAGCACATGTCTTGATTGTCCCCCTCAGATATCTCAGATTCTTCTTCATTTAGAGGGGAGGGTTATTTTGCACTTATGTTGCTCTCCACCAATTCTTTTTCTATTTCATCCCTACTTGAAGACTCAAATAAAATTTGGGCTATAGGGGCCACTGTTTGGGTCTTGACACATTTGACATGATCAATTATGTCAAATGGCTAGATTAGACTAGGCACAAGGGATGGGAGTTCTTCCTTTTAGTTTATGGGAGGGGTGGTAAGACTAGCCTATGAATTTGAAGTAGAAGGTGCAAAAATATTTGGGATACTTACTTTCTTAGCAATCACCAGGTCCTTTGGATAGATAGGCAGAGTGGCCCCATGCTTAGCAATCAAAATTGTAGGTTGAGGTCACTCCTCTATTTCTCCTTTATCAGCTTGTTGAGTTGAATTATTCTGGGACTGGGTGACCATAGCATATGATCCCTCAGATGCTTCACCTCTACTTTTGGGATCATCTTGGTAATCCAAGAAACTAATGTGGGAGTCACCAGCTGACTCTTATTTATCCTCTATGAAGAGACCAGTGTCATTTTCTTGATTAAACTTAGGTTGGAAATAGAAATCATGCTCTGTTTCCAAATACCCAACTATTGAGTTAGCTGGAGGTGCTTCAATGGCAAGGTTCCTCTATGGGGGAGAAAGATGATTGGGTTACCCTTGATGTGCTTGATTAGGGAATGTCCTCCTTGGTACATCTCTATATGAAGGAGCAGATGACATCCCTTGTGCCATTTTTCTTTTGAGGGCCAGCACTTCATTTGCTAGCTTCTGCACCATTGGATCAGTGGTGGTTGTAGGTGAGTTATTAGAATATGAGGAAGATGCACCTCTATTTGAATCCCTTCTTATCTTTCCAGCCAAGATAAGGTCATCTTCTAACTCAGTGGCTAAGTCTTGAGTAGCTTCAAGATCTATGTGGCCAGCACATCTTAGTAGAAAACTCACTTCAGGTAGCTGTGAGTTTATGAAGAAGCATTTGAGGTTCTTGGGTGTGGGCTGAGCAACTGCAGGAATCCTATTTCTCAGCTTGTCAAATTTTACAATAAAATCCATCATGGGATCATGAGGTTCCTTCTTCATCTATGTAAGTTGGGCTAGCAAAGAATGAGCATCTTCTATAGGTTTGAACCTTACTTCAAACTTGGCTTTGATAGTGTCCCAGCCAGTCACTGATCTAGTCTGCAGATGGTAATACCAGTCTGTAGCAGCACCTTGTAATGTCTCCATGAAAAGCTTGACTACCACATCTTCAAATTCCACCCCTATCACACCACAAGCTATGGTGAATGCTGAAATGTGTTCCTCAGGGTGGACTCTTCCATCACCAAATAATTTTGGGAAATTCTTCCTTGAACTGAGTGGTAGCTCATGCAGGGGTGGTGTTAGATTAAGTGGGCCAAATGAGTTACCCCAGGGGCCTCAAACTGCCATGATCAGATTATGAACAATAGGGATAACAAATCTAAGTGGATTTACCAAATTATAGGACAAAAATGGAAAAGAAACTATCCTTGCTTTAGCTTAAAGCTTGAGGCTTCAAACTGTGCTTTCTTTCCCAACAGCTCTAGTTTTGCAGACCAAATAATATAATGGAGATGGATGAAAATGGAGATGGATGAAAATGGTAAAGCTATAAATGGATAATGGGTAAGACCAAAATGGGAGTCATTAGACTCTATAATGGATAAGGGAAGGAACTGCTTTAATCTGAAACTTGAGGCTTTAGACTGCACGTCGATCCCCAGTGGAGTCACCGAAAATTGTTGGGTGAATATTTTGTCAGCCAGCTAACTGACATTCAAAATAGTTCCTATCACCACAACATAAGGAGATTGGTCATCTAAATGTGTAGTTTTACTCCATCACAAGGGGACAAATCTCTCCTCTCATTAAGGGGAGGTTCCCTATTAAATATGTAGAGGCTATATACTATATAAATAAGTTGAAATTAAGACACAAGGGTGGGATAAACCATCCATCTCTCTTTTTTTAGAGATGATGCTCACAAATAGAGGAGGAATCCTAGGTGATTGGTGATGGCACTTCTCTTCTTTCAAAAGTAACATTTAGCCAAGAGCCATATCCCTTCCTGGATAGTAGAAATCCTAGTGAAGCAATAAAAGGCACTTCTCTTCTTTCAAAAGTGCTTATTCTTGCAAACAACAGGACTCTTTCTGGTAACAAGTAGCGAGGTAACAAGGTCCAAAGTAACAAGAAATCTAAGATGTAGCACAAAGTCTCCACCTTGATGGCTTGAGAGTGAGATATGAAGAACAATGGGGGCACAAAGTCATCTTAAGGTCCTTTACACAGAAACATAAAAGAAAAACACACACTGGAGACAACTATGATAACATAAAGTCTGAAAGTAGTTGGCTTCATGACACCTTCCTTATCACCTCCACTAGTCCTTATTGTTAAATCAAATAAATAATAATGCTTTCAAAAGATAGACATAATAACAATCTCCTAAAGTAGCACAAGCTATAACAACACAAAGTCTACAAGTAACTTGCTTTCTCATTCAATCAAAGAAATATGAACTACAATCTGAGCTCAAAGTCTCAGTAATGCCTTTTAATTTGGGTAGAGTTTCACTTATATAAAGGGGAAGATCTCCCTTGTAACAAATGAGAGATTAAAATATATAACACTCCAAGAAAGACTTGGGTGCTTATTTTCATGAAAAAGGCCCATGCTACAGTTAACGTCTTCAATGCACCTTCAATTTTGTTTGGAGGGACCATGCTAAGAATAGTGTATTGCCATGACTATGGTGTGTTCATTCTTATAACATGTCTCTTCTTTGTTATGGACAGTCTGGTCTTTTCTCTAATGTCTGTGCAGTTGTCCAATTCACCATTACTTCATGGAAGAAAAATAGGCTTGCATCCTTGATTTGGTGCACTCGGAAGTCTACTTGATCCACTATTTCACCTACTAGAAATAACTCTTTTGAATATATTTTTGGTCCTTTGCTCTCACTCCTCTCTTCACTACTGAAGCACTTCTTTACTCTCTGGTTGAACCATCGCTTTAATTGAACTTGCCTTTGGAATCATCCATGTTGCTTCTTTGTCCTTTATAGCCCTTCTTATCCAATTCTTTGGGGGGTCCTTTTTGTATCTTTGACAAGTGGCAAGTTCTGCTATTATGAAACTCATTAGAAACTTATAGAAAATGGGGTCCATGACATGTTTTGCCCGAGTAACTCCAAAAGGGGAACACAGATGCAAACACTTGTAACATTCTGCTAAGTCATAATAGGTCACGTGACGTATTATGCTTAACTTATAAAAGATTTAGAAACCTTTGGAGGTCTTGTAGAATATGACACATGGTGGCTTCTACTCTACTTTATAATGGACACATTACAGCTTTCACCACACTTTGTCTTTTTCCATCGAGCATTTTCTACAGTCTTTTCTCTTCAGTCAGGCTTTTCCTTTGCCTTCATTGAGCTCTCTTCCCATGTGAATTCCTTCAAACAAAATGTATGAAGGAATCAAAGTGAACTCCTTCATAAAAATGAATAAGGCAAAAGGCAAAGTAGAGTCCTATAGAAAAATTATTCAAAGGAATTCCTTTGGACAATTTGTCTGAAGGACTCTACTTTGCCTTTTACCTTATTCATTTTTCTAAAGGAGTTCACTTTATTCATTTTGGCTCATAACCCTCTACAAGGGCACTTGACTTGATTCATGGCCCTCTACAGGGGCATTTATTCCTTTGGCTATGGGGCAGCCCCTTGAACTTGCCAATTGAACTGACCGATTGAACCATCTTTGGTTTAATGGTTCAACAGTTCATGCCTCTATTTTTTTGATAAGTGTTTGAAGCCATGAGACATTTTAACTTAGATGAATCATTTGACCCATTTTAAGCTTGCCATCGATATTGAACCTTGAGCCCATTGAACTTTGAACCAAAGTGGTTCAATGCTCAATGGTTCATTGGTTCATTTTATTAGAAGATTGCCGATGACCCTTTTTGGTTGAACCAAAGCATTAAACCTACCCTGAAAGTGTCCAAGTGTGAGAAACTAGTCCCTTTTGATTGAACTCACCTATAGAAGCCTTTAAACCTATTGAACCTACTAATCTCTTTACTAAAAAAGCTTGAATACTGAAGAATTTGAAAGCTTAGAGCAAAATTTGAAAAGGAGAGAGACAAATTCGGATCGTACATGGCCAAAATAGCTTCATATGTTGTTCCAAAACTAAGTGACATTTCTGGGGACCAATAAAAAATAAAAATGAAGAGAAGTATTTATTAGGAAAATGTGATGAAGGCATGGACACATGGCATGCTTCTTGGACCAAGTACCCTAGTTATAAAATACCTATTCTTTGTGCCAATCAAGTGGAGGAACCATATTTGTAAGAAGAAAAAATTGGTAAAGTGGTAGTTATATCAAGGACTTAGTATTAGTTATAAGTGTGCCCCAAGAATTTTAAAGTGAATATGTTTAAGTGATAGTTGTAGTAGATGTACAGTTGGATATTCGTCAAAGTACATCTAGTGGATAAGATAAAGTAATCTCTCTAGATGAACTCCCTTGTTTCATTGTAAATGATGATCAAAATGAATAAATTCAATCTCATGAACATAGTCTTGATGAAGAGGAAGCTACTTAGAATAACCATGATTTGGTTGAGAAATTACATATGGTTTTAGATATAATGGAGCTTCCATGCTTCATAGAGGAATAAATTGATCAAATTGTAGAACATGAGCTTGAATATATTGGTACAACCTTTAAATAAGGTGTAGACACTAATATTTTACCCATACTTATTGATAACTCCATCACACTAGCCTACATGGAAACAAAATAAGATCTAGATTGATTAGAAACATATGTAAGACAACTACAAGACTTGTTTCAAGTCCTAAAGAAGGGTTATGTGCTTTTGCAAGGAGAACATGATTTGACTAAGTATGTGAAGGGAGGCCTTTTAAACATGTCATACTAGGAGACTAATGCACTTGACAGTGATTTATTTTATGTCCTAAAAAAAGGTTAACAACTCCTTGATAAATTTATGGATATTCAAAAGGATGAAACTCACCAAATTAGGCAAGATGAAAGCTTGGATGAAGTGGCCATGGTTATTAATAGGTTAGAGATAGATATTGAGGGAGCATATTTGTAGTTGTATAAGATTCCATTGAGAAATTTGAAGTCTTTGGTATGTCTACAACTCCTAGAGAAGAAGATAAGAATGCTACTAAAGCTGACACCCCTATCAAGAATCAATAAGATGACTTAAATTATGATTATTAGTAATACCTTGAATATCCTCAAGAGATTGAAGCTCTTTGTAAAAGTATATTCCCTATTTAAAATGTTTATGAAGAAATTAAACAAGAGATCCATTTAAAACTATGATCAAGTTTGGGTTGAGTATGTTCCTTGAAGATTTTGATCAACTTATAGTAACTAGTAATAAACATGAGGTTGTTCAAGATAATAATGAGTCTCAATAAGCATGCTTAGATAGAGCATAAATGAATGAGGTTGTAGCTGATAAGCAATATGAGAAGAATATTGAAGCACAATATGAGTATGTGTTCATTAGTGATTGGTTTACAACTATCACCACACTTGAGAACATGATAAGAGGAGTGTCATTCAAGGAGAGGATGAGGAAAATTAGACCAAGGTCTAGGAGGCATCTTGCCTCATGCCATTATTAATATTATGGAATAAAGGATCCAAGAAACATCCCCTTTGATCTAGGAGGAAGAAGACGGTTAGTTATTTGCAGTAGGTGTATACACATAATATTTTCAAAAATTAATCAGTTACTAACACTTTGTATTTTATAGGAATCCATTGAGTCTCAATCTCTCTAAGTGCATGCCTTAAGGGGTGCACTAGGAAAGGGATGGGTAGACCATTTGTGCTTCATAAGATTGTTTTCCCTTTTTCCACATGTTATCTACACACTTATCCCCTAAAACCATTTACCCTAGGCTTTCTCTTCATAGTTGAACTCATTACCAAAATTATTACACACTTTATCCTTCTTTTCTTTACCTTGATCCCATTTTGTCATTTAGCTATATAGGTTTGACCTTGTATAGTTTTGGATTAATTTCACTTATTATCTATTTCTAACTTTGGCTGACCTAGCTCGAGACCTAGTGAATTATTTTCTATAATTATATAGGGTCGACTAGGTCAACCCTGTCAGCCAATATTTTTAGAAAGATTTAGGGTAAGATCCACCTATATATAAAAGTTCATTTCCCACCATTTGATAATACATTAAGATAATAATAATGTCAAACTAACATTTTCTTATTGACCATTCTACTTGAGAAGTAAATCTTAGGGTTCCATAATTTCTTTGGAAATACATATATTATCTTATGGAGAAGTCTTTTGGATGTATTGATAGGTTGTGTATCCTACAGATGATTTGTCTTTGTTATCTTTGCATACCACAATAATTTATTGCAAAAAAACTTGGCCAAGGGAGAAATTGAGGCTCAATAGGTTCATATTTAAGGTAAGTATTACTAAATTTATTTCTCCTTTGTAAGATTAGATATATAATGCATTTGTGCATCTCTCCTATGCATTAGAATTTCATATATATTGGCATGAGTATATGTCTTTTATGCATGCTTACTTTTTTTTTCATTTTAAAATCTAACTTTATGCCACAAGATTTTGCGAGCACTAAATTAGATTTACTTTCTTGTTATTAGTATAAGTGAAATATTAAAACCTAGGACCTACTTAGGGTTATTATATAATTATATTAGACTAAAGGCTTTAGAGCCCTCCTTAACATAGTGTATTATGATAAGTGATCCCCTAATTAGGTCAGGATATCCCCATATCGGTCATGCTCCCACTTAACAAATGTATTCCCAATCAAAAGTGTAGGTATGCTCTATCTTCTCCAAGCAAGGATTGATTTATGGACATGATGCATTTTTTATTGCATACATTCTGGTGAACCTGATGTAAACTAACCCTTATAGGAATTATTCACTTATTTCATTCTTTTATCATTATTTTTTTGTCATATTGGGTTGACTGCATTCAGCTAGTTCTAATTTTAGTGCATAGGTTTTTAGGTATAGGTTAATGGATCGATTCAATTGACCCAATATAGTTTTCTAGATTTTCAAACATCAATTTCAACATACTAGGCTGACCTAGTCAACCTTATACATTTTCAAGCTTCTTATTCAATATACTAGGTCAACCCAATCAACCCTATACATTTCAAGCACTTAGCAATAGGATTTTGTAAAGCTAAATTAACCAAGTCAGCCCTGTTAGTAAGATTTGCAAACATTTCTCAAGGTTCTTTGACAACAATCTCACTTATCTACATATTCAAAATCACCAAGGTTCCTTTCTATATTTTCTCTTTTTCGTTATAGCCTTTCCTTTCATAGTTTGTAGTCTTTAAAATTGCCCTTGTATAGTCAACTAGATCGACCATATCAACCCAATTTTGTATTCTATGTTTTGTTTGGATAATTTTAATAAATATATCAACCCTATTCATTTTTAGACCTTGCTTCTGCAATATAGAGGTGACACTATTGACCCTATTCTATATTATATGCATATGCTATGGACTACATTGATGTTATACCATGTTTTAAAGTTGTAATTAACCCTTATCTATAATTAATTATCTCACTTTTATTTCTTCTTGATTTCATGCTTAGAATAAAACACATAGTCTAATTAGGTGGTTTTCAATTTACCATTTAGTTTCATTATTTTCTATTTTATGCACACATGACCAAATCACAAAATATTAACAATCACTTTAACAATTGTCTACCCAAGACCATCCTACTTGGAATTCATCACCAATGGGGAAACTGATTTGATTTTCTAGCCAAGTATAAATATGTGGTTAATGGTATATTCTGGCTAAGCACCTGACACCCTTACCACTGTGGTGCATGAAGTGAGGGGGTAGGCCCCAATACCAAGCCTGTACCATTGCCAATATAGATCCCTTTCAACCCAAATATCATGAAACAATCCTTTGATTTCTTTCTAGTTCATTGCTTATAGCCAACTTCCCATCATATTTAAAACTATATGTTAATAATCTAACACCATTTAGGTTAACAAAATAGTTATATTTTACTTTCCAAGTTGATTGCTTTCTCTTTTCTCAATTGTATTTTGTATTACAAAAACTTACATTAGCCAGTGTTGGTACAAGGATTTGTGTTATGTGATTCAATTGGATCAATCTCATTGATCCAATCAATTATTTTTTCCCTTCAGTTCTTACTTTTCAAAATACTTGCAAAATTATTCTCAGTACATGGTCATTTTAGTTAACACAATGTATTTTATTCTTTCTAATTTTCCTTGTCTACTATACTAGGTTGACCTAGTTGACCCTATACACTTTTTCAACCTTTATTTATTGTACTGGATTGACCTAGTTTCCCCTATACTATTTCAAGACCCTATTTTATATGCTAGGTTGACCTAGTCAACCCTATACTATTTCTACCATTTCTTTTTTCTTGATTTTACATTTCTCTTACCTAATTTTAGTCCTTTTCCTTCATCATGAATTTTCTATTTAAAGACAATAATAAGTTGAATTCAACAAACATGATGAGTTTTACTAACCCTCATAGGGTTTCCCATACCCAGAGTAGGGTTCCTCTCCTAGATTAGAGTATTGTTAACATAGCCACTTTCACAATGAACTATGGGACCCTTCATAATACCTCTTTATAACATAATCCTATTTTATCCCTAGAAGACCAACTTGAATTAGAGTATACCCCTGAAATGCTCTTCTTTATCTCTAAATTTCCTCAACATTGAGGAAAACATCCCTCTACCATTTACCATCTTATTATTAGTGGTCAATCTGAATATCCTCATTCACCTACTCCCACATTCTCAAATGGATTTAGAGGTACCACTTTCTTTTATTCTCAACTTCGTCCCTTGATTATGACCCCATTTCATACAATGACCTCTTCTTCTCTAACTTCTTCTACCTCCATGCCTAGTATCTCTACTAACATGGTAAGTTCTACATCTAGTGGGCCTCTTACAAGATCCACTATCCTTAATCCTTATACTAGTGCATCATTTTCTACCCAAGGTAATTATGCTTCTAGTTATCCCTCTTCTCATACATTTACTAGTCCATCTTTTGCTTCACAATCAGATTTGTCCACTAGTACCTCTCATTCTCATGGTTCTTCTGAAGCCCCTATCAACACCAATAGTGGTAACCCATCCACTCATACCAATTCTAATGCTTCAACTAATGTTAACAATGTCAATCAAACCCACCAAATTTTATTACAAACACTCGATCAAATGAATACCTTTCAATCTCATAACATAAATCAAATAATGAGAATTTAAAATCACCTTGTCTATCTTCAAACTCATCCTCAACCAATCACTTAGGGCACACATAACCAAAATTTCCCTCCTCTTCAATATTCCCAAGGCAATCTCATCCCTCAACCTCCTTTTGTCAACAAATCCATTAAGCATGTTCAAAATGAGCCTCTTACCACTCAAATTGTTAATATTTATATAGTAGGTATCACCCCTATGATTTCTTATAATGGATCAATTAATCCTACCTTTCATCTTAAAACATTTGGAAATATTTATAAGTATTGGGTCAAATTAAACACTTTTTCCACTACCAAGATCTTAGCCAAAACCCTCACAGGTGATGTCTTAGATTGGTACAATCAAATTAGAACTCATTCCATTGCTAGTTTGGAGGATTTAGTGAATGCTTTAGTTCAAGAATTTCAAACTAGTGATTTTCTCAAAAACACTTTAGCCCACTTCATAAATTGTAAACAACTTGAAAATGAAACTACTCAATATTTTGTTAAAAGATGGAAAACTCTGTCAAATAAGTGTGAACATAACATGGTTGATGATAACCTTTTCCATATCTTCACTAATGTTATTTCTCCTAAGTTATAATATTAGGGTCCACACTCTCTTTCAATGTACTTATGAGGAGGCTATTGAGCAATCTAAATGTCAATATTTCCTTATTCATCAATTTGAGCCACCTTAACCTTCTGTGGGTCCTCATTTCTTACTTAAGAATAAAAATTGTAATGCCACCAATGATGGTGTCATGGAATCTTATACACCATTCATGATATTCAAACTATTATTCCTAACCAATATTTGAAACCTGCTCCCCCTTCTCAATAATATACAAATCCTCATTTATCTTCACCAAATAAAATTAATGTTCACAAACCTTTATCCTTAGCTGAATTATTCATGTGTCTACCTATGCCTCTTCCATGAGAACTTGATCCTACTCATCCTATGAAATATTGGTATGACCCTAAATTTTTTTGATGGTTTCATATTAGTTAGGGTCATTCTCATGAGACCTATAGGCAGATCCATAATTTAGCTATGGATTTTCTTCTTGGTCCTAATTTTGTTGATGATTCTATCATCTGAAAACATTAACAAGATTATGAAATTACTTTTAAGGCTCATGAATCACATACTAAATCTCAATATTTAAATCAATATCATGCTTATTTGGCTATCTAAAAATATCCTCTTCCTAATCATGAACCTAATCAAGACACCTAAGACAATACCACTTCTAACAACAATGTATAAAGTCTTATTGACCACACTTCTGAAGAGAATGTTGTTAACATGATTAATATGCAAAGGGTGGTTTCTTTTATTGAAACTCCATTATCTCAAACATATCATGTTATCTAGGATTCTTATTTAACTCATTTAAATGAGTTGGGGAAAGATGAACTTATAACCTTTGATGATCTGATTCCTAATTCTCCCTTGGATAACACTTCCCATTCTATTTATGTCATTCCTCCATCTTTTAACACTAATAATAATCAAGCTTTTACTTAATATTCTTTTACTAATTATCAAAATCAATTTGAAACAACTACTTCATCTTCAAAACATAATTTACAACCTTGTTTTCAACCTTCTCCCTCTTCTCCACATAAATTACAATAAACTTTGGCTCCTCCTTCTAAGGACCTTTTTAATCACTATGAACCTATTTCTAACAATTTTCTCATGGGTTATGATGAGTAAGATCCCATTATGTATCTCACTAATCTCCCATCCCAAATTCAATTCCTTAAGCTTATGAGGACCTCTCCACATCATATAAACCATCTTATGCAACTCATGTTTGAGAAGAACATCCCTAGTCCTCCTCTAACAGGATGTGAAGCAGCCTTATCTAGATCTAAGGATAGTATATTACAACAATGTGAAGAGATATCTATCCATGTTGAAAAAATAGTGGAAACTTCTCTTTATTTAAAATTCCTATCACTTCTATGATTCTCAATAAGATTCTTATTCATGTGGATGATCTCCATTTATTCATTAGTATACAAATAGGTGATATCCAAGTTAAACATGCATTTATTAATGAGGGTTATAACACTTATGTTGCCTCTCTCAATTTCATTAAGACCCTTGGATATTATAAATGCAACCTCAAGTCCACACATAACACATGTCAAGGATAAGATATAATGTAAATGACTCCATTAGGTTGTGTGTGGCTTCCCATTACTATCCCATCTTTCACCATTTAAGTGAAGGTGATGATATTTAACTTTCCTCTGTCTTATAAAATCTTACTTTTTAGGCCGTAGACTCACTGTATGAGGGAAATTTCTTCTTCTACCTACCAATGCCTTAAATTACCTCACAATGTATCCACTTATAGGATTCAAGGTGACAGTAACTCTTGAAATTTTAAATAATTCCAAGACCATTGTGTCTTGAATATTCCTACTCTTGAACCTTTACCTAGTGTTCTATTCTATGAGTCTCAACACCTCAATTTTCCAACTAATTCTACTAGAGGTTATAATAGTCATCTTAAACTCATTGGGAACATTCCTCCTAGCCTTTTAGAATATGATGATGATGATGATGAGCCTGATGAGATTAACCTAAAGATTAAAACTTATGATCTCTCACCTCATCTCATCTCTTAGCTTCTAGATTCTTTGTAGCCTCATTCTTACAAACCTACTTACAATGACATTCCCATTATCTTAACCAAAACCTGCCATTCTACTCACCACACTTCATCAGATGACAAGGTCATCCCTACTTACAATATTGACCTTCACACACCAGATTATGATGATGGTTATTCCTTAGATGATCCATTATTAGGTGGTCTTATTTAAGCCTATAATGTTGAGATTATATGTTATCATTCTTATTTATTTGAGTCTTTTCATGTATCTTCTCATTTTACTTCAATTATAGTTCCTAATTTTAGTATTTTCCCTCTTTATCATAGGGTAAAGATGGCAACAACACCTCAAGTTTATAAGGAGCCTTATAGGAATATGCTCATGGATCATGCTATAAATATGCCTTACTAATTTTTTAGGTACCCTAAAAATTGTAGCTAGTTTACCCCTAAGATGAGTGCGACCCTTATTAGACCTTTTATAGATCTCACCCTCCCATAGTGGAACCCACTTTAGAACCCATTCTTATTCCCACAATAGTTGAGCCTATCCTTACTCCCACTATAGTTAAGCATGTTATTACTTCTATTATTACTAAGAATATCCATAATTTTGATCCCATCACTCCTTCCATTAATCCTAATCCATTTATTTCCCCACCATCACCCTCCATTGGTGATGGTTTGCATCTTTTTCCTAAGATGGTGTTTCTACCTCAAATTCCGCTTTTAGATCTAAGAGAAAGAAGAAACTAAAGAAAGTAATGGACAAGGCTTGGAAGTACCTGGACTAAAGATTGCGCACCGTAAATCCAGATGTTTGTGAGCACTCCTCTTTGGCTGTGGAGGAATGACACCTGCAAAAGAAGAAAACTTGGACAAAAGGATGTTAGATAGATAGGCGGTGGGTTGCCAAGCAAGAGCTTGTTCCCAGAAGTATGAGAACTTCCTTGAGGGAGGTCAACCCACTGTTTTGATAAAAGATAAGTGACTGATAAAAAGATAGAATGCTAAAATAAACTGAAATGATAGCAAATTGAAAGAGAAAAGGAAGCAAAAGCTTACCTGGAAGAAGTTGTCGGCCTGGTCACAGTCGCCGGTGTCGGTAGTCCTACCGGCGTCGGTAGTCGGGTCTACCGATGTCGGTTAGTCTGCCGACGTCGGTTGGGGTAATGACCGGCGTCGGTCGGGGCAATGGCAGGGTCTAGTCTGTGGATGGTCTGGGGCTTGATTTGTGCTCTGTTTAAAGATGGTCAGTGGACGGGTTTGTGGACGAAGGTCTGAGTCTGCTCTGGGCCTAGTTTGAGGATGGGTTTTAGTCAGAAGGACGGAGAGGGACAGGGAGATAGAGGAAGCCAATCTGGGAGATAGGAATCTGGGTCTGGGTGACAGTCAGGTCTGAGGGGGTAGAAGAGCTGAATATAGCTTAAAACATGATAAGTAGAAAGCATAAAGAATAGAAACAGAGAACATACCTGTGCCCTGCTGAAGAAGGTGTTGTTGTTGTCGCTTGTTGAAGCCCTATTGCTGATGAAGATTCCCTGTAGTTCACCTGCAGAAGATTGCTATGTACTTGAGGGAGAGAGAGTCAGATTGATTGGTAGAGAGATTGCTGATACAAGGGTTTGGTGCCAAAGATTCAAGAGTCAGGATGCGAGAGCTAGAGAAGCAGAGAAGTGGAGAAAAGCCAAGCGGAACCAGCAGACAGAGAAAACGGTGAAGAAACCGTTATGAAGGGGTGCCGATGCCAGCAATATCGCCGACGTCGACCGAAGGCTGACCGACGTCGGCGGCTGAAAGGCCGGAGAAAGGCTAAAAATAGCCTTTCATCCGTTTCCCAACGGCCGGGTCAAATGAATGCCAGGATGAAACGGTTGATGGGGGGGTTAAATGGGCGAGAGAAGAGGTTGGAATGGGAGTCTAAGGCATTAAATGGCCATGTGGGGAATGAAGGGGATCCAAGGAGGGTATCCTAGGGTGGCGAGGTGGCAAGGAGAGGGAAAAGGGGGTCTTATTTAATTAAAAATAGGTGATTATTTCCAATTAATAAGACTTAGGTAGGTTAGGGACCAAGGAGGACTAGGAAGGAGAAAGGACCAAGGGTTAGACACTTTTTAGGTGTCTACATTTGCCCCTTTTTGTCTTGTTGGTTGTTCTTGGACAAACTGCAAGACAAAAATAGGGAGTGGTTGCCCTAGGTGAAGGATGATGTGGATTGCCCCGAAGTATGGATGAGGTATTCCCCCTCAAAGCAGGAGTCGAGAGAAGGAACCTGTTGTCGGGTGCTGATTTGACAAAAGGTAGATGAGAAAGAGAGAGGTGAGTGAGAGCGCTACAAAATTCATGATTGCACGCATACCACTACACAAGATGGTCAGGTCAAATTGTCGCATGGTCAAGGGTCAAGGAGTGCCAAAATTGAAGTAACCGGGCCCCAGCATTTAGTCGTCTGCTGATCAGGTCACTCAATCTAAGCTGAAGCTCCAAATGGTCGTCGTGTCCCAGGTATCCAGGGCTCAGGAAGTGCTCCCAGAAACACGAAAAAGTCACAAGTAGTGTCAAAAAAAGGTCTGCGGACAATTTTGCTAACCAGCCGTGGAATAGCATACATGCAAAAACAACCAAGGCAACATTGGCTTGGAAGTGGTCGAGGTCGAAGGAGATAGGCATGATCGCCAATGGTTATTGGTCAAGAGGATGGATGGATGAAAGGATGCGGCCGAGCTAACCCCAGAAGACGTCATGTGATTTGAGTGCTGCCTACATAGCCCTGGTGTGAAGGGCCTCAGGCCGATGTAGTTCTCCCTAAAAGGGAGGGAGGGTCGGAGGGATTGATAGGTCTTGGTCAAAGTCGATGATTGGTCTTAGTCAAAGGAAATGATTAGTCTTGATCAAAGGAAATGATTGGTCTTGGTCAAAGGTCTATGATTGGTCTTGGTCAAAGGAAATGATTGGTCTTGGTCAAAGTTGACGAAGTTGGGTGTGATAAGAGTCAAAGAAGAGAAGGTTTGTCCATCATAGAGACGAACAAATGGGGGTGGTCAACTAACCTCAGAAGATGTGTTATCTGAGTGCTGCCTACATAGCCCTGGTCGTAGGGCCTCAGACCAATGTAGTTCAGACTGCGAGGGTCAAAATGGTTGATGATTGGATGTGGTCAAGCGTCGAAATGATGAAGATAAAAAGATGAGGATAAAAGGATGCTACAGATGGTGTCTTCTGTAGAAGTGGTCGAGAGTCTTTCATTCCTAGCAAGTTTCCATAGTCGTGATGGATGTATGCTAGAAATGAATAGAAGGTCTATTTATGCTTCAGCAAGTATTGGTTTATGCTTAACATAAATTGGGTCTAGTCAGTCGTTTCCATGTGTATTGGTGTCCATAGAAACTATGCGAAAAGGACAAGGATGATGCCTGATTTCATGTTGAAAATGTCGAGGCTGGTTTGAAAAATGTTGAAGTTGGCTGGGTTTAAGGATGAGTCGACAAGTGACGTGGCCAAAGCGTGACCAAAGTGTAGAGAAAAGGTGAAAGGCAAATTGCTCTTTCATTGACAAGGACTAGAAAGGAAGCATAGATAGGGGTTATTAGAACAAAAGCCCCATTCGTGCATTGCGTCGTTGACTAGTGTTGAGTTAGAACGGTAATCGAATCACTTTGACATTAAAGTGAGCTCGAAGTCCCTTAAGCCGGTGATAGAAGGAGGATAGGGTAACCTAGTTTAAGAGCAGGAATAACCTTGCCCCTTTTATAGGAGACCCTAAGACAACTACAAGCCAATGTCCGTGACTCATTTTTTTTTTTTTTTTTTTTTTTTTTTGGGTCAGGCTGATCGATGCGGGAAGCCTGCATAGAGATGTCACTTGATGTAATGGTCATATTGCGAAGCTGATCGATGCGGGAAGCTTCTAAGAAAAGTGTTGTTTATTGCCAGAGTAGTCATAGCCATCCTTCGAGGGAGTGGTCTATATTTTTGCTTAATAATGTTTGAAAAGTTGGCCTAGCTGTCCTTCAAGGGATCAGTCTAGTAATACAGAAATGATAGTACAGCTGTCCTTCGAGGGAGCAGTCTGTCTTTTTGATTTGACTTGACTTGATTTAGTGACCATGGATATGTTTTGACATCTTGATTTGGATTTATTGATAGGAATGAGAGTCACAGACAAGACTGTAGAAGCTCAAGGACGCCCCTTTTTATTAGGACAAAGCATCACTGCATCCTAAAAGGGTTGTAGAGGACTTGTTAAAGGGGAATAGGGTTGAAAGGGATGAGGATTAAGCGGACGAGGATTGCTCAAGGGATGAGCTCAAGTTACGTGTCAAGTAGACGAGTACTCGACTAACAGAAGAAAGGTCGAAGATGCAACGCAGAAAGGGGGGCTCAAGGTCTGATAAGTCCCTAGGCCATGCTAGTACGTGAAGGTCTGAGTCAATTGAGAGCAAACCTGCCCCATTTGCCTCTTTCCAGATTGGTCAGGTGTTGATGGTGGATGTGAAGTTGATTGATATGGTTGTTGATTGGTCGAGACTTGGTTGAAGATTTTAGATAAAAAGGATTGGTTGAATGATATTTGATTGTTGATTGGTCAAGAGGATTGGTTGAAGTGTGGTAAAATGTTTGGTCAAAGTTTGTTAAAGGTTTGGTCAAAGGTTTGGTCGATGTCATGGTCGAGGGTTGGTTGAGACTTGGTGAAGATTTGGTTGAATGTTTGATCGAGAGGTCAGGGTGATTGATATTTGGTTGAAGTTTGGTTGAGACTGGTCGAATAATTGGTCGGGGGTTGGGTTAGTGGATACTTGGTCAGGTTTTAAGATAAAATGAGTGATTGATATGTGGTAGAGACTGGGTTGAACAGTTGGTCGAGGTTTAAATAAAGGATGATTTCCCCCAGCGGGTAGGGAGAATGTTTAAAAGGTCGGTCGGGGTTTAGTGGTCAGATGGACGATGTTAATGTCGAATAAGGGGGTCAAAGGTGACAAAGGGACCACAGTCTGGCGTGGAGATCCTGATTTAGGTGATGAGGTTGGAGAGGCATGAGTCGAGGTTGATGTTTTGTCGAAAAGGTGGTCAAGAGGACCCTTGACGAGAAGGGAATCCCTTTTCCGGTGCTGACGAATGATAGCTTTAAGAGCGCAACAACGCTCAGTGTCATGTCCCAGAGTGTGATGATAATTGCAAAATGCGGAGTTGTCGAACCAAGATGGCCTTGATCCGAGAGTAGATGAATGAGGTGGTGTTGAGGGTTTGTTGATAATGTGGTGGAGAAGAAAGGTGTCATTCCCAAGACATTGGCGAATGGCGACCTTGAGGGCATGATAATGCTCCGTGTCGTGTCCAGGCGTGCGATGATACGCACAAATGTGAGTGTGGTCGAACCAAGGTGGTTTAGGTCCAAGAGATTGATATTGTCTAAGAGGTGGGAGATCGATACGAGAGGATTACGACAAGTGCCGTAAGAGCAAGACATATGAACCTGCTAACGGGTCTGGATGCTTTATTGCAGTGAGGGTTGGTGACGTTGGTTTGAGAGGTGAAAGAGGTATATGTCGAGAGTTCGGATGAGATGTATGTCTGATGGGATGAAGAAGTAATGGAGGCGATGTGCCGTTGTGAAGGATGGGAGTGGGAAGCACTCCTATTAAAGTGGACGGATGCGGGCCCAAGATTAAAGGTAATGACGAAAGTGGGGGAGGAGTTATCCGGTGTGGTCTAGTAGCTTTCGTGTGTTTGGGTCAAGGGCCACCGTTATGCGAGGCGAGGTTAGATGTGGGTTTGGGTTTGGATGTGGACGAAGGTGAGTGAGATGTAGAAATCTCAGGCAAGGGACAAGAGGAAACTACGACTGGGTCTTCCTCGATTGAAACGGGTGGAGAGACTGGTTCTTCTCTTGGTGGAGAAGAAATAAGAGAGTCTGGCTCCTCAAGTGGGCAGAGGGCATGGATGATTATGCCTTTTGCTTGTAGTTGAGGAGTAGGCAAGGTAAGGTCTTTGGATGAAGGTGGGCTTAATGGCGTTGATGTGGTCAAAGCATCCTCCGATACAAGAGAGGTAGATGGAGAACTAATAGGAGAAGGAGGTTCCTCATCCTTTAATGGAAGAGGTTGGTCAAGGACAAGAGGCAAGATAGTGCTAATCATGTGAATGTCATGGTCTTGAGGGTCATTGGTCAAAGTCTGGACGTTGTTTTGAGTAGGCGGATGATTGGGAAATGGTTGTTTGAAGATGTCAATATGTTGGTTAGGCGGGGCATTCGGGTTATCTAAAATAAGATCCCCCTTGTCGATCATGTCTTGGACGATGTTTTTGAAAGTTCGGCAGTTGTCGATGTCATGGCCTTGGACGCAATGAAAGGGACAGAAGTCGGCCTCCCTATACCATGTAGGGATGGCCTTTGAAGGGTCAAATTGAGGTGGTCAGATTGGAGGGAGATTGAGGACCCCCTGCTTGAGAAGTCTTTCCAAAACGGAAGCGTATGGTTCTCCAAGTGGAGTGTAAGAACGCTGAATGTACCATTGTTGGAATTGTTTGGTGATGCTGGAAGATGTCAAAGGTTGAGAGTAATTCGTTGTTGTTGAGGATGGTGATCTAATGACCACAGTGTTGGCCACTCCTGTGGACTTGGAATTGGCAGAAGAAGAAGGTCTGGAAGAAGAATGGTCAGTAGATTTTGCGTTGGTATTACGCAATTTGACCTTATCTTCTTCAAGGGCACGGAGTTCAAGTTTTCGAGCCATGATGAAAGCTTCGTGAAAAGTGCGAAATGTCTGAATCTGCAAGGTAGAAGAGATGTGATTGGCACATGCTCGAGAGAAGAGCTCGATGAGCTCGGGTTCAGGCAAAGAGAAGGGGAGCTGGTTAATCAGACCTCTCCAACGAGCGACAAAATCGACTACAGATTCGTCATGAAATTGCCTGATGGAGTAAAGGTCTGTGATTGAGACTTGTTTGGTGATGTTGATTGAGAAATGGTCAAGAAATAGTTGGGCGAGTTGGATAAATGAAAAGATAGAATGTCTAGCAAGAGAACTATACCAGTCAAGGGCAGGGCCAGAAAGGGACATAGGGAACGTGCGTAGAAGTAACGCATCGTCATGGGCGATAAGATAACAAGCATGTCTAAATGCCCGTAGATGTTGTTGCGGGTCTTCCTTACTCTGAAAGCGAGTGAATTTAGGAAGCTCCCAATGGTTAGGATATGGTCGAATAGGGACGGAAGGATGGATGGGCTCGTTGCAAATTTGTTCATATGACAAAGTATTGCTTGAATCGGAAATGGAGGCTTCGAGACTGGACATTTTATCCATTAGCATCTTGATAAGATCTGCTGACGGATTGGCGGGTTGAGCGCCCCCTAGGTTGTAAGGCACTTGGAAGAGGTTAGAGGAGGCGTGCGACATAGTCGGTTGTACAATGTACAGATGACTAGTCGCAGGGGTAGAAGTGAAGGCTAGAGGTGGTTGCGTTATGAAGGTCGAAAGTATAAGTTGACTGGGCACCGCCAAAGGTGGTTGAATGGCGGCACTGGTAGAAAGACAGGTTGGCACTGCTAGATTTGTGGGCGTAAGAGTGTGAGGGGTCGAGGCAATCAAGTTCTGATATGATGTAGAACTTGGTTGAATTGCAGGTAGTTGAGGGGGTAATGGAACCCCGATGGAGGTCGGTCTAAAAATAGACGGGGAGGCCAAACTTTGCGTATTGGCCATGATTGGGTTAATAGTCGAGGTGGAAGGCTGAGTCAAAAAGGGTTGGGTGGCGAATGGTGTGGATGTCATCGCCACGTCACCTGAAAGGTCCCGCATTGGGTTTCTCGTGAGATAGTTTTGGAGGGCTGCGGTATTGAGGTCCAAGAATCTCTCAAAATCTCGGTCCCCTTCAGGAATGATGGGAATTTGAGTCGGGGTCGGGGTCGGGGTCGGTCCTGTAGGAGTTCTTTCAGTCTCCGAGTGGAACTCCATGATAGGACTGGTTAGAGACAAGATAGACGGAAGCGGCTGTTGGCTAAAGTGGTTAAGAAGAGAGTCTTGGTTCCAGAAACTGTGTTTTTGTAGTCTCAGAAAACCAGAATGGAGTTTTTGGCAGAGGAAGGACAGGTTTCAGGCTGCTGGTTTTGAAGAAAAAGGACAGTGACAGAGACCGACGTCGGTTTAAAAACTGATGCCGGTAATAAATGTGGCCGACGTCGGTCAGATAACCGATGCCGGTAACAGATGAAGCCGACGTCAGTAGAAGAACCGATGCCGGTGACAGGGGAAGGCCGACGTCAGTGGCAGAACTGATGTCGGTCACTGTGTTTTCCAGAGAGCCAAAAGGTTCTTTGAAAAACAAAGAAGAAAGCGTCCTCACACACTCAAACAAATAGATGAGAAGTGGAAAACAGAGAAAGACAGACAAGCCTAAGCGATGAATCCTAGGAATTAACCTTAGAAACTTGTGGCTTATGCCTTAGATGAATGTTTGGGGAGTTTGGCTGAAAAATGGGTCCTAGAAGAAGGCAGTCTAAAGATGGTTTCAGGTGTTGTTTTAGGTGCTTAAAGATCTGTGTTAGGGTCTGGTATGTGGCCTGGTGCTAAGGAGCAAGCTCCCCTCACTTCACGATTCCAGTGGTTAGCTGGTCTCGCTTAGCCAAGATATACCTCGCCTAGAGTTTATCCTCCGCCAGAGAACGGAGTGGGCTTCCCCCTTGGTGATGAAATCCAAGTAGGGTCACCGAGACGGGTAAGGTATCCGCTGGGTGATGAAATCCCAGTCGGGCCTTGTCTCAGGTAAGTTTTATGTGTGTTTTAGTGCATGTGATTCGGTAGTGTAACATCAAGTGTCTACGGTTTATTCAATATGCGCCTAAGTTACTAGATGTGGACTAATGCAAGCACAAGCAGAAATGAAAGTGCAATATGTTTTAATGCCCAAGTCGAAATGTGATGTTGTTATGAAGACAAGATGGAGAAAGGGACGAGAGCATGATATTTGGACTAGTCTAGAATGCAAAGAAGAAAGGTTCGTTTTAGTCCCGCTTATAGTGTCATTTGGAATAGAAGAAAGAGACAAGAAGAAAGGAGCCTAAATGCACCTAAATGAATGAAAAAGAAAAAGGAACCCAGGAGGAACCTAGGGTCCCACCGGGCGTGCCAGAGATGTTTCTACCTCAAATTCCGCTTTTAGATCTAAGAGAAAGAAGAAACTAAAGAAAGTAATGGACAAGGCTTGGAAGTACCTAGACTAAAGATTGCGCACCGTAAATCCAGACGTTTGTGAGCACTCCTCTTTGGCTGTGGAGGAATGACACCTGTAAAAGAAGAAAACTTGGACAAAAGGATGTTAGATAGATAGGCGGTAGGTTGCCAAGCAAGAGCTTGTTCCCAGAAGTATGAGAACTTCCTTGAGGGAGGTCAACCCACTGTTTTGATAAAAGATAAGTGACTGATAAAAAGATAGAATGCTAAAATAAACTGAAATGATAGCAAATTAAAAGAGAAAAGGAAGCAAAAGCTTACCTGGAAGAAGCTGTCGGCCTGGTCACAGTCGCCGGTGTCGATAGTCCTACCGGCGTCAGTTGTCGGGTCTGCCGATGTCGGTTAGTCTGCCGACATCGGTTGGGGTAATGACCGGCGTCGGTCGGGGCAATGGCAGGGTCTGGTCTGTGGATGGTCCGGGGCTTGATTTGTGCTCTGTTTAAAGATGGTCAGTGGACGGGTTTGTGGACGAAGGTCTGAGTCTGCTCTGGGCCTGGTTTGAGGATGGGTTTTAGTCAGAAGGATGGAGAGGGACAGGGAGATAGAGGAAGCCAATCTGGGAGATAGGAATTCGGGTCTGGGTGACAGTCAGGTCTGAGGGGGTAGAAGAGCTGAATATAGCTTAAAACATGATAAGTAGAAAGCATAAAGAATAGAAACAGAGAACATACCTGTGCCCTGCTGAAGAAGGTGTTGTTGTTGCCGCTTGTTGAAGCCCTGTTGCTGATGAAGATTCCCTGTAGTTCACCTGCAGAAGATTGCTGTGTACCTGAGGGAGAGAGAGTCAGATTGATTGGTAGAGAGATTGCTGATACAAGGGTTTGGTGCCAAAGATTCAAGAGTCAGGATGCGAGAGCTAGAGAAGCAGAGAAGTGGAGAAAAGCCAAGCGGAACCAGCAGACAGAGAAAACGGTGAAGAAACCGTTATGAAGGGGTGCCAACGCCGGCAATATCGCCGACGTCGGCTGAAGGCTGACCGACGTCGGCGGCTGAAAGGCTGGAGAAAGGCTAAAAATAGCCTTTCATCCGTTTCCCAACGGCCGGGTCAAATGAATGCCAGGATGAAACGGTCGATGGGGGGGTTAAATGGGCGAGAGAAGAGGTTGGAATGGGAGTCTAAGGCATTAAATGGCCATGTGGGGAATGAAGGGGATCCAAGGAGGGTATCCTAGGGTGGCGAGGTGGCAAGGAGAGGGAAAAGGGGGTCTTATTTAATTAAAAATAGGTGATTATTTCCAATTAATAAGACTTAGGTAGGTTAGGGACCAAGGAGGACTAGGAAGGAGAAAGGACCAAGGGTTAGACACTTTTTAGGTGTCTACAGATGGATCTATTGCCCACCAAATGGGTTGATGAGTCTTCTTCAGCTCTTTCCACTCCTATTACACCTCCTCTTGTGAGTGCATATACTAAGACCACTCATAAGCATATCTTTTGCTTCCATGAAATAGATAATCATTCTTCCACCCATTATCTTAAGCTATGACAATACATTGACACTTGACATCCATCTTCCCCTCAATCTTTAGACAAGACCATGCCTCCATCGAAGCTACTTCCTAAATATATGCCTAAGTATGTGAGGTATATTATTTATGGCACCAATGTGGCACCCATCACATAGATCATTAGTGTATCCTTTAGCAACACCTTAAGGATCACATTATAGTTATTCCTAGACCTTCTACCATTCTTCCCATGGGTCATTCCTATAAGAAGACTCATCTTTTTTCTCCCATGGTTCCACCTCAAGTGTTTTCATCACCTCCTATGGTCCCTTCATCACCTTTTATTCCACCACCCATGACTCCTTCACCTATGGATCTTCCTTCACCCATGGATCTTCCCTCACCTATGGATCTTTCTTTGTCAGTGATTCTTACATCTCCCATAGATCCCACTCCCATGAATTATCCCAAGCATCCCTTGCTTGATTTCTCTCCTTAGCATGATCCATCTAGCATTTTCCTACTTTCTTTGTGGAGGAGATTAAATGATAGGTATTTTCCCAATTCTCACTCAAGATAGACAAAACATTAGAAGTTCACATCCAAATTCATATAGATTTATCCAATGTTTTGGATAAAGTG
>JARHVA010005053.1:885000-1017500 GCA_037957365.1 Torreya grandis | reverse complement strand
TAAATTTGTCAGTCAATCATTCCTATCATCCCAAGAACATGACTAATATATCTAAGTTCAAGCATATTTTCACATCTTTACTATGCCACCTAGGCCTATAGAAATTAATATCACCCTATCTCCTATCATTAGACAATCTAGTAGATCTGATGGCTATGATGCATCTACTCATCACCAGAATCTAGTTCATCCTTGTAATCAAGAAAAAACAAAATATATATTAGATCTTCCATGTCATGTATAGAAAAAATATACATTTTTTTAAATTTTAATCAAAAAAATCTTAAACTACTTTAATTTATTCATTTTAACCTATTTTTAGCCTACTCATCCCTTTTTGCCCTTGGTTATTTTGGGTCATTCTAGCACTCTTTCAACCACTTGCATGCCTTTTTGTACTATTTTAGTTCTTTGGTCAACCTAGTTTGACCAAAATTTCCTTATTTTTAACCTTTCTGACTTAAAAATCTAAGTCAACCCTCTTATTTCCCCCTTAGTACTATGTTATCATACTAGTATTTTCTACTTAGTTGGCAAACTATACTAGGTCAATAGTCTACAAAATCTATAGAATCAACACATACCTACTGGGTCAGTAGTGTGGATTTTGCTAAGTTTTAGCCTACTAGGTTGACTAGGTTGACCCAGTTGTTTTTCACTACCAACTCCTTACATTTTGTGAAAAAAGTGCCTTCTAGCAGTTATTTTCCATAACCCTTCAAACCCATTTCTCTAATAATTTTTTCCCACACATAACATCTAATTTGGTTTCATTTTGACATCTAAAAATGATTAAAATTACAATTTTTTAAAAATACACTTAAAACACTAAAATATTCAAAAACTAGGTTAAGATTCTTATTTGCCTACCTGTAGTGCACCTATTGCTACCTCTCGAGGTCCTCACCTATCTTGTTGTCTCCTCACCATCCTAGCTCATTTGGTCTCTCAGAGCTCTTTTTCTCTCCTTCTCAAAGTCAAAAATTACAAATGACTTTCATTTCACCCTTTTTAAAAACACTTTTCAAAATTCAAATCTTTAAATTATTTTTTGGTAAATTCTTTGTTTTGCCTCTATCTTTGTTTTTACTCTTCCATTTTTCAAATTGTAAAATATTCTAGATTCGTGATGACATAGAGAATATTTTCTTAGTATCATATGTTTATCTTCCAAAAGTTTTAATATTCTGCTATTTTTTGCACTAACTTCTACAAGTTCACCTAGTGATCTTTACATTGGATGACTTTATTTTTCTTGCATTATATTTCTTTATATACAACACTAAGGTAAGTAAAGTTATGTTTTTTTTTCAATTTTGTCATTTCCTTTATCTTATTTGTTGCTTACTGCACTTTACTTAGCATCAGCATTATGTGTTAGCATATTCTATTTCCCAAAGTACCATCCCATGTTACACTCATGTGACATGTGATGAGATTCAAGTGGGGCATATATATACACATAATATTTTCAAAATTTTATTGATTATTGACATTTTTTATCTTGTAAGAACCCATCGAGTCTCAATCTCTTTGAGTGCATGCCTTAAGTGGTACACCAAGAAAGGGGTGGGTAAACCATTGGTGCTTTGTAAGATTATTGTCCCTTTTACCACATGTTATCTACATGCTTATCTCCTAAAACCATTACCCTAAGCTTGTTCTTCTTATTTTATCTCCAAAATTTACAAATGACTTTCTTACCCTAAGTGAGTATATATATTCTATGCATGTTTAGTTTTTTTTTCTAACCCCCACTTTGTGCCACAAGCTTTGGTGAGCACTAGATTAGATTTATTTTATTGTTATTAGCATAGGTGAAATATTAAAACCTAGAACCCCTTTAGGGTTATTTCATTATTGTGTTAGACTGGAGGCTTTGGAACCCTCCTCAACATAGTGTATTATGATAAGTGATCCCCTAATTAGGTCTAGTAGATCCCTATATTGATCCTTTTCCTACTTAATAAATGTATTCCCAATCAGAAGTGTAGGTATGATCTATCTTCTTTGATCCATGATTAATTTATATACATGATGCATTTTTGATTATACATAATCGGTTGTCTTTGTCTTATTTTCAATAAGTGTCTATCAACACAAGTGTGGTGTGTTTGTTTCTTTCCTTTTTTGGCATGTTGTCCTTAATGTATGAGTGGTGAGGTTATTTTTAGTACTCAAAGGATTATTCTCATATCAATAATAATGGTCATCTCAAATCATGATTTCCATGTGTGAGTCCTTATCCCAATGGAAGGATGAGATAGCTAGTTTTCTTGACTAGTAGGCAGGTCAACCCCTATGAGTCACTATAAATGTTGATAACTTAGCCTCCCAAGCCAAATATAAACTCCTATATTTATAAAATTTCTCATGATACCCATTTAATCTTGGATAAGGTTACCTAAATATTGGCATGGTCTTAAAATGGTCAATTAAGCCTTATTAGCATTGTTTAAGGTTTCATTATGTGTACTAGGGGTTACTTGAGAAATACTCATGTGGTAGCATGTTATGAGTCATTAGATGTATTAGGTTTTCATAGGTTTTAATTGGGTTAGAGGAAGGGTATCTAGTGTATTTTAAATCTTAAAGAGTGGTCTATATCATATTTTATGAAGTTAAGGTATTTTAGCAAAAATTAAGGTATTTGGAGAAATTAAGGTTTCTTTTTCTCATGATATCCCTACTTGCCTTAGCTACTCCTTGTGACAGGGGATTTATTAGCATGATTTAGGGGATATCTATGTCCTTTTTATTCTTTAAAAGAGGTCTAGTGGTATATCTAAGGTTATCTTTTATAATCTATTTGTCAAGAGTGTTTCAAACTCCAATGAGACCCTAAGGTCATCAAATGCCTTTCAAACATATCATATAGGTTAACCTTTATATTATAATCCTTTGAAGAAGGTGTGTTTTTATGTCAAATTTAAATTAGGAGTTTTCAAAGGTCTCATAGTCAATGTAAAGCCATAACAAGGTGATATTATATGTAAAAATGAGTCTTTCAAAGGGCTAAATATCCTTCATTCACCGTAAGAGGTCCCCACACACTTGAAAAGTGACCTTTAAAATTCCATCCATTCATAATCCCTAGTTTTAAATTGTATTTTACTTATCATTTACCTCCTTTTGGTATCCAATGGGTTACCAAGATCTAAATCATAAAAAATGTAAAGAAAAGAGGTCTTGTAGGTATTCTCAGGACATGTGCGAATATGTATAGTTAGGCCAGGGTTATATAAGCTTAGAAATATTATGGGGGATCCCTTGACATATTCTTAGAGGAGAATCCATTTATTAAATATAAGAGAAATGTAAACAAGGCAATAATGATTCCATCAAGCTCTTGGAAAGCTCACAAGGGCCAATTTGAAGTGAATGGTACAGTCTATACAAAGGGAGTCAGAGGCCAAGATCTTCGATAGAGGTAGATACCATAGTAGGATTAAAATTAGTGGTATTAATTTTTAGATCAAATCCCTATTATTTATGAACAAATGCTTAGAATGTAAGCAGCCAAATTTGTCTTTTGCATCTACACATGGTCAAATTTTGAATGGTTTTAATGCATTCTTTGCATATTTGAAGAAAATGGTGGTTTAATATGTATTAATGAGTATTCATAGTCATTCCAATTCATTATTAATCACTATTTGGCATGTGGGAGTTCAAGGAAACAAGGGATATTTGTTTTGGAAGGATTTGTAAGCTAGGATAATTAGTTTTTTGATATTTTAATGTCTTGAATGCATGAAAGAGGAGAGTCATTGTTTGATGTTTTAATGGTGGATTATTCAAAATCATCCAATATTTATCAAATCACTAGTTGTGTACCAAATGAACACCTAACCCCCTTCAAGTCCTAGACTTGAGTATGACTACCATGCATGGAGTGATCTTCATTACAATGGTAAATAGAGGTTTTTATACTATTGATAGCTATAGAGGATCATAAATACATATTTCATAATATATATGTCCTCATATAATAATAATAACATATGATTTAATATCATGAGTTTCAATCCCTCATAACAATATATCATCCTCATGTCCTAGAAAGGCATATTCCTAATTGAGCACTTACAAGCTTATGTCAAAGATGAATAATTTTTGTAAGAAATCTGAGGCTATAAGAGATGAAGACACATATGAAATATAATATAAATGATAATAATAACCTCATATTTTTACACTAATGATAAATAAGACAATCTAAAGGGTAGAAGGTACAATAAGGCCTAAAGGAGTTGAATAGTAGTACATAGTCTTGTGTGTGAAGTTTTGATAAAACTTGCATTGTTAGATAAGTATAATGATATAAAGGAATTTAATATTTATATAATATGGTGAAAACATGTTTTAGTGCCAAAATGACCAAAACATGCATCAGGAAGGGATCGAAATAATGAAAATGAAGACCTACAAGTTTGCAGACATGTAGGTTTTCATTTTCAAGTAAATGAGATGAGCCTTGTATGGAATGATGATGTATGAAGACAAAAAGAGATATATAAACCATGGGAAAGATATTTTAAAATGGGTATAGGGTAGAATATATGTGAATAGTTAGTAAGAGGATCATCCTTGTGCACTAGTAAATGTTAGGCCTAATTCAAGCACATATAAGAGTGCTTAAATAAGTTGAGGGGAATATGTATTTTAAGGTTATTTTTATGTTTTTAAATTTTATAAAAATTTTATAGTATGATAGGAGGTTATATTTCTCTATGAAAAAAACCATATAATCAATTCTGACTATTTTATACTCACAGAACCTACATAATGATCTCCTATAGGCCTAGTAGAGAAATTCAAGTCTGTTTGTAAAAGTGTTAAGACAATATGAAATATTGCATTAAAAATTGGTTCTAGATGTACATTAAAGGTATGAGGATCCATATCAAGAGTTTTCATAAATATTTGATCCTTTTGAAGTTAAATACAAAATCAAAATAAGGCCATTAGGGCCAAACTAGCCTAATGGCCCCTAAATTGTGAAAACCAAGTTACTAAACCCTTTGATAGATCAACAAATTCTGAAACCCCAATCATGTCATGTAATTTGGAGATGTAAAAGGCTTCATGAAGATGTGTACAACCTATTTTTGAGTCAAAATGTATTGTAAGATAAGAACTCCATCTTTAATGTGATGATGAATATAGTGCATATATACCTTATGTGCTTGGTCTATTGGTGCTCAACTGAGTTGTGAGATATGTGAATTTAACTCTAGTTGTCACACTAAAGTATAATGGGTGAATCCTATATGAAGCCAAAGTTTATTAATAATTAATGAATCCAAGAACCTATTGATTTGTTATAATTACTTCCCTATACTCAACCTTTATAGATGAAAGTGTAATAGCCTATTGTTCTTGCACAACCAAGCAATAGGTGAAGAACCAAGATAAAATATGTAGCTAGAAGTATAATGACTATCATCAAGAGAACCTTCCCAATCTAAATCACTGTACCCAGCCAACTAAGTAGAACCCCTAGTATAGTGTAATCTAAAATGAGTAGTGCCTCATAGATATCATAAAGTTCTCTTGGAAACCTACCAATGATTTTCAGGAGGGTCATGTGAAAACCTATATACCAGCCCAAGTGTATATGAAATTTTAGAGTGAGTATGGGTCAATTACATAAGACTCCAAACCACCTACAAATATAATATAAGATTACAAAGTGGAATAGTACAAGTGGCAATGAGAGTCACTCTAGACTGAAAGGGAGGACTTATCTTGAAATCATCCATGCCAAAACACTAAATAAGTTCAAAGGTATAATTTTTCTAACTCAAATAAATCCCTATATCTGAGTATGAAATCTATAAGCCAATGAAGAAATGCAAAAGGCTAAGATATGTCATGTCAAACTATGCTAAAAGTGCCTACTAAATAGTCTAAATATGAGATGAGCATTTTCATTTGAGAAGCATATCATCAACATACAATACTAATATAACAATTTCCTCCCCAATATGTTGAATATATAATATGGGATGTGAGTGGCAGTGAATAAAACTAGTGGAGAGAAGAAATGAATCCATATTTTCATACCAAGTATGAGAGGCCTATTTGAGATCATAGTGAAACCTCTTAAGTTGACAAACAAGATAATAATTATGAAAAACCCAATATGTTTCTCCATATAAAATTCCTCATGCAAGTATCCATGCAATAAAGCATTCTTAACATCCATTTGATACATTGACCAACCCTATGATGTAAACAATTGAAGTACAAGGTGAATAGAATCCTTTTTGACAATAGGTGTAAAAGTCTCAAATTATTCAATTCCTTCAACTTATGATAACCCCTTTTCAAAAATATGTGCCTTATACTTATCAATGGACCAATTAGTTGCATACTTGGTATGGTAAATCCACTTCTACCAAACTTAATTTCTTCCCTTAAGAAGAGTGACCAAATTCCAAGTTTGATTCTTAATCAATGAATAATACTCATCTATCATCACATCATCCCACTCTTGTATCCCATGAGCTTGTGAAAAATATTTTGGATCCCTAGAGAATGCCTAAAATAAAATTATAGTACCCATAGAATGTGCATGATGATGTTGAGTGGGTGGAATATCCTATATGAAAGTGTCGCCTCAGAAACCATAGTATGAGCCAACCTAAGTATAGTGGTAACATTAGTGTTAATAATATCCTCATCCTCTATAACCTCCTTATAAATCTCCTAAATTAGATCCTCAAAGAATCAATCCTCAAGAGGAGTTTAATCATCAAAAGAATAAGAAGGCATGGAAGAAGATGAAGAGGTATGAAATGTGAATTTATCATCAAACTGTACATGTGTTTAGAAATAAACATCATGAGTATCAGGATCTAAGAGATGATAAGATTTCATGTCCTCGTAATATGCTACAAAAATTAAAGTTTTTCTCTTCTTATCCAATGTTTTATTTTTCTTCTTTAGTACAAACACCCAAGCAAGGATCCCAAAGACTCATAAAAATGTGACATCAGGCTTGGTTCTAGACCAAGCTTCCTCCAGAGTCATATGATTAAGTGATCTATGTGGTGTGTGGTTATAAATATAGTTCACATAATTAACTACCTCTATCCAATAGATAGGAGGTAAATACCATGAATTCATCATGTAGTTATCCATCTCCTTTAAAGTTTGTTTCTTCTACTCTGTTAAACCATTCTTCTTAAGAGTGTGTGAAATAGAATGCTGGTGAATAATACCATAAATTACCAAAAAATTAGATAAATATCAATTGAATTACTCCCATCATTATCTATATGAAGCTTCTTGATGAAACTAGAAGACTATTTCTCGGTCAAAGCCTTTAATTATTTAAAGTGAGCAAAGACATACACTCTTATACTTGAGGAAATAAACCCAAGTATGCCTTGATAAATTATCAATGAAAGTAAGTGCATAATTATCTCCATTAAAATGATTAGGAAAGACCAACAAATCACTATGAAAAACTCATGTTTTGAATAAGCTCTCATGGACATACCCTTAGCAAATGGATCCTAGTATTGTTTCCATAATGCACAACCAGGGAAAACTCCATCAATACATGAAAATATAGGGAGACCTTCTATCATATTATGAGTGCTCAAATACTTCAAATATATGTATTTCAGGTGTCTAAATATCTCATGCAAAAGGTGACTCTTAGAATATGTATGAGAAACTAAACATATCCCTAAAGGAGGAATATCATCAAAACCCTCAAAATAATAGAGTCGATAACTATGATAAATCAAAACATATGAAATAAGCATGTTTATCTCCAAAAAATCTCAAACTTTAACACTATGTGGTGTGAAAGTCACTATCTTGATCTGATCAGAATGACAACACTAATAAACTAAAATTAGATTGGTGGTGATGTCTAAAACATATAGTGCAGCATCGATGCATCCATAATCAGTTGTATGTCACCATTACCCTTAACATAAATAAAGGAAGAATTTATGGCATAAATGTTAGAATTATAACTCAAACCAAGAGATACAAAGGAATCTTTGAAATAATTCATATGGTGTGAAGCACCATAATCTAGAACCCAACTATCTAAAATAGGTGACTGTAATCTCCTAAAAATATTAAGTTCTTTCCCATGCTCATGATATGTAGGAGTAGAGATATAAATATTGTGTTTCCTAATGGTATCCTCTAGGGCTTATATTATCTTGAAACACCTAGAATCTTCATGATCATTCCCCCCACAATATGATCAAGATATGTTAGATGTATTCTTGTATTTGGAAGATGATTTGGGTTTATATGTGTTGGTGTTGGGATTAGGTGTATTTTGAGATGGAGGAGGAGTGTTCTTATTATTACTCTTAGTTTTTCCATTATTATTAGGATGTGATTATACTAATTATTTTTGATAGGTAGAAGACTCAAGGTGAGACAATTTGAATTCTTCCTTAGTAAGTCTCTCACAAAACAACTGTAGATCTAAGATTTGTAATGTGGCACCTAAGGCATCTATACTAGAGAAAAAAGTAGAAGCAAATATTTGGAATGAGCCACTCAACATAGGAAAAATCAATTATACACACTCTTTATCTTTATTATCTCATCCACACCCATTTAACTATGTCAACAAATGCTTAAACTTAGTGAGGTAGTCTATAATAAAGGAAAAGTCATCTGAATTGAGGAAAGTAAGCTCCAGTTCAAGATGCATGGCTCTCAAGTGATCTACTTTCCAAAATAAATAATTTATCTTATCACATATTTTGAATGGAAAATCACACCCATCAAAATTAAATTAGATATTATCACTCACATAACCCCCAATAAAACCCATACACTCTTCAAACTTATATTAGTGCTGAATAAATAAATCTCTTTTTTAGAGGTGTTTTTATTTCTTAAAACTCAATGGACATGTGGAAGAAAATCCCACTTATACTAAGACATCACTTTTATCAATAAAAAAATTCATTGAATTAAGGTAACATAAAGTAAAAAACTAAATTGTTTGAATAAATAATTT
The DNA here is from genome assembly GCA_037957365.1 of Torreya grandis. NCBI lineage: Eukaryota > Viridiplantae > Streptophyta > Pinopsida > Cupressales > Taxaceae > Torreya > Torreya grandis. The sequence goes on along the minus strand of JARHVA010005053.1, from coordinate 1,008,490 downwards.
AATTTTTCAATTTAGTTATTATGGGTAGTTCTTATAAAGGATCAGACTAATGAGGTATACAATATTTTTACTCTTAATGTATATGATACATAGTTAGTTTTCATTCTTCAAAGACTAATAATGTAAAAAAGGTCATCCATCAACAAAAATATTTCCCTAAGATGAATATCTCAAAAAAATTCAAATTCATGTGTAAACTGTGGTTGAGTTTCATTTGTTAGGGACCATAATACTTTGTGATTTATGATTTTTTCCATTTGAGGTCTTGATGTATGATAATTATTTGTATTCAAAGGCTCAAAATAGTCAATACTAGAATTATAATCCATGCTAATGAATCACCAAAGACAAAAAAGAATGCAAAAGGGTGCACAAAATTGGCACTAAGATAACCCCCCAAAATATTATATCAAGGACCCCCTCCCCCCCCCCACCCCCACAATTTATTAATTTATAAAAGTAGTGAATTTTTAAAAATTAATGACAATAATATATATAGAATCAAAAACCATGTACATTTAAAAAAAATTAGAACTCAAATCTAAGTTATGGTTAAAAAGTTAGAGGCTTTACAACTTCTCATAAACTAAGTCAAAACATTAAAAAAACAATAAAAACTAATTTTGTTGACCAAATTGAAAAATAATATGGGTGTACAACCACTCATTATAATTTAAATTTAAACATAGACTTATTAAAGTCAACCAAATTGAAAAATTATACGTCAAGTGACCTCTATGTTTGCATAAGCAATACAAACTTCCACTTTAAGCAAAAAATTACAGCTTAATAAGGGAAATAATGACTTATTAGTTTGTTTTATAAAATAAAGGTTTATTTTATGTTTTTGTTCACCTAATAAGTGGATAAGGAAGAAAAAGTAACTCTCAACAATCTCCTTGAGTGTAGACCTATGTAGTTTGACCTCCAACACTTTGCCAAAGAAGAAAGGATGACACTTCCACACTCTCAGCTCCTCCACTTCTAATGCTTCAAGAATAGATTCTTCAAAAATTATCTTCCACTATTAATTGAATGCCTCCTTATACAAATAACAAAAATACAATGTAGAAGACACAAAATAACAACTTATAGTGTAGGTAAGTAGATAGAATTACATTTAGGAATTTCATTTCTAGTCGATGCCAAATAGAAGATACAAATTATAGATATTTTAATCTCCTTATTTGTATGGTGTAGGTGGTAATATAAAATATGTAGACATAAAGTTTCAATGCCTAAAAGATGTAAATAAGGATACAGACTTGAGGGAAACAAATCTAATGTGAAAATATCTCCCAACTCCTACGCTTCCTCTCCTAGCTCCTATACTTAGCCTTAATTGTTTTCCTTATTTCCATCACATCAAAAAAATTAAATACCACACTTTCATCTCACTCCTCAAATAATCAAATATGGAATATATTGTATATAGATGAAAAGGCATTAAGAAAGTAAACTAAGTAAATACTGCACTAATTTTAATTGGTGGGTAGGAGGGAAGGTGTAGTCTCTAAAAAAGACTTTCAACATTCCAATGCTTCACACAAGGAATCAACTCCTTCAACTCCTTGATATAGATAGGTATCACTCAATGCCTCTAAACCCTATAATGAAATAATTTAGATCAAGATGCCTTATACAAAAAGGAAGAGTCTAATGCCTTATTTAAATAGGAACAAGATGCCTCTCTTTCCCCTCTCTTACATTTAAATGACTTGCTTCACATTCCTTAAAATAATAAAAAATATACACTTTCTTAAAAAATTCAATAAGTGCCAAATTCCTAAGAAGGAAAAAAAGCTAAAGATATACAACAAGGGAAGAAGAAGTAATGGTAAGGGAATTTTTTAAAAAAATTATAGAAATGCAGATGGTTGTAACACTCAAGGCGTTGGTACCATGTTAGGAAAGGTGAAGGAACATTTCAACCCAATATTAAAAAGTCTTAACAACAAAAAACATCACACAAGGAATCTATAGACAAATGATTGAAAAGCAAAGAAAATAAAATGTTATTTAGAATGAGATAATAATATAAAGGAAACCCCTTGCATAAGTAGCCAATGCACAAAAAAAACTAACCTAACTAACCAATGTGGTATAAATGCTCATATAGCACAAACTCAAAAAAAGACAAAATAGCTAGCTAATACACTAGTAAACATGATAAATACATAATCTAACATAATCCTTAAGGAGTAAGGGTAGTTTAAACCCCTATTATGCATTATGAAGAGCTTGAGAGACCTTAGTTTAGTGCTCAAAAATTCATGAAGGTTTTTCATGGGATCCCATGGAGATTGTAGAAGGTGGAAAGGGTTGTCGAATTCAAACTCTTGGCATTTGTTCATTCATCAAACCTTTCAGATCTATGAATCATCACTAAGACCCCATCCACCTTAGAAGTATTATTTACATTATAAAAGAGATCAAGAGAACATATTTTTCTACTAAGTACTTTTAGGATTAGTTTCATGGGTCCAAGTGGTTATTTGAGTGATTATTAGGCTCCCCATACTCAAGCTTTGTGATGTTAGTTGAAGGTTTAGGGGTATTTTCTTTATGAATAATCCCTAATAATATTAACCACCTAAAACCCATATTAGACCCAAAATAAGACCCAATGGATAATAAATTTAATTAAATTAATCCAAATTAATTGAACTCACCTTGGAAAGAATTGAATATCATGATACACTCTAATAAGGTCTTATTCATGCCACTAGTTTGTATGAATACCTATATAGATGCAATAAATACACTATTTTTTAAAGATTTCATGATGAATTCAAGGTGTAAGGATAGGTTAACACTTTCATATAATTTATTATGGTGATGTAAATGTATTATACTCTCTTAATCCATAAAACACACTCAATCTCAACTATAAGTGGTCTTGCAAGACTGGAATTGAAAGGTAGTCTAGAGGTTCTAGTAAAAGGATGACCTACTCACCTAACTAGGCAAAAAATGTAGGTGTGAATTGATTTAAAGGAAAAATTAGTGGTATGATATTCTTATTTTATCCTATATCATGTTCATTAACATATTTATATAGTTTTATGCATGTTTGATGGCCATCTAAGTGACTAGTACTAGTGACTAGGCTTAGTTACCTAGTAGGCCTATTTGGGCAACTAAAGAGGATGTATATTAGCATAAAAAGGTGATAAGAAGGTAATTGGAGGACCATAAATGTTATTTGAACTACTATATTTATTTAATCATTCATATTTTATGTTCATTATGGAATATGAGGTAGTTTTAATCCTAATCAACATATAAAAGACAAATGTAGTCTTTTATGCTTCATGGAGGTCAATTAAACCATAATTATACCATTTTAACTAAAAAAAGGAGGTGGTGGCCAATTTTATCACTATCATAACTTAAATAAGTTAATATAATATTTAATTATCTTTCACTACACCTTTTCTATGTCATGTTTCCATGAAGACCATCAACCAAACATGCCTCATGCATTGGAGAGGGATAGAAGGCCGTGTCTCATGGAATATTTTTATGATTTGAAACTAAAAATGGAGATGCATTGAAGAATTGACAATATTTTTTGGTCTCTTATTCCTCTCTCTTATATTTTTATATTAATTAAGCTTGAAAATCTGTTATATGTATCCCTCAACTGGGAATGAGAAAGTTATACTCATTTGTATCTTACAACCTTGAACTAATATTATGAATAATTAAACCTTATCCATGCTATTTTTTTATTTTTTTATTCTTTTATAATTTGCATAAGTGGTTGATATTTTTTCCTTTGTAGTTCCTTGTCTCTCACCTAGACACTAGTGGATTGTCTTATGCAGGTTACATGGTGTGTGAAGGTATTTATGCTTGTAATCATAGTGGAAAATTATTGCTAGTGTATTTAATCAGACCTTGCACTCACCACTCTTAATTTATAAGCAATTGGTTTATGCAAACAAAAATTCATCTTGTATATAAATTAATCCTAGCTTGGAAAAGATATAGCATACCTACACTTCTTATTGGGAATACATTTCTTAAGTGGGGGTGTGACAAATATGGGGATCTACTTGAGCCAATTAGGGGATCACTTGTCACAATACACCATGATAGGAAAGGTTCCAAAGACTACATTTTAACACAATCACGTAAAAACCCTAAAAGAGTCTTAGGTTTAATGTTCAATCTATTCTAATAAATAATAAATTAAATCTAATCTAATACACACCAAAGCTTGTGGCATGAAGTAGGGGTTAGAAAAAAAAAACTAAAATAAGAATGCATAGAAGACATATACTAGTGTAAATGTATAAGGAATTATAATTCATGAGAGATAAGCACAATTATATTATCTATTTACTCTTACAAAGGAGAAATAAAGTTAGGAATACTTACCTTGAAGATGAACCCATCGAGTCTCAATCTCTCCCTTTGCCAAGGTGCTTTATAAGAGATTTTTTGGTATGTAAGGATAACAAAGACACTTTATATCTATGATAAATAACCTATCTATGCATCCAAAATACTTCTCCATAAGAAAAGATCCATATCTCTAAATAAAGTATGGAACCCTAAGCTTTATTCTTCAAGTAGATTGGTCAATAAATAGATGTTTATTCGCACATATTCTTCTTCACTTATCTTATTTAAAATGGTTGTAATTAAACTTGTATATATAGGTGAATATTTCCCTAAATCCTTCCAAATATGTTGGTTATACATGGTCAACCTAGTTGACCCTATATGTTTTCAAGAGATAATTCACTAGGTCATGAGCTAGGTCAACTGAAGGGATAAAGAAGCTCCTAATGAAAAATACCCCTAAATAATAAAAGGTTGACCCAATCAACCTTTTACAATAATCAGAGGCTAAAACTATATAGGGTCAACCTAGCTGACCTAGTATAGTCAACTAGTGAAAGGGAGTCAAGGCAAGAGCAAGGAGGATAAAACATGGAAAATGACTAGAATGGGTAAGACTAAGAAGAATAAACTTAGGGTAAATGTTTTTTAGGAGATGAATGTGTAAATGGTAAGTGGTAAAAGGGAAATCAATCTTATGAAGTACCAATGGTCTACCTACCCCTTTCCTGATGTACTCCTTAAGGCATGCACTTAGAGAGATTGAGACTCAACAGGTTCTTACAAGATACAAAGTGTCAGTAATCAATAAAAGTTTGAAAATATTATGTGTATACATATGACACACTCAAATATCATCACGTTTCATGTAAATACAACATGGGATGGTGCTTCAATAAATAGAACATGATAACACATAACACTAATGATAAGTAAAGTGCAATAAGCAACAAATAAGATAAAGGAAAGGATAGAATTGAAAAACACATACCTTTACTTACCTTGGTATTATAATAAATAATTAGACTGTGAGAGAAAGTGAAGGCATCCAATGTGAAGAAAACTAGGTGAACATATAGAAGTTAGTACAGAAAATAGCCAAAAATCATTTTTTTTGGAAAATAGGCATATTACAGTGGAAAAGATTCTCTACATCATCATGAATCTAATGCATTTTATGGTTTGAAAAATATACAAATAGAAATAAAGATATAGGAAAAAGAAGGAATCTACAAGAAAATAAATGATGAATTTGAATTTTGAAAAGTGTTTTTAAATAGGGGAAATGAGAAGTCATTTGGTTATTTTGACTTGTGAAGGAGAAGAAAATGAGCTCTAGAGACCAAATGAGCTAGGATTGTGAGAAGATGATGGGATAGATGAGGAGGGGATCCAGGAGTGGCAATAAGTGCACTATAAGTATGTAACTATGAATCTTAAGCCAATTTTAGAGTAATTTAATGAATTAAGTGTATTTTTATAAAAATGTAATTTTTAGCATTTAGATGTCAAAATGAACCAAATTTAGATGTTATAGGTAGGAAAAACCAATTATGCAAATGGGTTTGAAGGAATTAGGAAGAAACCTACTAGAAGGCACTCTTTTAGGAAAACTTAAGGGGTCAATATTGAAAAACAACTAAGTCAACCCAATGAACCCAATAGGTTGAAAATAGGCAAAATCCACACTACCAACCTAGTAGGTATATGCCAACCATGTACATTTTGTAAACTACTGACCTAGTATAGTTTTTCCAACTAATCCAAAAAGTTTAGAATGACAACACAATACTAGGGAGGGGAAAATAAGAGGGTTGATTTAGATTTTTAAGTCAACAAAGTAAAAAATAGGGAAATTTTGGTCAAACTAGGTTTACCAAAGAACTAGAATTGTACAAAAATGCATGCAAAAGGCCAAAAATGGCTAGAATGGCCTGAAATGACCAAGTAAAGGAAAAAAGATTAAATAGGATAAAAATAGGGAAAAATGAATGAAATGAAATTAATTTTGTATTGATTTTGATTAAAATTGTAAAAAGAATGTATTTTGACTATACATGACATAGAGGATTAATACATCTTTTATTGTTTATTAATTTTAAGGATGACCCATGTTTTAGAGATTGGTAGATGTGTCTTGGCTACTAGATCTACTAGAATTTCTAACCATAGGAGATAGAGATAGGCTAGTACTTTTAGGCCTAACAAGGATAGTTGACATGTGTAGGATTCCCTTAAGAGTGGATCTATTAGTCATTTTCTTTGGATAATGGGAACAATTGACTAACACCTTTATATGGGAGGTGGATGGGTATGTGATAGAGGTAGCTATCACTCTAGATGATATTAATTCCATCCTAGGGATATTTATAATAGGAGCACTAGTGACTACATGCATACCATATAACCTAGAGGAGAGGAGAGCCTTATCTATGTGGGCTATAGGCTTAGATACAATATTAACAGGTAGGCAAGTTAGTATATTTGATGTATATGCATCATAGACTCTAGATATCTAGAGGGATATGATATGACTTATGACATAGTGAGTTATATGTCACAATTTGGATGGCAAGGTAACATTGTTCATGGTAGCCTTGAGTAGGATGATCATAGAGGAAGGTGTATTATATGATCTCAAATCTATCATTTGGGTCTAGCTCATACATGATCTATATGAGGTGTTAGTCAGAGGGTAAATTTTGATAAGACTAATCATATTATTGATGGCTTGGATATATGAGAGGTTTCATATGTATTAGTAGGTTAGGTTTCCCCATGTGGTTGATGATAGGTCATCTTGAGTGTGGAGATAGAGAGAGGACCAAGTAACATGGGTCATGGCCTACATCCTAGTGTTATAGATGATGAGATGCATAGACATAGTATGATAACCATATAGGCACATAACAACTACATGGCCTAGTTGGTACATAATTACACAAGCTATAGTGAGGATAGAAGTGATTAAACACTATACTGGGTGGAGAGATCCACATCTGGTAACATGGATGCTAGGATAAATTGGCTTACCTCATCTAATAACACTAATATTGATGCCTAAGTAGTGGGATTTTCATGTGAGAGAGACATAGGGGAGGAGGGGACTAGGTCCACTAGTGATGAGGTTGATGCTTAGACCACATCATGAGCAATCATGGATGGGTGAGCAGGACAAGGAGTAGAGTAAGAGGTGAGGGGTGTAGAGATAGTGGCACTAGTGATACCACCACCAACTCCATAGTGAGTTGAGATATGACTACCAAGGAAAAAACATCAATGGAGGAAAGAGGAGTAGGAGAGAGTGGAAACTATTACCATCCTTGATGACCTAGCAAGTGAGCTAAAAGAGAGCTAGATAATAAAGAGGCCACTCAAGTGCAGACTGAGGTGGATGTAAGCCATGAAAACTAGATTTGAGTTAAGTAGGTGACCTATAGAGGAGGTTCTAAGAGGCCACATGGATAGAGCCACTATATAAGGTGGTCACATAGATGGTGAGACCATAGTAGTCAAGACATAGATAGGTAATCAAGATTATTAAATTGTTTCTTAAGTTTTTATTTTGAAATAGAGATTAGAGGTAGATAGATATTTCAAGATATGACAATAATCTAATATCTATCTAGGTGTGATTTTATAGGTGTAAATAAGGATTAGGAGTAGATATGGGGGTCCCTTATGAGGGGATCACTCTATGATGTCTTGGATTATACTTTACAACCATATGACCCTACTGCATTAGAGGACCCCAGTGTACCATCTACCCTAGCTCATGTGAGCTAGATCAAATTAGTTGGAGAGGTAATGAGGTAGATACGATCATAGAGAGAGAGGATAAATCCAATAATAGAGATGGGTGTAAATGAGATACATGTATGTTAAGTCCTAGTAAATGAGAGACTTATGTATATGGATACCCTAACATAGATGACATAGGCACATACATTGACTCATATCGAGTTGGTATAGGCATAGGAGTAGGTAGCACACCTAAAAGGAAAGGTAGATGGATTGAGATCTCATATGGCATACTTAAAATACACTATTTAGAGGAGTCAAATTGAGACCTCAATAGGAATCATGGATAGGCCATGAGATAGATAAGATGGACCCCAACCATAGAATTGGAGCATTGTATATAGTTGTATTATTGTATCAAAACTCATGATATATATATATATATATCTATATGATGTATCATTTTGGCATATTGATGTTGATTATATATGTTGTCATCATTATGGTTGTGGTTGTGGATACTTTGGATATATTTATTTCTATCACATGTATTTAGTTGTTGTTGTATATGCTATAGGAAATATATGAGATGTGGTTTCTTTTCTAGCATTATGTATAACACATGCATTGTTAAAAAGAAACAAGCAAACAAGACTTGGAAAAATATAATCAATAAAAAATTTACTATACATTATTTCAAGTTGGGAAATGTATAATAATAAGAAAATGACTAAGTATAAAGAACCAATGTATGGTAAAATAAGATGGTAAAAAGGAATTTTTTTTTAAACCAAAGGGAAAGATTTTTTCACCAAATTAAAACAAGTAAACTCATACTAAATCATGTTGGGAAGTATGAAAATAATGTAATAAAATAGAAGGTATGTAAAATGGCATAAATGGTATAAAAACAAATTAATTAAGTCAATAAATTATACTAAATCACATTGGGAAGTATAAGAGAAAAACAAAATTGGCAAAAGATTGGTCTTAAATTTAACACACTAATTAAAGATGGGAAATATGAAAAATTCAAGAAATAGTTGTATCATTACATACACTTTGAAAATAAGAAGATAAAAAATGAAAGAGAAATTAATTAATCATAAAACATACTAAATCAAGCTGGGAAGCATGTAAATGATTTGTAACTTCATAATCAATCACATCTTATCTCATATTTGACACATGTAATTTTTTTTGTGACTTATATTATTGGAAAATTTTGTGAGGAATTTTAGGTACTATCCATGGTATTACACTTAAAATCACAAAGATAACACCATTAGGGTGGAATAAATAAGATAATTGAGTAATAAAAGATGTGGGTAATAGGAAATAAAAAGGTGGTAATTTTTTAGGATGGTCAGGTCCTATCCATAGTCTTATAATGTAACTTACAAATGAAATCCCAAAGGGAGTGATCAATAGACAAAATAATAATTCTCAAGAGTAAATATGAGGGACATAGGGAATGAAAAAAGGGAGTGAAAAAATCAATACTTAGGCATCTTATGAGAAGACCTTAAGAGTCAAGAGGTGTACTAAGGACATGAGAAGACACTAAGTGACTAGTGACCATCAATGTATAAAGAAAACTTATTCACTATAGACACAAAGCTTTGTAGCCAAATAATCATGCTAATAAGATTGACTCATGAAGGTATATTTTTATAAGAAAATGAAAATGGACCTACCTTCCCATGATGTGTTCCCCATTCTTCAAGACCTCTTACAGAGTCATTGGTCTACTGTAAAGATTAGGTACTTGCATGAGAAAGTAAGTATCACTAAAAGATTATTTTATTCTCCTTTTCTAATTTACTATCCTATAATACCCCAAAAGACCTCAACTCTATTGTGAGGCTAATTATGGAGTTTGATCTTTGACTATAAGAATGAGATGTATTTTTAATCACATCTTTTAGTATGATTTGACTTTTAAAAATATGTTTGCCTTTTGTATCATTGCCTTTTGTAAAATGATTTGGATTTTAACTTTTTATGGAGTTTTAATATTCCTTATCCATATAGATTTGGAATTACCAATCATGAGAGATGTAGTGATACACATGAATGAGATCTAGGCTAAGGCTAAAGGAAGCTAAGTAACCCAAGACAAAGACTGATTAGGATACTTAGGCTTAACAATGATCTAGCATATGATCTCAAGTCATAAACATGTATATGCTTAGTTTTTGAAAAAGGAAGAAGGAAAAAAATGAGATCCAAATTGGACCAGTAAAATTAAAGTATAATGAGATGCATTTTTTGCTAACTGATCACATGGTAAAGGGAGATAAAAACCAAAGGGAACAAGGTTTGTATATCCAAGTCACAATGATAATTATCTATGGAAAAATAGATATAAGAAATAAAACAATCATAAAGGCACAATAAGAGAGTTTTTATAAATAAATAAAGAAAGAGAAGGCACTAATAAAGAAATAAAATCATATACAAAGATAAATGACAATATAAGCAAGATATAATATAAAAGGTAAGATCACTATATAATAAATATATGAATTTGACACAATGTCAAATGATATAACAAATAGATAAAAATAAAATTAGAGAACATTCCAAATCAAAATATAAATGTAAAGGCACCATGCATGTGATCATAAATACTAATAAATCTACCCACACATATTATCCAAGACATCAGATAAATATCTATAAAGATGGATATAAATTATTGCTAATGTCTCATCAATATTCAATAAAAAATAGGAAAAGACTTCTCTTCTAATATCCTTAGTTTTAAAAAAAAGAATACTCAATGGATCATACTAAGGAAAATTCGGCAAGTCATGCTCAGGAGAATGCATGGGAGTAGGCTCTATAAGAGATGTAGGAATCACTAGTGGAGAAGGATCCATAGGTGAGGGAAAGTCCACAAGTCAAATAATGATGGGTGTAGGCATAAAGGGTGATTAATGGACCAGAGGAGGGGGTGGAACCACTAGAGGTAGATCCATGGGAGAATAAGGAGGAACCTTCTTATGGGAACAACCTATGGGAGGAATAGAAGAAGGTCCAAGAAAAGTTACAAGGTGATATTTAAGGTGTTATTGAAGTATGCAACAATGATCAGTGTGATGAGTGCTACATTGGTGCCATAGACAATACACTTCACCATACTTAGGTATATATTCAAGTAGAACCTTTAGGGGAGGCATGGATTTATCTAAGGCAAGAGATGAAGGATGTAAATTATTAATATATTGTCATAACTTATGGCAATGGCTATAATAATGGTTATCTATCCTATGGAAGAAAAATATATGCTTGTGAGTGTTCTTAAGAGAAGCACTCACAGAAGGAGGTGTAAAAGAGTGGAAGAAGCTAGAGAGGACTCATCAACCAATTTGGTGGGAAACAAAAAAATCTTAGGCAAAATAAGTAAACCATCACCAAGGGAAGGTGGTGATCGAGGAGGAATATAACTAGGCTCAATAGAAGGAACAATGGGATGAGAAATAGGGGTAGGATATGAAATAATAGGAGTGGGAACAAGCTTAACTATATCAAGAACAAGAATGGGATTAACTATATTAGGAGCATGAATGGGCTCTAATAAGGGATCTACTAAGGGAGGAGTAAGATATACATAAGGTCTAAGGAGGGTCGCACTAATCTCAAGAGTAAACCAACTATGGTGATTAGGGTACCTAGAAAACTAGTAAGGCATGATCATAGCATGATACATGAGCATACTCTTATAAGGATTCTCATAAACTAGAGGTGTTAGTGTCATCTCTACCCTATGATAAAGAGGAAAAATACTATAATTAGGAACTATAAACAAAGGAATAAAGGAAGATATATGAAAATACTCAAGTAAATAAGAATATAATAGATAATCTTGACATCATATGCTTGTAGAAGACCTAATGATGAATCATTTAGGGATAACCATAATCATAATCTAAAGTATGAAGATCAATGACACAAGTAGGGATAAAATTATCATCAAAGGAAGTGTGGTGAATAGAATTCCAAGTTTTGGTTAAAACTATAGGAATATCATCATAAGGAGGCTTGAGAGAATGAGGTTGTAAGGAAGTAGGAAGCTATGAGATGAGGTGAGGTGAAAGATTTGAAGTTTTAAAATTTATGTTAATCTCATTAGGCTCATCATCATCAGAATCTAAAAGGTTAGAAGGAATGTTCCCAATGAGTTTGGTATGCCCATTGTAACCTCAATTTGAATTAATGGGAAAATTAAGATGTTGAGGCTCATGGAATGGAACACTAGGCAAAGGTTCAAGAGTAAGAATCTTGAAGACACCATGGTCTTGGAATTATTTTAAATATCAAGGGTTAGTGTCACCTTGAATCCTATAAATGGATCTATTATGAGGGAATTTAATACATTGGCAAATAGAAGAGGCAATAACTCTCATATGGTGAGTCCATAACCTACCAATCAAGATCTTATAAGAAAGGGTAAAGTTAAATATCATCACATTTACATGAATGGTGATAGGTGGGATAGTAATGGGAAGCCACACATAACCTAGATGAGGCATTTACCTTCTATTATATCCTTGGTAAGTGTTGCATGTAGACTTGAGATTACATTATAAATATCTAAGGGTCTTAATGAAGTCAAGAGAGGTAATGTAGGTGCGAGAAACCTCATCAATCAATTCATGTTTAACTTGGATATCACCTATTTTAACACTAATTAATAAGGGAAGATCATCTGCATGAAGCATAATCTCTTCAAGAATCATAGAAGTTAAAGGAAATTTTAATGAAAGAAAAGAGTCCATAGTTTCATCAATGTTGATAGACATCTCTTCACATTATTATAATATACTATCTTCAGATCTAGATAAGGCTACCTCCTATCCTAATAGGGGAGGATGAGGGACCTTCATCTTGAATTATAGTTGTATAAGATAGTTTCTATGATGTGGAAAAGTCCTCATAATCTCAAGGAATGGAATATGGGATAGGAGATTAGTGAGTTCCATGATGGGATCCCAATCACCATAACCCATAATAATTTTGTTAGATATAGGTGAATAATAAATAAGGAGGTCCTTGGAAGGAGGAGATAAATTACATTATAATTTATGTTGGTAAGAATAAGAAGGTTTAGAACAAGGTTGTAAATTATGTTTTGATGATGAAGTAACTAGTTCAACTTGATATGGAGAATTAGTAGAAATGTTAGTAGAAATAGGATTATCATTAGTGTTAGAAGATGATAGAAGAGTGATATAAATAAAAAAGGAAGTTTTCTCTAAGGGATAATCAGAAATTGAATTATCAAAAATAATTTTATCTTGCCCTAACTCATTTAAATGAGTTAGAGAAGAATCCTAGATAACATGATATGTTTTAGATGGAGTGTAGATAGGTTAAGAATCTATAAAATCAACCACCCTTCACATAGTAGTCATGTTAACCACATTATCTTTAGAAATGGGTTCAACATGACTTTCTACATTATTGGTGGAAGGGGTGGCTTTATCTTGATTGTCTTGATTAGGTTAATGATTAGGAATAGGGTCTTTGCAGATATCCAAATGAGCATTGGCTTGGTTCAAGGCTCTAATTTTATCATGTGATTTATAATATTTGAAATCAATTTCATAAGCTTGTTGATGCTTTCAAATTATAGAATCATAATCAAAATTAGGATCGAGAGTAAATTCCATATCTAAATTATGAATTTGTCTATAGGTCTCATGAGAATAACCCCAACTAGTGTGAAACCAACAAAACTTGTTAGGATCATACCAAGATTTCATAGGATGAGTAAGGTCAAGATATATTAGAAGAGGCTTAGGTAAAATCTTAATAAATTCATCTAAGGATAGAGTTTTATGAACATTAATGTTGTTTGGTGAAGATAAGTGAAGATTGGTATCTTATTGAGATGGAGGATTTGGCTCCGATGAAGGTGTAGGAATGATAGCTTAAACATTGTGAATGATATCATAATAATCTATAACACCATCATTGGAAACATTGTGATTTTTGTTCTTAAGAGACAAGGACCCATAGAAGGTTGGGGTGATTTAATTAACACATAATTAAATCTTATCATTTAGCTTGGTCAATATCCTCCTCCAAGGTACATGGAGAGAGAGTATGGACCCGATATTGAAGTTTAGGAAAAAGGGCATTGGTAAAGAGATGGAAAATATTATAATTGGCCATGTTATGTTCACATTTGTTTGACAAAATTTTCCACCTTTTAACAAAGGCTTGATAAGTTTTGTTTTCAAGTTGTTTGCAATTTATGAAGTGGGCCAAAATGTTTTCAATAAGATTACTAATTTGGAATTATTGAACTAATGCATTCACTAAATCCTCAAAAATAGTAATGGAATGAGTTTTAGGTTGGTTATACCACTCCAAGACATCACCTATGAGAGTTTTGGCTAAGAGTTTGGTAGCAGCAAAGGTGTTTAATTTAACCCAATACTTATAAATATTTCCAAATGTTTTAAGATGAATGGTGGGGCTAGTTGATCCATTTTAAGAAATTGTAGGTGTGATACCTCCTATATTAATGTTATCAATTTAAATAGTAAGAGGTTCATTTTAGAGATTCTTAATGGGTTTTTTGACCAATGGATGTATAAGAATGATATTTTCTTAAGAGTCTTGAAGAGGAGGAGGAGGAACATTTTGGTTATGTGTGCCCCAAGCCATTGGTTAAGGATGAGATTGAATATAAAGGTGTTTTTGTATTCTCATCATTTGATTTGTGTTATGTTCTTGAAAGGTATTCATTTGATTGAGTGTGTGTATCAATAGTTTATGTCTTTTATTAACATTATTAGAAGCATTAGAGTTGGTATTCATGGCTTGGGTACCACTATTGATGTTGATAGGAGCTTAAGAGAAATTATGAGAATGTGAGGCACTAGTGTAAAAATTTGATTATGTAGCAAAAGATGGACTAGTGAATGGTTGAGAAGAAGAACTAATAGCATGATTACCTTGGGTAGTAAATAAATCACTAGTGGAAGGATTAAGGATAGTGGATCTTATGAGAGGTCCACTAGATGTAGAACCTGCCATGTTAGTGGATATACTAGGCATGGAGGTAGAATAAGGTAGAGAAGAAGAGGTCATCATATGAAAAGGGGTCATAATATAACGAAGAGGATAAGAATCCAAAAAAGTGGTACCCCCAAATATAGTTAAGAATGTAGGTGTAGGTGAATGAGGCTCTTCAACTTGACCACTAATCATAAGATTGTAAATAGTATAAGGATAATTTCCTTGATGTTAAGGAAATTTAAAGATAAAGAAGAGAATTTCATGGGTATAATATAATTTGGTTTGGTATTTTAATTATAAGCGAGGATTATGCTATGAAGATCTATTAGGAGAGGTCCTATATTTCATTATGTGAGTGGTAATATAAACATTACTAGCATCTAAGTGTAGATCCCTACTCTATCTATGGGAGACCCTATGAGGGTTGGTAAAATTCATCATGTATGTTGACTACAATTTATTATTATCATCAAAAATAAATTCCATGATGAAGGGAAGGAAAAAGAGATGATAAATTAAGGAAATAAGAAATGATAAAAATAGTACAAGGTCAACTGGGTTAACCTAGCATAATAATGGGGTATAAAAATAGTACTAGATCAATTGGGTTGATCTATTAAAGTGAAAAGAGATTGTAAAAAGAGGAAATAGGGTCTAAAAATAGTACATGGTTGATTGGGTCGATCTAGTATAGTGAACAGAAGTTAAAAAAAGTACAGGGTCAATTGGGTTGACCTAGTTAGTAGAGAGGAAAAATTAAGATGAATATAATATATTTGTGAACTAAAACAAGATAAATTTTTGAAGTAATTAGAAAATTAATATCTAAAAGAAAACAAATAGTCAATTGGATTAACATTGGCCAATCTAATTGAAGCACACAACACAAAACCTTGCACCAACATTGGCTAATGCAAGTTTTTACAATACAAAATACAATTGAGAAAAGAGCAAGAAATCAACTTGGAAAGTAAAGATCTAAATAATTGGTCAACCTAAATTTTTATTATATTATTAAGATATGATTTTAAATGTGATGAGAGGTTGGCTGTAAGCAAGGAACTAATCTGAGGATGGTTTCATGTAGTTTAGGCTGAAAGGGACTATAGTGGCAATGATACATGATTGGTATTAGAGCCTACCCCCTCAATTCTCATACCATAACAATAAGGGTGTTGTGAACTTAGCCAGAATATACCATTAACCATGCTTTATACTTAACTAGAGTATCAAGTCAACTTCCCTCTTGGTAATGAAATCCAAGTAGGTTGGCCTTGGGTAGACAAATGTTAAAATACTTGTTTACATTTTTCAATTTGGCTGTCATAAAATAGAAAATAGTAAAACTTAATGATTAATTTAAAAAGACCTAATTAATCTATGATCTATTATAAGAAAGTAAGTAACAAGAAAATAAAGTGTGAACTAATTACTAGTATATAAGGTTAATTCTAACTTTGAAACAAGGTACAACATTGATATGGTCAGTAATGTATGAAAAAATATATAATAGGGTTGATAGGGTCAAGCCTATAATATAGAATCAAGGTCTAAAAATGAATAGGGTTGGTAGAGTCAACCTAGTTATTTAAACAACACATAGAACACAAAACTGGGTTGACAGGGTTGATCTAGTTGAATATGCAATGGCAATTTTAAAGACTACAAACAATGAAAGGAAATACTCTAATGAAATAAATAAAGAGATAGAAATGAACCTTGATGGATAAGATATGCAAATAATAAAGATTGCCATTCAAGAACCTTGATATATGCTTGAAAATTTTTCTAACTGGGTCAAAGAGATCGATAAAGCTTTACAAAAACTTATTGTTGATTGCCTAAAATGTATAGGGTTGACTAGGTTAACCTATTATGTTGAACCTAATTTCTAAAAATGTATAAGGTTGAATAGGTTGACCTAATAGTCTAGACTAGATGCCTAAAAAGCTAAAAGCTTGTACTAGGTTGATGGGGTCAATCTATTACCCTGTACCTAAAATCTTGCACACAAAAGTTATATACTAGGTCAACAGAGTAGATCCAATATGGAAAATATATGATAACAATAATGATGAAATAATTAAATAAGGTAAATGAATCTTGAAAAGGTTAGTTGATGTTAGGTTCACCAGAATGTATGCAATCATAAATGCATCATGTCTATAAATCAATCCAGGCTTAGAGAATATAGAGCATACCTACACTTCTAATTGGGAATATATTTATTAATTGGGGGCATGACTAATATGGGGATCCACTAGACTTGATTAGGGGATTGCTTGTCATAATACACCATGTTAAGAAGGGTTCTAAATCCTACAATCTAACACAATCATGTCAATACCCTAAAAGAGTCTTAAGTTTAATGTTCACTCTATTCTAATAAACAAGAAAGTTAATCTAATATAGTGCACACCAAAGCTTGTGGCACAAAGTAGGGGTTAGAAATTAAAATAAACTAAATTAAACATGCATAGAAGACATATAATCATGTCAATGTATATGAAATTCTAATGCATGGGAGAGAAGCACAACTACATTATCTATCTACTCTTACAAAGGAGAAATAAATTTAGGAACACTTACCTTGAAGATGAACCCATCAAGCCTTAATCTCTCCCTTGGAAAAGGTGTTTAACAAGAGATTATTGTGGTATGTAAGGATAACAAAGACAAATCAGATATAGGTTTCAAAACCTATCCATGCATATAAAATACTTCTCCATAAGACAAGATCCATATCTCCAAAGAAAATATGGAACCCTAAGATTTATTCCTCAATTAGAATGGTCAATAAGTAAATGTTTATTTTCACTTATTGTTCTTCACTTCTCTTATTAAAAATGGTTAGAAATTAACTTGTATATATATATATATATACAAGTTAATTTCTAACCATTTTTAATAAGAGAAGTGAAGAACAATAAGTGAAAATAAACATTTACTTATTGACCATTCTAATTGAGGAATAAATCTTAGGGTTCCATATTTTCTTTGGAGATATGGATCTTGTCTTATGGAGAAGTATTTTATATGCATGGATAGGTTTTGAAACCTATATCTGATTTGTCTTTGTTATCCTTACATACCACAATAATCTCTTGATATATATATATATATATATATATATATATATATATATATATATGGATCTTACCCTAAATCCTTATAAAATGTTAGTTGTACAGGTTCAATGCAATCAAACCTATATGTTTTTGAGAGATACTTCACTAGGTCCTAAGCTAGGTTGGCCAAAGGGCTATCAAATATCCTAATGAAAATTACCCCTAAATAGTATAGGGTCGACCCAATCAACCTTGTACAATAATCAAAGGCTAAAAATTGTATAGGGTCAACCTATTTGATTGAGTATAGTCAATTGGTGAAAGGGGGTTAAGGAAAGAGAAATGAGGATAAATCATGGTAAATGATTGGAATGGGTAAGAATAATAATAATAAGTTTAGGTTAAATGGTTTTTAGGAGATATGAGTGTAGATGGCAAGTAGAAAAAGGACAATAATCTTATAAAGTACCACTTGTCTACCTACCCCTTTCCTAGTACACCCCTTAAACATGCACTCAGAGAGATTAAGACTCAATAGGTTCCTACAAGATACAAAGTGTCAGTAATCAATATTTTTTTTTAAAAATACATCAACAGATCACCATCTGAGGCAACTGACTGGTCATAATTACTTGTTATGGCTTTCCTAGATTTTGCTTTACACAATCTAGCTTTCCTTTATAATACTCATCATGCTTGCTAGATTTATTTTTTTATTCCTATAATTTAAATCTTAGAGGCACTTCTACATTTAATTATTCCTTTCTTTAGACATTCGTATTCATCATACGACTCAGGGAATTTACTCTTTCAACAATTACCTCTATCTCTTCCTTTAGCATTCTACTAGGCAAGTTATTTATACTCCAAAGGTAATATCTTAATTTATGTTTCCAAGAAGTCACTTTATTATATTAAGGGTCATAAATTATCACAAAATATATATCTAAACCCATTTCAAAGAACCAAACATACTCCACCCTTCTTTCTTGCATCCCATGGTCTCAATGCTTCCTCAAGGCTTATAGCCTTTTTCCTCACCTTTTCATTTTATTTTTCAATTGTATCAAGTGTAAAATATAATTATAAATATTTTTGATCACCCTATATATATGTTCAACTCACCATGAAGTTATAATATCCAACTCTGTAGCTAAACATCTTTTCTCACCCTTAGGATAGACCTAATTAGGTCTCTAGGTCTTCTTGATAGGTACAATCACCTATACATGTATGGAAATAGTCCGTACAAACCCAAAAAATATGAAATATATTTTTTCACTTAAATTTATTCCTAACAATCAAGTTTCACCTTTTTCTAAGGGTGGAAACTCTTTAGAATAGCTAAATCCTAATCTAGGGATTTTAAGCCCACTCTATAGGTCGAAGGTACACAAAAATCCATTTATTAAGTTATAAAGCACTTTAAAAGATAAAATAATATTAATGGGTACTTTTTGACCTTGTATAACTCCTCAAATGTTATATAAACCTCCATTCATCTATCATTTTCCTAAAACCTAAAATACTCAGTAGACTTGTATTCTTTCTTGACTGTGTAGGGGTTTTCTTGAACTGTGTTACTCCAAAAACATTCCAAAATTCTCAATGGAACCATCCAAAATTTATAAACCTTAAAAACATAATAAAAATAAAATATCATTACATTCTCTTCCTCCTTTGGTCCTACATAGTACTCTCTAACTCCCCAATCAAGTGCAAATAGGGGTTTCAACTTGGCTAACTAGGTTTCCATAGTATTCAGATGTCTGAGTATATTTTGCCTTATGTTTATATTTCAAAATATGCCTAGTTCTCATATATCCTTGTTTATACATCTTTATTTGTCAGTATATAAGGTTCACAAACTATATTCAATCACTCCACTTACAATCCATGGACAAGAACACAAGGTTTATACCTATATGTGACTAAGTGATAGGGGCCAATATGTGTACATTATCAAAAGTGATTTATCCTTATATTGGTAATTCCATAAACTTATATTTTTATATTTACAACCATCCTTGACTTATATATTATTCTCTCTAACAAAGAATACACCACTGTATGGGAAACAACCCACTTTTCTCAAGTTAGACTATCACAAACCACAAGGTATAGGGCAGTGGTCACCTTAGCTATTGATTTTTATATGTATAAAGGCTTAAAAAATTTCTATGAAGGCCTATATAGGATTAATAAATTTAAAACCATTAACATAATGACTCATAACCTACCATCCACCTAAAATTGCTTTAATCTCTCCTTCTTGATTGTAAATTACAACCAACTCTTGGTTACTATCTTCAGTCCTATTTCCACCTATAAATTTCCTCACATGTTAACATATTCAAGGTCTTGAGGACCTTAAAGGACAACATGAAAATATTAAAATACATACACTACATGGAGAATCCACAAAAAACTCTTTCCTTTATTCAAAGCACTGTTAGCAAATATAATATAGTCCTATTAAGGACTTGAAATACTTCTTGAGGAGTTTTATACAGTTTCTTATCTATCAGACTTTTATCCCTCTTCTTAGAGAGATATCTCTCCTTTCTCCATTATCCTCTCTCTATTATATGCCATATAACTTCTAAAAATGAATTTTTCTCAGTAAATCCAACATAGATTCTTAGTTCATAGTTACACCAACTTCTTTTCCATAACTCCCTCAACGTGAAGTTTTGGAGTCCCTTTATTCTATTTGATTATTTATGAATATCACACTAGTGACTTAAGCATTAAACATATTATTAACATGAATAATTAAATAAATTCATTCACCTATCCACTTCAACCCATGCATTTGGTCCTCCTATCCTTAATTACAACATTTCAATTTTCAAATTCCTAGTTTTGGAGGGAAAACACCTACAAGTCCTATAACACACTTCTATGAATCCAAATGGACTTAAAGGACCTGAATGGACCTAATAAGGTCCCTCACACTCATTGAAAACAAATTTGACTAGTTATGACAATATTTAAAAAATGATGATCTTTAGCTTGATGATCCTACATCATACTCCCCAGGAGGGAGAAAAAACTTGAGCCTCAAAATTTATTTCTTAATTTCAAATTTATATTTTGAGGTTAATTCACATTCAATTTAATTTTATTCTTCATTCCTTTCTCCTTCTTGTTTTCCAAACTCTTGCATTTCTTCCTTGTGACTTTATATAGTTTTTATCTCCATGCATCTTCCACATCTATGAGGTATTCCAATTGATGTAGCTCTATATTTTCTGAATATTTTCACTTGATCAAATTAATTTTCCATTCACCATCTTTATCTAAAACCAATTTGTGTTCATTTTTATTCCCCATGATTGATTCATGGCTTATTATCTCACTTATGTTTTACTTGTTTTGTGATTTTTGCTCCTTGTTCATGTTATCATCTCCTTCCTTAGGATCTAATGGTCTATTATGCATCTCAACCTTTATTATTTTCTAATCTAAATTCTCTCTTTCTACCTCTTCTTAAAACTTATTCACTTTTTGATACCTTTGCCTATCATTTTACTCACTATGTAAGAGCAATTTCTTGTCCCACTCAGCCTCATCATAGTACAATATGACTTGATTGATATATGGCTATCCATATCCATGCTTAGAAATTTTAAACTCATCATTAATATGCCCAAATTAATAACTCACCTTATTTTCTTGTTCATACTCCATTTCCTTGCTTTCTTACTTGCATGTTTGTATAACTTCTTGTACTTCTCTTTGTTGTTCCTCTCTTGGTGTGTCTTGGAGCTCATATTTGACTATTACCTAATATACCTCACCTATTTTCATCCCATTTCATGTATTTAATATCTCTTCCAACATCCTCATATCTTATTTCAACTTTAGTGCATCAATATATTCATATTCCTTATCAAACTTTGGTCTACATTTCTCTTCATTTGCTTGGGTAGATTATTCTTTATCTTTTCCTTGGACTCCTTCATTTGTGAGAGTCATATAAAATTCATCATACTAAATTCCATGATTTCTAATCACTCTTTGAGGTGATTCATCCTCATCTTGCTTTGCTACACACGCATCCATCAATGCAATGGTTCACATAGTCAATATGTCTTCATCATTGGAATCAAATTAAAACATATCATCGTATAATACAATTGAAAATAAATATAACAAACACTTATTTTCCCTTATTCATTCATTTTATTTTTCATATAGTTATACCTTCATCTCACTTTCTTGGTTTGCATGTACCATTTCTTTTGCTTGCTTTGTGGGCTTGTTATCTTCTTTAATCTTCATGCTTTTTTGAAGTACACTTATATTATGATATTCTTGTGATATTTACATATTATTTATCACCCATTTTTTCCTTGTATCTTCTTGGGCTGCCATTTTATTCCCTTTGCACCTCATTCATGCTTCAAACCTTTGTTCTCTACCATCCCAAATTGATGTACTTTGCCTTTTGTACTTTGTCTCCATACTTTTGATTTTTTTCCTTCTATGCCTTTGCCTTGTTTGACCTCTTTCTTGAGGTTATAATCTTTCTTCTCATCACGTACTTATTTGATCCATTTAGGCCATACATATCCATGCCCTTGTTCTCCTTTTGAGGGCTAAAATTTTTCATGTTTTCTCTCAACCTGCATATCATCCTTTTCTTCATCATATATGTCCTAAAAATCAACATTTATGCACTCTTTTACCTCTAATGAAAACTTATATAATATTATTTCTTCATCAATGTCTTCATGGGTGACCCCCATGTATTATTTTCATGCTTCTTATCTTTTTTCAGGTGCTAGTCTTGAAAATATATAATAATATTCCCCTTTCTCATTGTCTTCTACATGTGAAATGCTCTCAATATTCAACACTTTATCTTCTTCAAGAGGTATTTTTTCCTTGTCATCATCTTTCATCTTGATGGGTAGTGTTCTTGATCCATATTTCATAAATATGAGGCCTTATTCTTGGCCTTATCTAATTTCTTATCCATACTTGCATACACAAACTTTAAATCAATGTTAGCATTCAAAATGAGAGACCACATAGTCTCTTTGAATGTCTTTGGCATAGACATTATCCATCTTCTCTTGTCTTCACCCTCATGTGCTCTTCTTGGCACTTTTTTCTCCTTATTTTTATCTTCAATGATAACACTCTTTTATATCTCTCTTTATTTTTTCTCATTTGAAAACATCTCTCTTCTCATTCCTCTTTGGGTTACTCTCTCTTTCTTCTTATCATATTTCAAGACACTCTTATTGTGCCTTCTTCTCACAAGTGACTCTAGTGGCCACTTTACTCTCCTTTTCAAATTTTAACCTATCCCTTGGATTTATTGGTCTATTATGAGCTTCATAATGAGATATATCCTATAT
This sequence comes from Torreya grandis, assembly GCA_037957365.1. Classification (NCBI taxonomy): domain Eukaryota; kingdom Viridiplantae; phylum Streptophyta; class Pinopsida; order Cupressales; family Taxaceae; genus Torreya; species Torreya grandis. The sequence goes on along the minus strand of JARHVA010005053.1, from coordinate 984,921 downwards.
ATACTATGCCCTAATTCTCTTCATATGTCTATGGCTTATTTTTCTATATTCATCTCTCAATTCTTCTTTGTTTTCTATGCCTATTTAGACCTTCCTCTTAGAAATTATATCAACCTTACCTCTTAGACCTATATTGGGAATTTCCTCTTCTTGAGTCCTCTATCTATGATATCTTCTTATCCCCCTTGACTCCATTTTGGATTTTTATTTCTTCCCTCTTCCCTCTTCTCTCTTGGAGATTCAATGCTCTCTTTTTCTCTATATCTTTTCTAGTCTTTCCTTGACTAGATTCTTGTCCTTCTCAAAGGACTTTGGGGTTGTATCTATTTTTTTTTATTTTTATCACTCTTATCATCCTCTATTTTGACATTAATATATTATAACTACAACCTTCTTCTCCCTCAATACCCTGTAAGGTTACTTGTCATGCATACCTCTAACACTATGCATTTATCTCAAATCAACAAGTTGTAATTAAATCAAAACAAAATTTCACCAAAGAATACCTTTCCTATCTCTGATAACAAATTTTGTAGAGACATGGGGAAATTTTACATCAATATATAACCATCTGAGGCTAAATTGATTGGTCATAATTACTTGTTATGGCTTGCATTGATTCTGCTTTACACAATCTAGCTTTCCTTTGTAATAATCACCATGATTGTTAGATTTATTGTTTTGTTCATGTAATTTCAATATTAAAGGTGATAATACATTTAATTATTCCTTTCTTTAGACATTCCAATTTATCATATGACTAAGGGCATTCACTTTTTCAACAATTACCTCTATCTCTTCCTTTAGCATTCCACTAGGCAAGTTCTTCATACTTCAAAGGCCATATCTTGATTTATGTTTCCAAGAAGTCATTTAATTTAATTTAGGGTCATAAATTGTCATAATATATTTTTATAAACCCTTTTCAAGGGACCAAACACACTCTACCCTTCTTTCTTGTATCCCACAGTCTCAAGGCTTGTAACCTTTTTCTTTACCTTTTTCTTTTGATTGTCAATTGTATAAAGTATAAAATATAATTATAAATAATTTTGAGAACAATATATATCTATTCAAATCAACATTAATTTTCAAGATCCAACTCTATATCTAGACATCTTTTCTTACCCTTAGGATAGACTTAATTAGGTCTATAGGTCTTCTTAATAGGTACAATCACATATACATGTATGGACATAGTATGTACAATGACAAAATCTATGAAATATATTTTTTGACTTAAATTTATCCCTAACCACCAAGTTTCACATTTTTCCAAGGGTAAAACTCTCTAGAATGGCTAAACCCTAATCTAGGGTCTTTAAGCCCACTGTACAAGACAAGGGTACACAAAAATCCATTTATTGAGTTATACAACACTTCATAAGACTAAATAAACTTTAGTGGGTCTATTTTGACATTTTATAACTCCTAAAATGGTATATAAACCTCTATTAATCTATTTTTTTCTTAAAACCTCAAATACTCAGTAGATTGTGTATTCTTTCTTAATTATGTAGGGGTTTTCTTGAGCTGTATTACTCCAAAAGAATTCCAAACTTATAAATGGAACTATATAATGTTTAAAAACCTTATAAACATACTAAAAAAAAACTATAATTACATTATCTTCATCTTTTGGTCCTATACAGTACTCTCAAACTCCCCAATCAAATGCAAATAGGGGTTTCAATTTGGCTAACTAGGTTTCCAAGGTATTCAGATGTCTGAGTATATTTTTCCTTGTGTTTTTATTTCCATATATTCCTTATTATCATATAAAATTATTTATAAATCTATATTTATTTGTATATAAGGTTCACAAAATATCTTCATTTACTCCACTTGAAAGCCACAAACAAGAACACAGGGTTTTTACCTGTATGTGACTGAGTGATAGGGTCAGTATGTGTACATTCTCAAAATGGGTTTATAATTATAGTGATAATTATCTAAACTTATATTTTTACATTTACAACCATAATTGACTTATATATTGTTCTCTCTAATAAAACATACACCACTATATGGGAAACAACCCACTTTCTTCAGGTTAGACTATCACAAACCATAGGGTCTAGGGAAGTGGTCACCCTAGATGTTGAGTTTTCTATGTAAAAAGGCTTTAAAATTTTCCATGGACTGTATAGGATCAGTACATTTAAAAACATTAACATAAGGACTCATAACCTACCTTCCACTTAAAATTGCTTAAATCTCTCCTTGATTGTAAATTATAGCTAACTCTTGGTTTCTATCTTTAGTCCTATTTCCACCTATAACTTTCCACACATGTTAACATATTCAAGGTCTTGATGACCTTCAAGGACAATATGAAACCACTAAGATATATAATCTACATGTATAATCCATAACAAACTCTTTCCTTTATTCAAATCACTGTTAACAAGTAAAATATAGTCCTATCAAGGACTTGAAATCCTTATTGAGGAGCTTTATATAATTTATTCTTTATAAAACTTTCCTCCCTCTTATTGGAGAGCTCTTTCTCCTCTTTCCATTATACACTTCCTATTATAATACATATAACTTCTAAAAATTACTTTTAATCACTAAATCTAATGTAGATTCTTGGTTGGTAGTTATACCAACTTCTCTATAACTCCCTCAACGTGAGGTTTTCGAGTCCCTTTATTCTACTTTATTCTTGATGACTATCACCCTAGTGACTTAAAATTTCAAAAGATGCTTAACATAGCTCCTTATACAAATTCATTCACCTATCCACTTCAACCCATGCATTTGGTCCTCCTATCCTTAGTTACAACATTTGAATTTTTAAATTCCTTATTTTGGAGGGAAAACACCAAGAAATTTTATAACAAACCTATATGACTCAAAATGGATTCAAAGGACCTAAATGGACCTAATAAGGTCCTTCACACTCATTGATAACAAATTTGACCAATGTTTGACTAGTTATGACAATATTTCAAAAATTATGTTCTTTAGCTTGATGCTTTAACATCATATAATCTGTGGTGCATCACCTCGTATAGTACAGGGTTTGATTTCATGTCCCACTATCCATTTTAATTATTAATATAATTAGGTTTAAGTGGTAATTGATCTTATAAGATGCATTAGGGGATCTAGCCCCAAAACTAGAGATTCACCTCACCCATTAGGCTACCCACACCTAAAGGTGATTAAATTATATTAAGTAGATGAGGTAGGTTTGAAAATACTTTGCCTCAAGGGTGAAATCTAGACTGATAATAATTAGTGTTAAAATAAAAACCTCAAATCTCCTTTATATCATTATCACTCAAGTACCCCCTTATTTGTGACCTCATTCTTGATAGAATTTGATTGATTAAATTCACACTTCAATAGTCATGCCTCAATAATAAATTCCTCATTATTATTCAAATGATTGAGTAATTTATTCCTTCCAAATCAATATCCATACACATAATTAAAATGGTGGATATTCCCTAGATGACCTATTCTTAGTTGGTTATGATCAATCTAAGAATGCATAAATTCTTCCTTATTGATATTCTTTACAACATTCTTATGAGTTTACTTTGTATGTACATATCATTCACCTAGTATATGTAATTCTTTATATTAATACTACACTTGAATTTATTTATTCTTTAATTAATGTTCATAGGTCTGAGATGGAGTAAATAATAGTTTATTCTTATTATACACTAGTCACCTCTAAACCTATTAGGAGTATGCTCCTTGATCACACCATGACAAGACCATACCAGTTTGATAGATTTTATGATCTTTATATCAATTTACCCCCATAAATATCAACCATATTACTCAAAATAATGTCAAGGTTATCTCTTATAGTGGTAGAGTCTACTTAGTATCCTAATCATATATGCATGGATCACAATGATCTATTTGATAAAATTTACCCATACTAAATCTTGACTCTCTACCTAGATGATGGGTACATGAGACATTATGAGTTTCATAAGATAGTTGGTCATTGGGCCAAATATTATTGAGCATACCATAAATTATTAATGTAAAAATAGACAGAGAGCTCTATTCTTACCACATATAGTAGATCTCCCTAGTTAGTTAATCCTAGGTACACTAGTTGTTTTCATGGCATGACTATGCATAGTTTGACACACTTATGAAAACATAGATAATACATTGACTCAATTTATCCTTAAGAAACATATCCCTTCAGTGATAAGCACTTGCCACTTCCTAATTTTTATCCATAATATATTACCAAGCATGATGAAGTATATTTCCTTTGGCACTAATGTGACACATATCATATAAATAAATGTAGAGTACTTAAATAATGTTTTGTGATTTTATATGGGCTACACATTCACCTTAACATCAACACTATTATTATTATTCTTGGATGAAGCATCTACCTTCTCCTAGACCCACACTTTTTCATAGATCAAAGAATATCAACCATACCCCAACAAAAGTTCTTCACATTTATTATTCCTTAAAGGAGGTACCATGCCATCCTCCTTTTTATTTTCAGTCTCCTACTTTATCCATAGATCTCATGAATTAGTAATTTATTTCATGAATCTATGTAAAGATAGAGGATACTATGATTAGAACTAGATGTTAGTTACAATAATAATTATCAGATATTATTGATGATATATATCAACACTTATGAGCATATATTTTGTGAAATTTCCTATTATTTACCACATTATCATGTGATTGAATTTGATATTTACATTTCATTATGAGAATTGTTGATGCCTTTTTGTTTATGTCCCACTTATCTAATGATTTTCTTTCATTTTTTAGTTTTTTAGTTTTACACACTCATGTCATATTTATGAAATTTTATTCTTACTATTGTTTCCTTTACTATATTTATTTTCAACCTTAGTTTTAATATTAATACATAGGTAACACCTTCACATATTCTTTATTATGTTCTAATTTTTTATTTCTTTGTGATAATTGAAAATACCTAATTTTATCCCCCTCTTTTTGGGATGATCATTACTTTCATGAGTACTTGTGCTAGTTATTATTGATATTTTTATCCCAAATATATCAAAATGTAAAGTACCTTAAGGGACACCCCTTAATTTTTTGGAAAATTGTCTTAAATTTACCCAAAATACCCATTTTTCTAAGCCTAAAAAATCTAGAGATTGGACTACAATTTTTAGTTTGCAAAATTACAAATTGTTTCTCAAACTCTATAGCCCATAATACATTAGATGTTAGAATCTATAAATTGGACTATAATTTTTAGTTTTCAAAATTGTAAATAGATTCCTAGACTGTGGATCCCATAAAACCCTTGTTGATGAAAACTAGAACCCTGCTCATAATTTATAATTTTGCAAATTAAAAATTGTAAACAAGATTTTGCTTCCCATAAGCCAATTACCCTATGAAAACCAAAACTTGGATTGAAATTTGCAATTTTATAAATTACAAATTATAGTTAGAGTTTTAATTCTCATTCAAAAATCCAACTAAAAACTAAAACTTAGAGAGCAAATTGAAATTTACAAAATTTTAAATTGCAATCCAAGTTGCACTTCCTGCCAAGCACCTTCCCTATGGAATTTGGAACTCCAAGTGTAATTATCAAATTGAAAAACTACAAATTATTCCCCAAGTTCCACTTTACCATTTTCAAAATGTCAACCAAGTATATTATGTGTAATTTATAGGTCAACATGTAATTATAAAATTATAAATTTTCTTGTATACTTCCCATCTCTACCAACCACCACCTCGAGGTATTAGTTGCATGAAAATTCAATGTATGTAAATGGAATTAGGAGTTTATTTAATTCATTTTTTTAAAGTGCTAATTTGAGTTTGGAGATTTGATAGTGACCTTGAGCCATACCACACCTTTGACCCTATAGACCATGACCTTGAGCCATGCTTTGTTTCATGCCACGATGTTATTTGACCAACTCACATGGTACTTTCATTACACCTCTTGCATCTTTTTCAAGATTTTTTTCTACAAATCGATCTTGGTTTCCATTTTTGCTATGTTTCTTTGTGCCTAGTTGAATTTTAGGGTTTCTTCATGTTATTTAAGATTTGATAAGGTCTTTTAGGTTTTCATCATGGTGTTGAGGATTTTTTTCCTATCATTTTCCTAAAATTTCCTCAAAATCCTAGAGTTTCCCTAAAGTTCTAAACTAGTGAATATTCCTAGCATATTCATAAACTAAGTTAATATTACTTTAAATATTCCTTGTAGTCACTATAGAATTTTCAACCTATGATTTACACCTCCATTTCCTATGGGATTTTAACATGTAAATTGTAACTTATAACCCTACAGACCTTCTCATTTCTTAGAACAATACTAATCTCCATTGGAGTTTTTTTAAGAATGAAATTGTGTTTGGAACCTCCAATCTCTGTCAGGGATTTCAACCTACTTTTATAACTCCACTTTCTTATGGAATTTTCACCTACATAGAACAACTCCAATTTCCACTAGATTTTACTCCTAAATTTAGTGCCTACAAATTCTTCCAACTTTGTATTTGGTTTTCCCTCAACATTCTCTCTATAATCCATGCATGGGAAAGAGATGAAGTTTACGTCTAAAGGACCCAGTGTCATTCTCAGTCTATAATCTAACACAACTAAGATTACAAATACAAACCTAGGTCACATTAACCTAGGTGACTTCTAGACTAAGATCAATGCTAAACTCAAGATTGACTAGATCCAAAACATCTATGACTCTTGACTACCCCAAGTAGCAGCCTTCCCCCTAAATCTATAAATCCTAATTTTGGTACTCATTCTAGCATTAAATTATGATACTAATAAGAGAGAGGTGAAAAATGATAAATGGGAAAGGATTATAAATCTATACCTAGACTTTATTGAATTTGTGTTTGTGATACCTAAATTTGAGATTTATCTAGACATAGCTCTAGAATCATCCATAAAATTTTATCAAGAAAAAAACTTAGTATTTTAAAGTGTAATGAATAAGTAGTGGGTAAGAATCCATAAGTATACATCCACCAAATTTCCTAAAACATTAGAAAAGATTGATTTCTAGGATGAGATAAGATATATATTCATATTACCTCATCATATCACTAGAATCCCTAATGTAATGAGTTTCCAAGATTGGATATATTAATATATATGGTTCATCCATGAAAATAAATAATACATCCACTAGTCATAACTCATCAGTGACCCCCTCCACAAGTAGCTGATGGAGGTATAAACCATAAGGAAATTCTACATAACCTCCTACCTAGTATATAAATTAGCCAAAGGGAGAGTTATCCAAGGGGTCAATATTATAGCTAGTGAGGTAAATAGAGTGTTCAACTATTACCTTGGCCTCACTCTTGAGGCAAACAAACAATAATTTAGAAAGGTGAATTATTCATTCATCTACTACATCATAACAATGTTTGACAAAGAACTAGAGAGAAAAAGATTCTATGATGTTGATACTACAAATATTACCCATTGGGGTTATTATTTCATCTAGTTCCCCACCTACTCCTACATCAAGGTATGCAGATTTAGTGGTTACTCTTACAACCTTCTGAGATATGTGAGTGATAAATAGAAATTGATGGAGATAGTGAGGAAATTTTTTTAAACTCATAAGCTATTATCTAGCAAACATAAGTTAAGAATTCATTTCCCAATCAATATAGGTAGATACGTATGCTCTTCCTTAGCCAAAGTCAAGTGTATAGAGGTAAAAATGACATAGATGATCTTGAGAGATTTAGAGGCCAGACCATTCTATGATTTTCATGGTAACATCACTAGCACATTAGGAATCTCCACATATTCTCATGTCCCTTTGAATATTATTGGGAAGATTTTGATGATGAATATGAAGTCAAATTGAAGGACAACTCAAGAATGACCTTGGATTAGGTCAAAAATTTTGACTTGGTACCAATCCACAAGGACTTGGTAGATGATAAGTCCCCAATAGATAAGGTATACCATGATAGTAATATATACTTATAAACCCTTCTATTAGTAAGGTGGTCTATTCTTGAATCTTTCTCTTTAATAGATAACACTACCCATGTGATCAATAAAACACGCAATTGGCTCAAGAGTAAATGGGCCCAAATGACCAAATAGATAATAAGTATTCATGAAAAACTATTAAAACTCAAGGAATAAGGAGTTCCACCATCAATAGAGGGTTCCAATGGTGAAGCAACAACAAAGTAACCAGATAGGCCAGTGATATCCCATAAAATAAAGAATAAATCAAAGTCCAAAAAGGGATAATCAAGCAAAGAGGGAGCATTAATAGATGAACCCATAGTCATTTCATCTAAATATATGGATATAATTTAAGTATACATAGCTTCAACCCCCATTTCGGTCATAATTACCACTCCCATCTATATAATATATCCCCCAACTATTTATGTTGTTCATGTAGCTCTAGCACATTCTCCTCCTATCTCCACTCCTTCACCTCAAGTAACTCCACCCTTCATTCCCACTAATTTACCTATAATAATAAGTTCATTACCAATAGTATAATCAAGTAAATTGGACACTCAAGTCTCCCCTTCATTGGATACTTAAGTTTCTATTCCACTTCCCTCTCCCAAAATCTCACTCCCTCCTTTCATAATTCCTTCTATTTCATTCACAATCCCTTCCATCCCATCCTTGTTAATCACTAATAGTACACAATAGTATCTAGTTATGGATTTAGTCATTAGGATTTAAATTCCATTGGCTATCCCAATTCTTGGGATAACTACTATTTCATCTTCATCCCCATTCATCTTTCCTAATTTACCACCCATGAGTGTCCCTACTAATTTGATTGACTCATTTAAGTATTTGGACTCCATATTTCCACTAGTTCCTAAGTTCCAAATTCTTATGTCTACTCCTCCATTTATCTCACTTCCATCTCCCACACCCCTAATAGACACATCCATTTCCATTGCCCCTACCTATTATAATTCCATAGTAAACCCTAACCCTATAGGAAATATAGATAAGGAACAAGTCCTTGATATAAATCTAGACCTTCGACCCACATATGGGGAAGAAATTCCATAGACATATATTAATCAATCAATATTAATATCATTTTAGGATACAACACTTATCACTGTGCCCACCAGTTCAACATCTTTAGCTATAGATTCTCAAGTGATAGTATTAGTACAACATGATGATACACTAGTTGGATAGCACAGACAGTGGGGAAGGAATGTAAGTAGATGGTATCCCTAAGCACATTAGATTTTGGCCTCTCAAATGTGCACAAAAAATCCAAGACTACTTCCCAAACCATTTCAAGGATATTGTATGACTCAACAAGGGAAAGGTATGTAGATATTTCAATCCCCCCACTAGACAAATAAAAAGAAGATCTAGTGGTGGGGGATTATCAGGTCTCAAAAGTTCACCTTTGACATCCTAATAGGGAGGGGTTGAAACATGATGTTCAAAAAAACTTTAACTCCCTCTTTTAGAAAATGGATAGTGACAAGGTCACTAAGGATGAACTAAAGAACAAGGTGGAATAACTAATGATTGCATTGAAGAAATTCATTGAGCCCACTATTTAAATAACATAACCTATAACCTATATCATAGATCATAGATCAAATAATACTTGATGTGATGATATAAATTGGTAGCATGAGAAGGGATACCAAGGAATGGGTAGAATATCTCATCACCAAAGGCAAAAAAGTTATAGATATAGTAATGGATCACTAGACAACCCTAAAAGAGAGAAGGGCACCCTGAGAGAACAAGTTAGTAAGTATGAGGGAGAGATAGAAAGATTGAATATTTTATATCCAAAATAGATAGTTGTAGACTTGGTTGATATGGATATACTCCTTATAGAAAAGATACTAAAAAAATATGGTCAGCAAGAGGAGTTAGATAGATTAACTCAATTTAAAAAAAATATACTTACAAATGTTTCCCATATGGCTAAAGTTGTACATGACAAGGCCACTGACATGCTATATGACACTGAATAATTTTTTAATAAATTTTCATGTTGACCAATAGAGTATTAGGAGAAAATACTTTTAGTAGAGGAAGCTCAGAATAAATTCAAATAAGTGATGAAAAAATAATCTACAAGAGATATAGTTTTCACCAAGTATCATAACACATTGGATAATATGGGTAAAGAGATTTAAACATACAAATCTTTAAGAAGGGAACTCTTTAATAAGGAGTAGATTGTGAGATAACCAAAATCTACTCTTTTGGTCTTGATGAAGATAAAATATTGGAGATATTCAAGGGTTTTTATGCATACATTGAGAAAACAAAGCCCAACAAGGATAAAGAATCAACAAAAGTGTTGGATATATATTTACTCTTTCTATCAAAAACATTCTTGTATATTCAAATTTCATTATCATAAGAGAATTGTAAAGTTAAAAAAACACAAATTTTAAATTATAACTATCATTTTCACAACTCTTTTTGAGAAAGAGCCATGTGTAATTTTCACTTTCTATTTTGACAGGTTGAAATTTGTAAAAAGCAAACTTACAAATTACATATTTCATTTTGATGAGTTTTAAGTTGCTTAAGTTGTAAAAATATATATTATAAAATTAAATTCTAGTTTTGACAAAGTTGTGTGACTTGAAAGTTGTAAAATTACCAATTTAAAATTATAAATTAAGGTTTTTGAAAAAAAGTAACTTAAGTTATCTTTTGCTCAAAAGATTGAGTTTCACTTTGGTACCCATCATTACATGAAGATCCATTGAAACTACATGAGGAAGACTAAGGGAACTGCATGAATATTTTCAAGTTATATCCATGCCTCCAATAGTTGAGGATCATTCCTAGCTCTTCCATGTTCATTTTTCAACTTGTTCACCATGCCAAGGATGTAATTATTGATGTAGATCGTGCCTCTTTTCATGGAGTTTCTAGATTTACATGTTCTTCTACTAGTCATTGGATTTATTTATTAAATACATCTTTTTTATGAGATATTTTGTATAAATATGGGTAGGATGGCATTTAATATCTTATCTTTTTACTACTATAAATATTATTTTGCATTTTGAATAACTCTTCTACATGTTGTAACTTGGAGAATAAGAATAAATTAAAGATTTGCCTTTCTTATTTGAGAAAACTCTATGTATGCAAGGTTATTTTAATATGTGTGGATGTTTTAATTATTATTTTAGTCACAAATATTCATTTGTGGTATTTTATACCCTTTTGGAAGATTGTTTGGTTAAAAATAAAAGAATCTTGTCCCTTGTATGAAAAATACCAGTTATTGCCTCTGATTTTCCATTTGCATGATTTTGTGCTCCTACAAATTTCAAAATATTTTCCATTATATTATGTTCATTCAATAAATAATTAAAATACAATAATAAAATATATTTTATGTAATCACCATTTTTAGTTTTGCAAATTTCATTCTCAAAACTCTTTTCCTAGTCTAACCGAGTTTAGGAACAAGAACACTAAAGGAGCAAAATTTCTATAAAAATTGGTATTTTATCAATTGCACTAAATTTAGTAAAAGTAATCTATCCTTCTCCTAATGTTCACCTAAATTTTTTAATTTCCTATATCTTTGAGGTAAGCCCATTGTATCATTATATTTTTTCACAATGCATTAAGACATAAAAAATAGGAGCAAAATCTATGTGATAACAGTATTTAGCATGCCCAGTGGGACCCAAAAATTACAAAGAGATTGGTACTATTATCAACAAGTGTTGTATGATCCTTGTATAAATTTAAAAATCACCTGGTGACTCCACTATCTTACAAATTTAGGAATTAAAGGTTTACGTATACCAACTTAACAAACAAGATCATCTAATATAGGTAAGAGAGCTGATTTTTTGGAATTATCATTTCTATCTAGAAAGAGATCAAATTAGTTATACCTTACCCTAGATTATATATTAAAAATTTATTTTCATCACCTAAAATTATTCCCATTAGTTTCATACCTCCCATGATGGCTATAAATCTAAATTTCATAGCTTGCTATGGAGGTAACCCAATCTAGTTGGTCTAGTATGATGATATACCTACCTCAAATTTAAAAATCCTTCTATATTTTACTAGTGAAACTTAAACCACTCCTATGAAACATATACAATATATTACTAATCTTTATTTAATCTAAAATGTGGTATAAGATAATGTTTCAATCAAGCTCCTAGTCTCATCTTTCAAAATTGAAGCCTTGCAATGGTACATATGTCTTCCTCCTACTTTTATCCATATTTGGGATGACCTAGGAAATGTAATATGTACTCAATTTGAAGATAAGAGTGACCACCTTTCCTTGGTTGAATAGTTAACTACTATTCAATGGGCTCCTCATGACCACATGACTAACTTCAATTTCTATGTTCAAAAGACATGGAATAGAATTATAGTATCGGTCAAGCCAACTCCAAATGATACTTTTGTATATTACTTGAGAGCCTCGAATAATGATATAGCTATTATGATTCAGTCAATGGGTGGTACCACACTTCTCAATACTTATGAAATTACAATAAGGGCATATAATTGTTTAATTCAAGTAGGAAAATTTTACCCAAGGCCACTAGTGCCTCTATTTTCAAAAATACCTCCTACACCACCTATAATTACTCCAATTCCCACTATGAGCAAAACACAAACTTTAAATCCCACTCTTATAGATGATTTATATGAGTTTAAGTCACTACTTAAGATTTTTGGTAATGAGTAAGTAGCAATGAAGAGGCATTAATCCTAAAACTATAGGTCTTATCATAAAGCTAACCCAACATACCAACCCAATAGGTAGCTATACTATGGAAATTCACATTTGTAAGGTCAAAATATGTAAACAAAACATCCAAAGATGCATGTTCTACCTACACTAGGTGATTCCAAAGCTATTGTACCTATTCAAAATAACTTGCCCTATGAGTATGAGTGGTGTTATCCTTGTTATTAAGCACATAACCAGAATACATATCCTAATGGTGTCATCAGTCAATATTTGATGGTACAAATCATATCAAACACATAAGGACAACAAGAAGAATACATTTCCCAATAAGAAAATACATAAGAACCTACTAAAAATGAGGCTACAAACTGATAAGAGGAATAATTTTGTGGTGTGAATCAAGAGGAGTCATTATTCAATGGTGGAGGTCTAGTGCCATCAAATACATGTTCAAAGAAAAGAGTAGTAAAAATTTATCATCCCCCTAGGGTGGAATAAGATACGACTTCCAAACTTGCACAAAAACCTATTTAGAGTAACATAGTACAAAGGCCACCCTTTATTCCCACAAGATAGTCTAAAGTAAAAGTGTCAACTCTGAATCTTGTAAAATATGACATAGCTCTTGTAAAGGCACCACCAAAGGTTGGTAACATTCCTTTCAAAAAATTTGAGTAGATGAAGAAGACCAATTTAAATTTCACTATGTGGGAAGAACTATCTATTCTAGGGTAAAGAGATTTTCTACACGAAGATTTGAAAAAATTCTAGATAATGGATAAGTTTCTATCCAAGGTACCTAATTCTATAAATAATTTGTGTTAACCACAAACTACCACTAAAGTGAGAAAAAATGGTAAACCTCCTCCCTTATATCTTCCACTCATAGTAGGGAAGTATCTCATTCATAATTTCATGGTAGATTTAGGGGCTAACAATTCCATTATGCCCAATAAAATAGTTGATGCCCTTGGTATAAAGTATAAAAATGTTAATAAAGGTGTGGTTTAATTGGATAAGACTACTATTCAAATAATAGGGACAATGAAAGGGATAAATCTTTTTATACATGCTTGTTCAAGCTTGTCAATTTCCCAAGATATCTTAGTTACATATCTTCCCCCTTATTTTTCCATTTATAGTTCATGATATTTTACTACAAAATAGGAGGGTATCTATCTATGGATTGGTCTCACATGTTACTTAGTAAGAGATATCAAACGAGAGTAATAATAAGATCTAATCTAATCACAAAAGACCATATTGAGCCATATAATCCTATCCCTATAGACATGAACTACACACTACAAGATCAAGAAGAGGAGGATGATCATGAGGTTGAAACATATAGTAAAATAGATTCCAGACACTCATCTAGATAAATGGGGATTAACCCTCCAATTCGATACTTATGACTATGTACAAGAAATAGGGTTGGGCACATATTACATTCATTTAAAAGATGTGATCATCCTAAACCTTGTAAAACCAATTAAAGATTTTAAAGGAATGTGTAAACTATTATTTGATGGCTCAAGAAGTAGGAATGGTACAGGTGTAGGTATTGTCTTGATCTCTCAACAAAAAGAGAGATATTTTTATTCTTTCAGACACCATTTTAGCTACACAAACAACATAGCTTAATATGAAGCATTGATTCAAGGTCTAAAATTGGCCAAAGAGAGAGGGATAAAATCCCTAAAAATATTTGGTGATAGTGATTTTATTTTTCACCAAGTAATATCCAATAGTATAACTAAGAATAATTTTCTAAGATATTACAAACATAAGGTTTGGGACTTATTAGAAAACTTTACTTTTTTAAATATTCAAGTGGTACCAAGAGCACATAATAAATATGTTGATCATATGGATTCGATAGGATCCTAATACAACTTACCTAAATAAATAAAGAAGAAAAACAGATAGCATGTAAGGTTGATAGTAAGTCCATCTATTTTTTTATAATGCAACCAATTGGCAAGTCTTGGATAGTGACCAATAAATTATCAGCTTTCTGAGAGAAGAAGTTGAATTCTCTAATAAGAACTAGTCAAGACTTTAAGATCAATATGGAGATCAAATAATATACTTAAATACAAACAAACTACCCATGTGTCTTGTTACTCTAGAAAATATCTTCAATTTAAATGATCAACTGAAAGGCACAAAGAACATCATGGTAAATGAAGAAGATTGTGAGCCAATAGTCATCTGAGGAGGGAAATCACTAAAGATAGGAAAAGAATGAAATGATTTTGAAAAAAATATGTTATTGAGTTGTGTCAAGAGTTTGATGATAACTTGAATTAGAGTTATCATAATCTAAGGGGGTTTGACCCTAGTTTATCCCAACATACAATAGAGCTTGATCTAAATACCAAACCTAATAGACATAAGTAGAGAGAAATTAATCGAAATATAGAACCCTGATAAAGAGTGAGCTATCCAAATTGATAGAACCTAACATCATCTTTCCTATCAAACTCTCATCTCAGGATGATAATTTAGTCCCTGTAAGAAATAAGAATGGTGAAATTAGGCTTTTTGTAGATTTTAGGGATCTTAAAAAAACATATCTAAATGATCATTATCCCATTTCCCCTTATGGATAAAATTCTAAAAAGTGTATTGAGGTCTAAAATATTTTTCCTTTTAGATAGTTATTTTGGATATAACCAAATCTTGGTGTAAGAATCAAACCAATTTAAGATTACTTTCAACATCAAATGAGGTATGCATTCATATAAAAACATGCCATTTGGTCTAACTAATTCTAATGTAACATTATAGAGAGACATGGTTATGTATTTCAAAGGTTTGATAAATGAGATGATCCTGGTATACCTAGATGACATCACTATTTACTTAAAACATGTTGATGCACACCTAGATCACCTTAGGAATTTTTTTGAAAGGTGCAGAGAATTCAGAGTTTTCCTCAATCCAAAAAAGTGTATTTTCATAGTTCATGAAAGGAAACTACTAAGACACATTATTTAAAAAGTGGGTCTTGCAATAGATCTAGAGATAATTAGTGCTATATTTTCATTAGCACTACCAAGCCATAATAAAGGATTACAATGTTTTCTTGGAAAAATCAACTTAATAAGAATATTTTTTCCAAATTTTGCCTTTATGGAAAAACCCCTTATTGAAATGCTCAAGAAGGGTATCATTTTTAGCTAGACACAAGAAGGAAAAGATATCTTTGAAGCCATCAAGCAAGCTATTTCTTAGGATCCTACCCTAGTCAACCCCAAATATGAGAAAGATTACATTCTCTATGATTTAGGAGGGGAACACAACATCTCAGCTATCATAACTTACCAAAATAAAGAAAAATTATAATATATAATATCTTTCTTCAATCAATCCTTGAAGGATTATGAATAAAATTACAAAATCATGGATAAACAAGTATATGTTGTGATTAAAGATCTCAAAAAATTTAGGCATATACTCTCCAATAATAAAATTCATCTGATAGTTAGTCACCAAAGTATCAAAGAGTTCCTACTGAACTAGGAAATAAATAAAAAGAGAGTAGTATGGATTACAAAGGTCATGGAATATGATGTGGACATCAAAATCACAAAGCTTGTAAGAGGGAAGGGATTGTGTGAAAAACTAGATTCTGATATCAATATTACTGTAGTAATATCTAAAATAGTATATTTTCAAATTGCATTTCAACCAATCAATCCACCTCTTTTCAATAGTTAGATCCATGACATGACCATTTTATTACAGATTGGTGAGTGCCCATATGGTTTTTAGAAATCCAAGAAATGGTATTTGAGACTCCAATCCATTACTTATGTTCTTGTTGATGGAATATTGGTTAGAAAGGATACTAATGGAGTCATGCTAATATTTATCTATCACAATCAAGTCCTTAAGGTGCTCAAAGAGTTTCACGATGGCCCATCAAGTGAAAATTTATCTACAAGAAACATGACCATAATAATAATGAGAGGGGGATATTATTGGCATGAATTATTCAAATATGCCAACTAATAGGTAAGGGATTATGAGAAGTGTGCCTACTTTGTATGCAAGTAAAGATTAGAAGACTTTCTCTCATACAAATTCAAGAAGACCAACCATTTTCTCAATGGGGATTGGATTTCATTAGTATGATCAATCCACCATCTAGTGTAGGCCACAAATTGGTCCTCAAACTAATAAACTATTTCATAAGATGGACTAAATTAGTCATACTAAAATATGCCATGGATGCATATATCCTAAAATCCATGGATGGCATAGTCTCAAGGTTTGGTGTTCCTCACACCATTATCTTAGACAATTCCAAATATTTTTTGGGCACTCAAGTGAGTGAATTGGATATAAATCACAATGTATACCTAATTAATTCTTCCAACTATTACTTTCAGGGTAATGGATTTTTTGAGTCTACAAATAATATCCTCATAATAATTATCAAAATAATAATAGAGGATAACCTAAGGATAGGGCACACAAAGTTAAAATCAACACTATGGTTTGATAGGATCACCCCTTATAGATCCATTAAAATCTCCCCATTCATTTTGGTATATGGAAGGGAAGCAAAAGTCCCACTGTAAATTGAGTTACCATATCTAGAACTCAATCATCAAATAGATTTGATTGAAATTGATGAAATGGAATTAATGATGGAACTAGAATAAATTAGGAACCAATCAATGAATGTTTTGGAATCCAATCAAGCTCAAATGAAGAGGGATTTTGATAAAAAAACATCTGGTAGGAGCTTTAATCAAGGAGACATGGTTCTCAAATATGATGCAGACAAGGCTAAACTAGGAAAAGACACCAAGATTGATGTAATATGAAGTGTTTTATACATTATAACTCAATGCAAAGGAGATAATTAATTTTATCTATTCAATCTTGATGGATCAAAATTGTTTATCCTAGTCAATGGGATATACCTCAAAGCTTGATTTTGAGGTTATAATTCATTCTAAAAAATAAATTTTGTATATAATAGAGTTAGTTGTGTTTTCTAAAATAAGTGATTTTGCTTGAGCCAACTCATTAGGAATTTTTTACTTTGTTTATCCTGTTTTCCCTAATTTATTCTTGTTTAGTCAAATCCTAGTTTTATTCTTCAACAATTACAGTGTGTTAAGCTTAAAATGACTCCATTCCTAATGAACTAGAAGGATACTGGAAATAAATTGTTTAGAAAATAATCATCCCATAGAGGTCACCAAAAATATTGATATTTTTATCCCAAAAATTATCAAAATGTCAAGTATCCTAAGGGAGACCCCTTGTTTTTTTGGAAAAATGCCTTAAATTGACCCAAAACACCCATTTTCTTGAGCCTTTGAAATCCAAAGATTGGACTGTAATTTCTAGTTTACAAAATTATAAATTTCTTCCTAGACTCTGGATCCTGCATACATTATCCACCATAATCCAGAGATTGTACTATAATTTTCAATTTGTGAATTTATTCCCAAACTTTGGATCCAACAAAACACTAGCCAATGGAAAATGGAACCCCACTCACAACTTGTAATTTTACAAATTGAAAATTGAAAATTACAAGGTACTACTTCCCATAAACCAATTACCCCATGAAAACTAGAACTTGTATTGTAATTTGTAATTTTTTAAATTTCAAATTGTAGTTAGAGTCCCACTTCTTATGAAAAACTCCAACTAGAAACTAAAAATTAGAGTGTGATTTGTAATTTATTATCTAGGTTCCACTTTCCACTGAGTTCCTTCCCTATAGAATCTAAAACTTCAAGTGCAATTAGCAAATTGCAAAATTACAAATTATTCCTTGAGTTCTACCTTCCCATTTTCAAAAGGTCAACCAAGCATATTCTATAGAATCTATAGGTCAACATGAAATTATAAAATTATGAAACTTCAAAATCATGAAATTGCTTGTATACTTCCCATCTCTGTTAACCACTACCTTGAGGCATTAATTGTAGGAAGATTCAATGCATATATATGGAATTAGGGGTTTGTTTAATTCATTGTTTAAAATTCCTAATTTGAGTTTAGAGCTCTGAAAGTGACCTTAAGCCATGCCACACCTTTGACCCTACAAACCATGACCTCAATAACACACTTTTATTCATACCATGCTGCCATTTTACCTACTCGAATACTACTTTTATTCCACTTCCTGCATATTTTTAAAGATTTTCTTTCCTACAAATCAATCTTGGTTTCTATTTTTGTTGATTTACTTTATGCCTAGATGTATTTTAGGGATTATTCATGTTATTTTAGTGTTGATAAGGTTTTTTAGGTTTTTATTATGGAGTTGAGGCTCATTTTCTTATCATTTTCTAAGAATTTCCTCAAAATCATAGAGTTTCCCCAAAGTTCCAAACCAGTGAATATTTTTAGCATATTCATAAATTAGGTGAATATTCCTTGAAATATTACCTATATTCCCTGTGGAATTTTGATGTATGATCTACACCTCCATTTCCCATGGGATTTCAACCTATAAATTACAACTTATAACCCCATAAACATTTCCATTGCTTACAACAATCCTGATTTCTACTAGAGTTTTATCAAGAAATGCAATTATATTTTACACCTCCCATCACCATTGAGGATTTTGACCTTATTTTAAACTCCACTTTCATATATAATTTTCACTTACACAAAACAACTCTAGGTTCCACTAGAGTTTCCACCTAGATCTAGCACCTGTAAATCTTTCCAACTTTGTAGTTGGTTTTCCCTCAACATTATGTCCAAAATCCATGTTTGGGAAAGATAAGAAGTTTAATTATAAAGGAAATAGTGTCACTCTTAGTTTGGAATCCAACACAACTAAGATCTGAAACATAGACCTAGGTCACATTGACTGACATGACTTCTAGACCAAGATCAATGTTAATTTAAGAATAACTAGATCCAAACCATCTATGACTATGAACTACCCTAAGTAGTAGCTTTCTCCCTTACTGTGTAAAGCCCTAAGTTGGTACTCATGCTAATACAACATTATGATGTTAATAAGAGAGAGGTGTATAATGATAAAGGGGAAATGATTCTAATTTTGGACTAAGGCTTCATTGAATATGTGTTTGTGATACTAAAATTTTAGAGTTATCTATATATAAATCTAAAATCATCTAGAAAATTCTATCAAGATAACAACTTAGGATGTCAGAGGGTAATGAACAAGTAGTGACTTAGAATCCCTAAGGCTACATCTAATAGACTGCCTAAGACCTTACCAAGGATTGATTTTAAGGATGAGGTAGGAGATATAATCATATTACTATATATGATCACTAACAACCTTGATACAAAGAGTTTCCAAGATTAGATGTATCGATATATATGGGTCATAAAAAAAAGTAAACAATACATCCACTAGGCACAACTCATTAGTGATCCCCTCCACAAATAGTTAATGGAGGTACAAATCATAAGGAAATTTTACATTACCTCCTACCTAGTTTATATATTATCCAAAGGGAGAGCTTTCTCAAGGCTCAACACTATAGCTAGTGAGGTAAATAAAGTATTCAACTACTACCCTAACCTCACTCTTGAGGTAAATAGAAAACACTTTAGAAGGGTGAATTATGCATTCATCTACTACATCATAATAATGTTTGGTAAGGAACTAGATAGAAATAGATTCTAGGATGCTTCCATTATAGAGATTACCTGATGGGGTTCTTATTTCATCCAGTTCCCAACTTACTCCTACATCAAGGTATGAAGATTCAATGGTTACCCTTACACCCTTATGAGATATGTGATTGATAAATGGGCATTGGTGGAGCTAGTGAGGCAACTTGTTGAATTTCACAAGCTATTATCCAATAAACACAAGTCAATAATTCATTTCCCAATTAGTATAGGTAGATAAACAAGCCCCTCCTTAGCCAAATCCAAGTGTGTATAGGTATAAATGACATAGATGACCCTAAGAGATTTGGAGGCAAAAAAAATATATGATTTTCATGGTAACATCACTAACACATTGGGAATCTCCACATATTCTCATTTTCCCTACTTTCAAGATTACTAGGAAGATTTGGATGATGAAGAGGAGGTCAGATTAAAAGAATACTCCCTAATGACCTTGGTTTAGGTCAAAGATTTTAACTTGGCACTAGTCCCCAAGGACTTGGTGGATGATGAGTCCCTAGTAGACAAGGTATACCATGATAGTAAGATAAACTTACAAACCCTTCCAGTAGTAAGGTGGTCTATTCCTAAATATTTTTCTCTAATAAATAGAAATGTCCATGTGATCAATAAAACACTCAACTAACTCAGGAGTAAAGAGGTCCAAGTGACTAATGAGATAGTAAGTATCAATGAAAAATTATTGAAACTCAAAGAACAAGGAGTTCCACCATCAGCATAGGGTTCCAATGGTGTTGTATCAAAAGAGCAACTAGATAGGCTAGTGATCTCAAAAAAAAGAAAGAATAAACCAAAGGCCAAGAAAGGATAATAAATCAAATAGGGAGAAATAATAGATCAACCCATAGTTATTTCATCTAAAGATATGGCTAAAGTTGAAGTATATATAGCTTTAAGCCCCATTTTAGTCAAAGTTTTGACTCATATCTCTATAATACATATCCCAAATATCTATGTTGTTCCTACAACTCCAACACCTCTTACTCTTATCTCCATTCCTCCTTCACCTCAAGTAACTCCACCCTCTATTCCCACTAATTTACCTATGATAATAATTCCATTGCCAATAGTGAAATCAAGTCAATTAGACACTTAGGTCTCCCCTTCATTAGATACTCAAGATCCACTTCCCTCTCCCATAATTTCACTCCATCCTTCCATACATCCTTTCATTTCATTTACAATAATTTCCATCCCATCCCCATCAATCACCAACACTACAAAACAATATTTATCCATGGATTCAATGATTATGACTTTAATTCCATTAGCCATCCCAACTCTAGGAATAAATACTACTTTATCTTCATCCCCATTGATCTTTCCTACTTTACCATCCCTGAGTGTCACTACTAATTTTATTGACTCATTTAAGGCTTTGGACTCCACACTTCCACCAATTCCTAAGTTCAAACTCCCTATGTATACTCCTCCATTAATCTCATTTCCATATCTCACACCCCCAATAGACACATCCATTTCCATTACCCCCACCCCTTCCACTTCTATGGTAACCACTACCCCTATAAGAAAGACAAAGAAGGAACAAGTAATTAATGTAAATGTGGACCTTCAACCCAAATATTGGGAATAAATTTCACAGTCATCTACTAATCAATCAGTGGAAATATCAATATAGGATATGACACTTGTTACCATGCCCAACAATGCATCATCTATAATTACAAATTCTTAAGTGATAGTGTTGACATAATAGGATGCTACACCTAGTTCATTAACATAGATAGTGGAGAATAAATGTAAGTATATGGTGTCCCCAAGTATATTGGATTTTGGCCTCTCAGATATGCAAAAGAAATCCAAGGCTACTCCTTGAACCATTTCAAGGATATTATATGACTCAGTAGGAAAAAGGTATGTAAATATTACAGTCCCCCCACTAGATAAACAAAAAGAATATCTAGTGGTGGGAGATTATTAGGTCTCAAAAGTTCACCTTGTGTTTTCTATGAGGGAGGTGTTGAAACATGATGTTTAAACCAACATTAACTCCCTCTTTGAGAAAATGGATAGTGACAATGTCACTAAGGACAATCTATTGAAAAATGTGGAATAATTAATGACTGCATTGAATAAATTCATCGATCCCATTATTCAAATAGTGTAACCTATCACCTAGATCATAGATCAAGCAACACTTGATGTGGTGATAGAAATTAGCATCATGGGAAAGGTCACCAAGGAATGGGTAGAATAACTCATCTCCAAAGTCAATAAAGTTATATATATATATATATATATATATATATATATATATATATATATATATATATATATATATAAAATTTATTGACTTTGGAGATGAGATATTCTACCCATTCTATGGTGGCCTTATCTCATCTCCAAAGTCAATAAAGTTATATATATATATATATATATATATATATATCTTTATTGACTTTGGAGATGAGATCTTCTACCCATTCTTTGGTGGCCTTTCCCATATATATATATAGTAATGGATCACTATACAAAACTAATAGAGAGAAGGGCCACCCTAAGAGAACAGGTCAAAAAGTATGAGGGAGAGTGAAAGATTGAATCTTTTCTATCCAAAATTGATAGTTGTGGACTCAATTGATATGGGCATTCTCTTTGTGGAAAACATAATTAAAAATGATGGAGAATGAGAGGAATTATATATATCAACTCAATTTAGAATAAAGATGCTTATAGATGCTACCTATAAGGCTAAAGTTTCACATGACAAGGCTATCAACATGCTATATGACATTGATGAATTGTTGAATAAATTGTCATATAAACCAATAGATTATTAGGACTAGATGCTTTTAATAGAGGAAGATCAGACTAAATTCAAATAAATGATCAAAAAATAATTTGCGTGAGATATAATTTTCACCTTGAGCTCTATCCATCATTTCATCAAGTATCATAACATATTGGATAAGATTGGTAAAGAGATTCAAACATATAGAGATTTAAGAAGAGAACTCTTTGCTATAGTATTTGATTAAAAGATAACCAACCTCTACTCTTTTGGTCTTGATGAAGATAAAATCTTGTATATATTCAAGGGTTTTGATGCATACATTGAAAAAACACATGCCAAAAAGGATAAAGAATTAGCAAAAGTGTTGGATATAGATCAATTCTTTCTATCAAAAGTAATCTTGTATATTGTATTTTCATTGTTGTAAAAGTATTATACAATTGAGAAAAAACAAAATATAAATTACAACTATCATTTTGATATCTCTTTTTGAGAAAGAACCATTTTTAATTTTCACTTTCCATTTTGACAAGTTGGAAGTTGTAAAAATCAAACTTGAAAATTACACTTTTAATTTTTATGAGTTTTAAGTTACTTAAGTTATAAAAACATATATTGTAAAATGAAATTATAGTTTTGACAAAGTTGTGTGACTTTAAATTTGTAAAATTCCCAACTAAAAATTATAAATTAGGGTTTTAGGAAAAAGGTAACTTAAGTTATCTTTTGTTTAAAAGATTAAGTTTCACTTTGGCATCCCCCATTTCATGAGCATCCATTGCAATTGCATGAGGATGACCAAGGGTGTTGCATGAATATTTTTAAATTATATCCATGCCTCCAAAAATTTAGGATCACACCAATTTATTATATTTTTATTTTTTAACTTGTTCACCACTCCAGTTGTAAATCATGCCTCTTTTAATGGAGTTTCTAGATTTGCTTGTTCTTCTACTAGGCATTAGATTTCATTGTTAACTACATCTATTTTATGAAATATTTTGTATAAATATGGTATGTAATTTCCCATATTATATTTTTTATTTTATAGATATTATTCTACATTTTGAATAACTCTTTTACATGCTATAACTTAGAGAATGAGAATAAATTAAAGATTTGACTTTCTTATCTGAGAAATCTTTGTGTATGCAAGGTTATTTAAATATTTTTGGATGTTTTAATTATTATTTAAGTCAAAAAAATTCATTTTTGGTATTTTATACCCTTTTTAAATATTATTTTATTAAAAATAAAATAATATTATCCTTTATATGAAAAATACTAGTTATTACCTCTGATTTCCCATTTGCATGAGTTTGTGATCCTATAAATTTCAAAATATTTTCCATTATGTAGTTTTAATTAAATAAAGAATTAAACTATAAAACATATTTGGTGTAATCAACATTTTTAGTTTTGAAAATTTCATTCTTAAAACTATTTTCCTAGTCAAACCCTAGTTTAGGTGCAACAACACTAAAGGAGCATAATTTCTATAAAAAATAATATTTTATTAGTTACATCAAATTTCATGAAAGAAATTCATCCTTACCTAGAGGTTCACCTCAATTCACCAAGGTATTATAGCTTGGAGGTGATCCCATTGTACCATTAAATGTTTGTATAGTGAGCTACAACATTAAAAACAGGTGTAAAATCTATGTGATTATAGTTCTTTTATAAGATAATATAACTTATTAGTGATTGGATATACCAAATATAACCCACATCATTTTCATTATACTATATTACATCCTTGTGATCAAATACAAGTATACCCATCATTGTACCACTTATTAAATGAACATATCTTCTATGATATTCATCTCACCTTTTTATTTCCCTTCATTTGAGGCATACATAATTCAATCTTGGTATTTCACATTACTTGTGGGAAAATCTAGGAATTATTGATACCATGGTTTTAGAGTACTATTCTCTAATGACTAAGTGTAATCTCTCTTAATTATATCTCTTATATCACTCATTAGTATTTATACAAATCCATATGGAGGAGGAATATAAAAATAAATATCATAAAATAAATAAAAGGCAATGTTCAAAACATAATTACAACATTAAAATTCATTTCACATTAAAATACATGATCTTTTAGCACATATCCTATTATAGTTGAAGTTCAAACTTAATATTTGTCCTCATGATAGACTCAAGGTATATCAGAGTGTGGTAGGTTAGTAGACTAGTATATGAGGTCTCATTGTATCATATAGTGTCACCTACTTTCTCACATAATTACCTTATCTTAGATGTAGATTGATGGTTCTATAAGTGGCCTTGAGGAATGGGGAATATGTTGTGGGAAGGGAAGACCATTTTTTAATTTTCCTACATATAATCTTCACAAAAAAATCTAAGTACTTCACTTGTTAGCCCAAATTTTGTGTTTACTAGATCGAGTGTCTTAGGTCCTTGATGTTAACAATTTATATCACTTGCACATCTGTCTAATGTGTCTCATCATTATTACAGATTTATACATCACCAATGTAGCACCTCAATCTCAATTTTTACATTTGTCAACTCTTATTATGTCCACTTGATGGATATCACTTACAACTAATCACATCCTTTATAATACTTCATATTTACACCTTTGGGTATTCCTTTGTGAGTTTTAGTGTAAACCCCTTGATAGGACTAGACTTTCCTAACAAATATCCACCTTGTCACACCTCTTGGATTACCTTTTGAGTTACAGTATAAGACCTTACACCTATCATTTCATATCTTCTTGTTACCATCATTAATATTTCACTATATGGTCATACTTTCTTACACCACATACTATCACAAACACTAAAATTGGAAATTTTCACTCATTTAGATCTTCTTCCTATTTTCATTGAATATTAATTTTTTTGGTTTTAATTTTTAATCATCCATTAGTTTCTCATTTACATATTTGATTTTAATTTATAGTTTATTATATTATAGTGTTTTACATATATCATTTTTAATGTGTTTTACATTCATTTTTACCACTTTATTTTATTTTTGAGACTTTCTATCATTTTACAATTTTCATTCTCTTTAACCATGCATTTTCTCACATATGTCACAAAATAATAAAACATATGTCATACATTTTCCCATAGAATAATAAATCACAATCACATGTTCTAAAAATAAAATACATGAATAGATAAACATACACAAGTCATACTAAAACACACACACACACACACACACACACACACACACACACACACACACACACACACACACACACACACACACACACACACACACACACACACACACACACACACACACACACAAACACACACACACACACACACACACACACACACACACACACACACACACACACACACACACACACACACACACACACACACACACACACACACACACATGGTTAAATTTTTTTATGTACATCATTATATATAATGATACACATTACAAATAAAACTTTAAGGCTAAGGCCTTCTTGACCAATTTTTGCCCCTGGACTAAAAATGTCAACACTTATAGTTCAAAAATTGACCCATAAAGCTTAATAACTTTGTTTATAGACATATTATCATTTTTTTGTCTTCAAATGGTCTCTTTCAGGTCTTATTATCATCTTTAATGTTTCATTGTATGCACTAAAAGTTGTTTTCAAAATCATCATGTGATAGTATGTTGTGAGTCGTGGGATGATAAAGTAGGCCTTTAGGAAGGTGTGAAATAAGTTAGATAAAATAAATCAAGTGTCTCTAGAGTTATATAGTGGTATATATCATTCTTAGAAAATGTTAAAGTAACTTATCATATTTTTAAGGTTTTTGAAGAAGTTAATTTTTTATTTTGCATAGTTGCCTTGTTATTCCAGGTCTCTCCTTGAGTCATACACTTGTGATAATAGATAATAATATTTAGGATGCCATATGAGGTATTTTTAATAGTTTTAATCATGTCAATTATGGGAATGAGTCACAATGCATGTTGTTATATCATACTCAAAATATTCTAGTTAATTGATTCATTTCCATGCCTTAACTAATGCATCAAGGGTCTAGTGAAGTCAGTTCAAGTGATCAAGTGGATGAGATAGGTGTGAAAGGGTAATTTTAAAGAATAAATAAAACTTTATAATATAATGAATGAAATTACAAGTGAGAAATATGTTATATTTGGTAGTGGTAACATTTCTTGCAGGCTCTTTCTTTCTCTAAGAAACATTTTCTATAAGAATCATGAGCTATGGGAGCATATGAAAGAACATTGTATACATTTTAATGAATGGGAGGTGTCTGTACATCTCCATTAGGTATAAAACATGATTTATTGGGAAAATAAAGATCAATTAGGTCAAATATGTACCTAGTTTTCTCTTAGTTCTCCTAGTAGACTCACAAAGAATAGTTTCATATGCTCATTCCATATGTGTGTGTGTGTGTGTGTGTGTGTGTGTGTGTGTGAGAGAGAGAGAGAGAGAGAGAGAGAGAGAGAGAGAGAGAGAGAGAGAGAGAGAGAGAGAGAGAGAGAGAGAGAGAGAGAGAGAGAGAGAGAGAGAGAGAGAGCCTAAGATATTGGTAAAATTAGGGGGCCCTATCACCTTTTTAATTAGTTGAATTTTTACTCTAGTTTAAGTCCCCTCCTCTATGAAAAATCACTAAGATCATAGGTAGACCTAAAACCCCTTATAAACCCTAACTCTCAGTTTTGAGTATAGTGGATGCATGAATGAGATAGTGAATACAAAGTAAGTATTTAAAAAGGCTTATCAGGGAATGATTAAAATTATCATACATTTATATACCATCATGTGACATAGGAAAGAAATGGTAAGGCATAAAATCTCATGTTGAGGTAGTTTATAGATTCTCATAAAGTTCATTCTTCAAGTTGTAGGTCTAAAAGTGAAGATGATTAATTGTTTTATGCATTATAAAGCTTTGGATCAAGTGTGAAAAGTTATATTAATCTTATTTGTAAAGTATTAAAGGTAACCTAAATCCTCCATGGTATAAGATCACCTTTAGGACCCAATATGCATTCACTAATAGGATAATATAGACAAGCTAAGTGTTTGAAGGTATTTTTGATGTTTTAACGAAGAGTAGACCTTTCAAATAGGTCTTTGGTTTAATAAAGTGACTATTAGAGAATGGTAGACTAATAAACACATGGTTTATAGTCATAATAAGAGTGAATGTATACCTCTAGGTCTATATACCTATCAATCCACATTCTTAATCAAAAAATAAGACAATAAAAGGACCTAGGGCATGTGTTACTACTATTTGGGATGTATAACACCTTGGGAATAAAACATGAGTGATATGTATGGTCTTGAAGAAGCCATATAGGTTATGTAATGTTAATTAATTCCTCATGGGAGCCAATGATATAGTCAAGAGGTAATAAACCCAAGTAAGCTAAAGCTCTACCTAAGATTATAAGCAAAGAAACACAAACTTAAATAGTGTGGAGATGCACCACGCCATCTAGAAACTTTAAAAATATGGTAAATAGTATTTTAAATCTAAAAGGGGAAATAATAAATGAAGATAAATATTTTGGACCTTACATACTGAGGATACTTATCTCGAGTAAGGAAACACAGACCTATCTCTTGAGAGGCCATTATTATAGATCTTAGAACTACACCAAAGATATGCATGGAGGTGAAAAACATTTGAAGGATGTTGAAAGGACTCACATAATTATATTCTATGGAAATTATTATCCCTGAATTAGGCTCTATTAAATGAATGAGTGTTAATAGTTGATGTCACTCACACACAACCTAGGATCTACCCAAGAAGCATCAAAATTTGCTCAGATCCCACACGAGTAGATGCATGGTACCAAGGGCCATTTTAAAAGGATGAAGGGATAAAATCACTAAAAATTTTATGAATAAAGTTTTTAATCTAAGGTCTCTCATGTATGAATTATTTTTAACAATATGAGTCACTTTAAGCCTTCATAGACCATTGTAATCACCTAATGAAAGATAAAGTGATCTAAATGACTAATAATGCCTTAGAAAAATCTTAGAAACACTTGGATGACCTCTTTAGGTCCTTATATAATATGATATAAATATTTGGTGACACGCTTGGAAGGAATGAAGCAAAAAACTGGCCTTAAAAACTTGCTTTAGGCCTAGAAATGTAGGTTTTGATGATTCTCCATGAAATCTAACTAAGTGAGGCCTAATGAAATATCTTGGGATTATCTACGACCTTGATAAAACAATGTATGATTAAATCCAAGTTCTCATGATAGGTATAAAGTAAAATTTATGATTCTCAAACCAATTATAGAGGAGTAGAGAATAGAACTAAAGATTCTCAAGGCACCTATGGAACTAGTGATAGTTGGATGAGATGTTTTAGATCCTAGAATGATTGGCACACTTACAAAATTAGCATAGAATACTCCCTCCTATGAAAAAAATTCCAAGATAGGGATGAACAATTAAAAACCAACAATGAGACTTTTCAATATTCAATAAAAAAGAAAATAAGTTTCAAGATGTTGGGTGAATATTTTTTCACCAGCTAACTGGTGGGAAAAATAGGTGTTTCCACCACATCATAGGGAGATTTATTAGCCAAATGTGTAGGTCAACCACATCAAAAGGGGACAAATCTCTCCTCTCATCAAGGTGAGGTTCCCTATAAATATGAGGTGCTATATATACTATATATATAAGTAGAAAATAACACTCAGGGTAGGATAACACCATTCATCTCTATTTTTTTAGAGATGATGTTCACAAACATAGGAGAATTTTGGTGAAAACACTGAAGGCACTTCTCTTCTTTTAGAAGTTGTCTATAGTAAATAGCAAGAATTCTTTCTGGAAAGTAATTGATAAGTAAATGTAATAGGGTGCAATAACTAGCAGAATGAGGTGTAGCACAAAGTCTCGACCTCAAATACCAAAGAGTGAAATATGAAGGACAATGGGGGAAAAAATCCATCCCAAGATCCTTTACATAGAAACAAACTAAAAACACACACACTAAAGACAATTGTGGTAGCACAAAGTCTCTCCATAGTTGGTTTTAGGACACCTTCCTGATTACTTCAACTAGTTCTAATTATTTAATTAAATGGACAAGAATGCATTAAGGAAATAGACATAACAATAATTTCCTCAACAACACAAGCTATTCCAGCACAAAGTCTGAAAGGTCACTTGCTTTCTCATTCAGATAATGAAATATGATTAATAATCTAAGCTCAAAGTCTCAGTAATGCCTTTCAATTTGGGTAGAGTTTTGCTTCTGATAACAAAAAGATATCATTTGCATAAAATAAGAGATTACAATATATAGCAACCAAGAAATACTTGGTGCTTTGTTTCATGGAATGGCCCATGCTACATTTAATGCCTTGAATAGATTTTTAGTTCTATGAAGTGGCCATACTAGAATAGGTCATCGGCCTTGACTTTGGTGTACAAAAATATCTTGAATGTCTTCTCCTCAGCATGGGTCATTTGGTATGTTTCTATATATGTACATAGTTTTCCACTCACTTATTTTCAAAGGGAGAAAAATAGGCCACACCTTGAGTGTCTATGCGCTCAGATGTCTACTTGGTAGACTGTTCCACCTACTAGAATAGCTTCCCTATAGAAATTTCAGTATCTCTTATAGATTTCCTCTTTCTTATTGTAATTTGAGCTATTAGGCTATCTTCTTACCTTTGATAGGCTCTTTTGGCTCTTTATTTAGTTGTTCACTGAGTTTTGTCTTCAGGTTCCATGCCATATTTGAAAATAAACAAGCATTTCATTACCCTAAATTTGACGTCCATGGGGACGTCATTGGTCACTTAGTCATCTGAACTAATTTGAACCTTAAACCTTTGAGGTGCATCAGTTCAATGGTTCAGGTGGTCCTATTAGCTCCTTGGTTTAATCACTTCCTTGGTTCAATCAATTTCTTTCCTCTTCAGTGGAACCATCTCTTCAAACTTGTCTCTGGAATCTTCTTCTTCCTTCCTTTGCTCGAAGCTTCCTTGAACCTTTGACCCTTTGAACTTTGAACCATTTTGGTTCAAAGTTAAATGGTTCATTCTCTTTCTTTGAATCCTTTGTTCCTTCAAAGTTTTTGGATCCTTTTTTTTCTGTTGAATTCATTGAACCTTTGAACTTTGAACTCTTTTGGTTCAAGTTTCAATGGTTCAATGGTTCATTCTTTGTTCTTTGAATCCTTTATTTTTATAAGTCTCTCAAACTTTATTGAACTCATTAAACCTTGAACCTTTGAACCATTTTGGTTCAAGGTTCAACAGTTCAATCTTCCTTCTTTGAAGTCTTCTTTTGTTTAAGTCTTTTGATCTTATTGAACTTGTTGAACGTTTGAACTCATTAAACCATTTTGGTTCAAGGTTCAATAGTTAAATGGTTCAACCTTCACTCTTTGAAGCCTTCTTTTCTTTAAGTCTATCAAACTTATTGAACTTTTGAACCTTGCTGAAGTGCTTAACTCTTTAAGTCTACCAATGTCATTGAACCTTTGAACCCGTTGAACCTTCGGAGGTGGGGTTCAATGGTTTAATGGTTTGATATTTGTTTGAAGCCTGTCAATGGAAATTTTTATTGAACTTTAGTGCTGAACTAGTCTTGAAATGCCTAAGTGTTTGGAACTTGTCCCTTTATGAGAGCTCGCTTGTTGAAGTTGTTGAACCCGTTGAACCTACGAGTTCCTTGACTAAAAATGCTTGAATAATTGAAGAAATTGAGAGCTCAAAACATTTTTTGAGAAGGGAAGAGAGAATTTTGGTCTGTAGGACCAAGATAATTGATATTTTGTCCTGAAAACAAGTGACATATTTTGGGAACAACAACTAGCTCCAGTTAGGAAACTTCCATTGACTGTAAAAATAATCAAAGGGAGTCGATCAAAGGGAGTAGAATCCAAAATCTCCAGTGCCTTTAAGTATGCCATTGGGATATGGATTCATGCTACCCAAAAAAGAAAGGTGGCAAAAAGAATGAAAATGAACAACACAAAATAGAACTAAAGACTATACAAATATACAAATGTACAAGTTGATCTTATTTGATACTTCAAAAATTGAAGTGCTTTAAATGCTACCCAATTTGAGGTAGAGAAAAGGATGTGCCATCTTGATATTTTAATAGGAAACCATTTTCACCATTGAGCTGATGAATAAAAAATGGGCCTCTCCATAAGGAATCGAATTTACCATGCATTCCCTTTGGTTCTCTTCTCTTGTCCCATAATAGAAATTGATCACCAATCTAAAAATCATGGGTTTTTGCTTTTTGGTAAAAGAGATTCTTCACCAAACTTTTATACATAGAAATTTAGTCCACCACCATAGTTTGCTGCTCATCTAACTCAGTCAAACACATGATCCTCTTGTCAATGGAGCTTTCATATGTCTGATCTTCGATCGCCTTTGCTAATTTTAGTGCTAGAAATTATAGGGTGATTGGTATCTCTACATTGAGACCATACAAAAGTTGGAAAGGTGACATACCTATTTCCCTTTTGGGCATAATTTATCTACCCATAAGGCATCAAATTATGCTTTATGCTAGGTTCATTGGTTGTCATCTACTAGCTTTCTGATGATGATCACTAGGTTCTTGTTGCTCGATTCTGCTTGGCCATTTCCTTGAAGAAAATAATCAGAAGAGTGGGAGAGGGTAATCCCATAATGAAAATAGAACTGAGTAATCTCATGGGAAGAGAAATAAGCTACATTATCTATCATAATCTTGGTTGGGACCCTAAACCTAGAAATGGTGTTTTCTTTGAGGAAATTGCATACTACTTCTAAAGTAACATGCTTGGCTAGAATAGCTTTTACCCATTTGGTGAAGTAATCTATGGCTATGAGGACATAATTATGTCCAGTGCTTGAAGATGGGTTTATAGCACCAATGAAACCAATTCCCCGTTACTGGAATGGCTCTTCTATTAAAACTAGCTTAAGAGGCAAAGCAATTAACTTGGGTCTTCCAACAAACTATTGGCACAGTTCACATCTTTATACCCATTTATATGCATCTTAAAATAGAGTGGGCAAGTAATACCTGGCTCACAAAATCTTATGGGCAGTTACAGGCATAGAAAAATTTCCTCCGCAGGCTAGATTATGGAAGGATTCCAAAAGTTTATTCTATTGCACTTTGTCCATGCAACGAAGGAATACTCCATCAAGGTTCTTCTTATACAACCTGTTGTTCCATAGGACAAAGTTGGAAACTTTCAATTTAACAGTCCTCCTTTGTTTATGAGACAAGTGAGTAGGACACTCACCATAGGTAAGGAAATGAGTGATATTTGAATACCAATCATCCATAGTGGTGGCAAACAAAATTGTTGGTGTGTCTCCCACTTCTATTACTTCATGCCTTATTTTTTTTGGTATGTTGTCAGAAATTAATTGATAGAGACCCATTCCCCACACTAGCTTCATTGGTTTGATAACTAGATCAAACTCTTAGATTTTAGCAATCCAATTGCCCCTTTTGGTTCCAAACTCTTGTTGAGTTAATATGGACTTGACTATTGTATCAAGAACTAGGGTAATAATGTGTGAATTCAAGATGTAAAAATAGAAGTGTTTTACTGCCTTTACCACTGCATAAGCATGCTTCTCTAGATTTGAATATTTTAGTTTATGAGCTTTGATAGGATAGCTCATGAAGGATATGGGAGATTCCATAACTTCTTTATTCTGTTGAACCAGAATTACTGAAAGTGTGTGCTTGAAAGCATAACTGTACATTGTGAAATCTTTGGTATAATCTGGACAAACTAGAATTGGGGCATGGGCAATAGCTATCTTGATGTCTCAAAACACCAATTTGCCTTCTTTAGTCTAGCTAAAAGTGGCCTTTCCCTTCATCATGTTCACAATATGGTGAGTCTTCTCAATGAACTCAGGAATGAACCTTTGTAAAAAATTTACCTTTTCAAAGAAAGAGTGAACTATAGTCTTGTGGGTAGAGTAAGATCCTAGATAGATTTGACTCTTTTTGAGTCAATATTTATGCCTTCTCAAGATATAATGTGTCTAAGAAGTTTCCCTTTTATTACCCCAAAAATAGACTTATTGGGATTTAGAGAAATGCCATTATGGTGACATCATTCCAGCACTTGTTGCAAATGGCACACATGATAAGGATGATGCTTGGAAAAGACTATTAAATCATCAAGCTACACCATAATGAACTTACCCATTTCATCTTTGAAAGCAAGGTTTATTTCTCTCTAAAAAGTGGTGCCAGCATTTATTAGACCAAATGGCATTCTTCAATATGCAAAGGTGCCCCAAGGCATGGTGAAGGCAGTCTTATGCTAGTCTACTTTACCAACTTCAACTTGATTATATCCTAAGAAGCCGTCTAACATTGATAACATCTCTGAACTAGTCACCTTCTAAAGGACTCGATCCATGATGGGCAGAGGGTAATTAGCCTTTAGGGAGGATTGATTCAAATTCGTAAAATCTATGCAAAGGCAAATTTTGCCATTCTTCTTTCTCACAGGGACTATGTTTGCAATCCATGTGGAATGATGAATTGTGAAAATTATTCTAGCATTTAGCATTTTCTATATTTTAGAAAGAATAGTACCTGATATCTTTGGATTATACTATCAGGATTTTTGCTTGTAAGGCACTGAATCACTCTTGAAAATAATTTCATGGCAAATTTCTTCAAGCCTAAGCAACTTTAGGTCATCATAGGAGTATGCCAGAACATCTATGTACCGGCAGAGTAGAGAAACAAACTTGAACTTCTCTTTTGGAATGCAACACTTCCCGATGTTCACCATCTTAAGATTTTTCCTTAGTACCCAAATTTATTTGATCAAACTCCTAGGAGAAACTTGAATATTTTTGTTGCTACTTGATGAACCTATCATGCTTATCAATAATTTCTCAAGGGAAAACAATCCTTTAGGAATTTTATTCGTTTTGAGCTATAGGAATTCTTCACCTACATTTGGAATCATTTTTTGAGCTAGTTTCTATGGTAGAGTTCCATTGCCTTCAAAATGAAGTTGTTCAAAGTTATCCTTTTGTTTCAGAAAGGTGATAATTTAGTTGTCATCTTTGAACACTTGCCAATGATTGGCATTTTCAAGAACACTTGGTTAAAAGACCATTTTGATGGTGTACTTGTCTCCTTTGAAATCTTGGTGAAGAACTAAAAGTGTCACTAAAATAGCTAATGTATCAACTCGATCATTGAATTCTCTAGGCACTACAAAGATCAGCATGATGCCTTTAACTGAGATCCTCACTTTAGATAGGCCCATGCTCAACTCACCACCAACATCCTTGTAGAAATTTTTCCCAAGAAGAATGTCATAGGAGGCTGGGATGTTAGCCACCAGGGTTTTCATCTTAATTCTCTTATCCAAAAATACTGCAAATGTAAATTGGGCATCCTTGATTTGTCCCAGTAGTGGCACTTATTTGTTCTCCATGGAGAAACATATTCCAAATGTCTTGGTCAATGTGAGACCAAGGGATTATTCCACTTTAGCAGGCATGACATTGTCAGATGCACCTAAGTCTATTATGTAGTTATTCAGTTGGTGTCCATTTATCAGTAGGGAAACATAAAATGGTTCTATTTTTCCAGTGGTAGTTGGAGGAGTAATGACAAGGTTATTCTAGGTGGATGTGTTCATGGGGGGACCAGGAGTTACTTTCAAAATTTCTTGTCTTGTAGGGATGAATTTATCCTTCACACATTCCACTAATCTATCCAACTGTTCAGGGTTAGATTACAGGAATTCAAATTCAGACATTTGAATTTTGGTTTTCTTGACATGGTTGATTATATCAAATGTCTAAAATGAATTAGGAATAGGGGAAGGTAGTTCATCCTTTTGTTTTTTAGGAGGGGTGGTACTAGTCTGTGAATTTGAAGTTGAAGATGAAGAAATGCTTGATGTACTTACCTTTTTAACAATCACTGGGTCCTTTGATTGAAAAGGCAGAGTGGTTCCCCACTTAGCAATTAAAATTTCTAGTTGAGATCGCTCCTCTATTTTTTCCTTATTAGCTTGCTGGGCTGACTGGTTCTGGGACTAGGTGAATACAATGTATGATCCATCAAATGCTTCACCTTTACTTCTAGGTTCATCTTGGTAATTCAAGAAACTAATGTTGGAGTCACTAGCTAATTTTTCTTCTCCCTCTATGAAGAGATTAGCATCATTTTCTAGTTTCAACTTAGTTTGAAAAGAGAAATTAGATTCTATCTCAAGATATCCAACTGTTGAGTTGGTCAATGTTGCTTCAATGGCAAGCTTCCCCTGTGGGGGAGGAAGATGATTTGGTTGCCATTGATTCTTGGTAGAATTTCCTTGATATGACTAATTGGGGAATGTCCTCCTTGGTATATCTCAGTACAAAGGAGGAGCAGACATCCCTTACACCATTTTCTTTCTAAGAGATAGCAACTCATCTACTAGCTTTTGCACCATTAGATTAGTGGTGCCTGTAGATGGATATTAAAAGGATGAATAAGATTTACCTCTGTTAGGATCTCTCCTTATCTTCCCCACCAAGATGAGATCATCTTCCACCTTAGTGGCCAAATTTTGAGCTATAACAAGGTCTATGTGGCTAGCCCATCTCAACAAGAAACTTAGTTTAGGAAGCTGAGAGTTAATGAAGAAACATTTGAGATTCTTAGCTATTACTTGAGAAATTATAGGAATCCTATTCTTCAACTTGTTAAATTTGGCAATGAAGTCCCTAATAGTTCATGAGGCTCTTTCTTCATTTGTGTGAGCTGGGCCAGCAAGGCATGTGCATCTTCTGTAGGCTTGAACCTGGCTTCGAATTTGACTTTAAGGGTGTTTTAGTTAGTCACAAGTTTGGGCCTATAGATGATAGAACCAGTCTGTAGCAGCACATTGTAATGTTTCTATAAACAACATGACTATTACATCCTCATACTCCATGCCTATCACACCACAAGCTATGATGAAGGCTGTAATATGTTTATCAGGATGGACTCTCTCATCACCATAGAATTTAGAGAAATTCTTCCTAGAACTATGAGGTAGATCATGTAGAGGTAGAGTTATATTGAGTAGACTAAAAGAGTTACCCCAGGGGCCTTGGATTGCCATTATTTGACTACTGAAGGGAGGGATAACAAATGCTTGAGGGGTATGTATTGACAAAGCTCTGCTAACAATAGAAATGGATGCTTTTCTTGGTAATGGAGACCTGACTTTTGTAGGAGGAAACTCCTAGTTCATTGGAGGTGAGATGGTGAAGGAAACAGGTCAAAATTAGTTTGTTGTACCAACTCAACTACAGGGTCAACAATACCTTTAGATCTTTGGATTCTTGTATATCATGGAGCTACTAGATTGTAAAGCTAAAATGGATAAGGATAGGGACTACTTCAATTTGAAGCTTGAGGCTTCAAACTACAGAAAATGGTTCGTAGAGGAGTCACCAAAAACTATTGGGTGAATATTTTATCACTAGCTAACTGATGGGAAAAATAGGTTTTTCCACCATAGCATAGGGAGATTTATCAGCCAAATGTGTAGGTCGACCACATCAAAAGGGGACAAATCTCTCGTCTCATCAAGGGGAGGTTCCCTATAAATATGAGGTTCTATATACTATACATAAGCAAAAAATAACACTCAGGGTAGGATAACACTATCCATCTCTCTTTTTTTAGAGATGATGTTCACAAACATAGGATAATTCTGGTGAAAACACTGAAAGCACTTCTCTTCTTTCAGAAGTGGTCTACAGTAAATAGTAGGAATTCTTTTTGGAAATTAATTGATAAGTAAATGTAACAGGCTGCAATAACCAGTAGAATGAGGTGTAGTAAAAAGTCTCCACCTCAACAGCCAAAGAGTGAAATATGAAGGACAATGGGGGCATAAAGTAATCCCAATATCCTTTACATAGAAAGAAATTGAAAACAGACTCACTAAAGATAATTATGGTAGCACAAAGTCTCTCCATAGTTGGCTTCAGGACACCTTCTTGATTACTTCCACTAGTTCTACTTATTTAATTAAATGGATAAGAACGCATTCAGGAAATAGACATAAGAACAAGTTCCTCAACAACACAAGCTATTCTAGCACAAAGTTTGAAAGGTCACTTACTTTCTCATTTAGATAATGAAATATGATTAACAATTTGAGCTCAAAGTCTCGGTAATGCCTTTCAATTTGGGTAGAGTTTTGCTTTTGATAACAAAAAGATCTCCTTTTCATAAAATAAGAGATTACAATATATAGTAGCCAAGAAAGACTTGGCATTTTGTTTCATGGAATGACCCATGCTGCATTCAATGCCTTGAATGCATTTTGAGTTCTGTGAAGGGGCCATGCTAGAACAGGTCATCAGTCTTGACTCTAGTGTATAGAAACATCTTGAATGTCTTCTCCTTAGCATGAGTCATTTGGTCTATTTCCAGATATGTACATGGCTATCCACTCACTTTTATTCAAAAGGAGAAAAATAGGCTGCGCCTTGAGTGTCTGTGCACTCAAATGTCTACTTGGTGCACTGTTCCACCTACTAGAATAACTACCCTATAGATATTTCAGTATCTCCTATAGATTTCCATCTTTAATATTGTAATTTGATCTCTCAAGCTATCTTCTTACCTTCAGTAGGCTCTTTTAGCTCTTTCTTCATCTGTTTGCTATGTTTTTTCTTCAAGTTCTATGCCATATTTGAAAATAAATAGGCATTTCATTACCTTGAATTTGACATCCATAGGGATGTCATTGGTCACTTGGTCATCTGAACTACTTTGAACCTTGAACCTTTAAAACTTTGAGGTGCATCAGTTTAATGGTTCAATGGTTTGAGTGGTTCTATTAGCTCCTTGGTTTAATTGCTTCCTTGGTTCAATTGCTTCCTTAGTTCAATCGCTTCTTTAGTTCAATTTCTTTCTTTCCTCTTTGATTGAAGCATCTCTTTGAACTTGTCTCTGGAATCTTTCACTTTCTTCCTTCGCTTGAAGCTTCTTTGAACCTTTGAACTTTGAACCATTTTGGTTCAAAGTTCAATGGTTCATTCTCTTTCTCTGAATCCTTTGATCCTTCAAAGTTTTTGGATCCTTTTCTTTTCTATTGAACTCATTGAACCTTTGAACTTTGAAATCTTTTGGTTCAAGGTTCAATGGTTCAATGGTTCATTCTTTGTTCTTTGAATCCTTTGTTCTTCTAAGTCTCTCAAACTTTACTAAACTCGTTGAACCTTAAACCTTTGAACCATTTTGGTTCAAGGTTCAATGGTTCAACGGTTTAGTCTTCCTTATTTGAAGTCTTCTTTCATTTAAGTCTTTTGATCTTATTGAACATGTTAAACCTTTTAACTTGTTGAACCATTTTAGTTCAAGTTTCAACGGTTTAACAGTTTAACCTTCACTCTTCGAAGCCTTCTTTTATTTAAGTCTGCCAAACTTATTGAACTTTTGAACCTTGCCAAAGCACTTAACTCTTTAAGTCTGCCAATGTCGTTGAACCTTTGAACCCATTGAGCCTTTGAACCTTTAGAGGTGGGGTTCAATGGTTCAATGGTTTAATCTTTGTTTTAAGCCTACCGATGGACCTTTTGATTGAACTTCGGCATTGAACCAGCCTTGAAATGCCTAAGTATTTAGAACTTGTCCCTTTGTGAGAGCTCGCTTGTTGAAGTTGTTGAACTCGTTGAACCTATGAGTTCCTTGACTGAAAATGCTTGAATAATTGAACTTGAGAGCTTAGAACATTTTTTGAGAAGGGAAGAGAGAATTTTGGTCTATAAGACCAAGATAGTTGATATGTTGTCCCAAAAGCAAGTGATGGATTTTGGGAACAATAAAAAAGAGAAGGGTCATGTGTCAGTCCTATGCCAACTTCAAGAAAATAATCATTAATCTAAGTGCACAAATATTGAGAGAGTCTTTCAGACTATTTCTAACCTATTTCTTGTTTGTAACTTGTTTCATCATGAGTGACATTTGTCTAGGACCTTCTCTAACATCCATATTATCTCTTCTTATCACTCAATTCTATATATATATATCCTTAAATGGATTATTATGCATCTTCTTCATGAGTATGGTGAATCCCAACTACTTTATATACCTTTGTTTAATAAATATTATTAGTTTTACCTCCTTGTATGACTATACTTAGTGTGTATGCATGGATAGTTGATCTTTTAAAGTGATTTTCTTAGTTTTCCTTGACATGTTGTCCTATTCTAACACCTATATGTTTGAAAGATTATCTTATAGGTCATGTGAAGTATTGAAGTTAAGTATTATGGTTGAGTGTGGTTATCTATTCATTAGTGTCATTTTTGTCCTCTTGTTTATTCCTCCTATCCTACACATCCTTCACAACCTCCCCATGAATTTTTGATGTAAGAGACTTAGATTAGAGTAGTGCATTCTTAGATTAGTCTCATAGTCTACATGTGCATATGAAATTGGTTGGTAGTGATCAATGAGGAGGTTATATCACCTCCTTAGTTATGTTTCTTTCATGTATCATTATCCATTTTTCCTTATAATCTAGTAGTGTAGTATTGTGAGCCTAATTGACACATCATGGGGAGTTATCCCTATAATCTAGATATTCAATCCACCTATTAGGACACCCATAGCCTATGATTGTCTCCATGTTACCCTAAATTGAGAAGTCTTGAGTAACCTTATTTAGGGTGTAAATTTGGGTGATAATAGCTTCGGCATGCCTCATGGGACAAGAGATTTCATCCATTGAAGAGTTATTGGTTTTGCTCTTGAATACACCAGCCTTTGGGGGCATGAACACAAGAACCAATGGTGACTCTGAGTTAATTCAACAAGTTTTAGTAGTTTAGGTATTATTTCAAGCAAGTAATCTTTGTGTTTTGACTTTCACATGAAGTTTCATGGCTGAGTTTGGAGTGGATTTCAATTTTACTCAAGTTGGTGAGTCATATCAGGACTATGTTGATCCTTATAAGTAGTATAACAAGCCATATCAACCCTACATTGATCCATATCAGTTATACAATGACCATACTTACCCTCCATATGAATTTAGTCATCTATATGACCAATATTTTTATCAAAAGCATTATTCTTCCACCATCAACAACTTTACCAAGCTTGTCAAAATTCATATCAAGCTTTTTAAAATCCTAAAACCTTTAAATCTTGGAATTTAATGCAATAAGTCATTCAAAATAAGAATTAAATGCTTGTTGAGATGAATAAGATAATCATAATACAACTATTTTTTCTCTCTTCAAGAATTCAAAGAAGAGTCCACCATCCCCAATATCTCAAGTTTTAAGAGTGCTCCCTAAATTATCAAACCAAATCATGAGCATATTAATTTTCCTCCCACCATATCCATTTTCA
Source organism: Torreya grandis (assembly GCA_037957365.1). Classification (NCBI taxonomy): domain Eukaryota; kingdom Viridiplantae; phylum Streptophyta; class Pinopsida; order Cupressales; family Taxaceae; genus Torreya; species Torreya grandis. Next base: position 943,392 of record JARHVA010005053.1, on the reverse strand, counting down.
AATAACCTATTCTATGGGAGGTAAATAAATAATATCAAATTGTAGTTACACATGATGAAGGTACTTCAAGTGAATATGATGAAGATATCATCATTAACACGTCTTGGTGAAAATCAAAGCAAATTATTATTTAGAGATAAAGGGAAATGTGATCTTGATGAAGTTGAAATAGAATTTAAAGGAGATAACACTCCTAAATGTAAAATAGGTTCAATTGATATAGTTTCAACAATCACCTAGTTATTTTATTATTTTTGGTAATCTAGTGTTTAGATCCTAAATAATAAGGGTCTATAATAGTAGGAAAAATATAGCTTAATAGGAAAAAATATAGATTTTAATATGTAATTATGTAAGAGAAATAGAAATAAAATCATCTGGCTTCAGACTGAAATGAAGGATTCTAAGGCTAGAATTTGAATAGTAAGACTAAGACAGTGTCAAGAATCTAAATCTAGGTTCCATTTTTTGATTGGATAGGAGAACCAAAAATAGGACACCCTGGTGTCTACTTCTATAGTCTTTTCTAGCACTATTTTCCTAAGGATAAATTTTTTTTGAGTTTTGTTTGCTTGGTCAATGTGAGCTTATGTACCAAATTTTAGGGGCTAGAAGTCACTAGAGCTCATTATAGTTCTATTTCAATATTCAATACTTGTATGCATCTATACACATGAAAAAAATGAATACACCAAAAGTAAAAGGGGGAAAAACTGGGTTAGAGGAAGAATGATCACACAATCAAGAACCCTTGTTATTCTGATTGCTACATACATTAACCCTCAAGCTAAAGTCTGAGATCCAATGTAGTTTTCCCTTATGGAACATGAATAATCAATGCACATGATAGATGAAATAATTAATTTCACCTATTCCCTTCCTTGATCAAACATGCAAATCTATGTGTGATGCAGAGAAGCTGAGCTATATTATTGACTAATTTTTATTATGTTTAATGTGCCAAAGTAGTAAGTTCTAGATATAAAATGCCTTGTGAAGTCTTTTTTATAACAGACTCATTATTTTGAATTTGGGATTTTTATTCACATTTGACCAACATTATAAAACTTGGGAATGAATTAAATAAAAGGGGTAAAACTCATCTTACAAGAGAAAGTGACCATTGGAATCAAATTTGCACTTGGACAATAGCATCAGAAACTAGACACCCTAGGTTTCAATGTTATAGTCCTATTAGGGAACTATTGTTTGGAGGGTTTAATACATAGGGGGATGCAATAATCCTACAAAGAGTGACCTAGGTCATTAAGGGTTAAGTTTGGAAGGTTACAAATGACTGGCAATGGTCAAAGAGGTGTCTAGGATATGAAACAAGACCAAGTCAAGTCAGACAAAAAGACATGGCTAGATAGGAATAAGACTCATATTCTCCAGTCAAAATCTCATATGAAAGGACTATGAAAAGATATGATATGTGTATTTTCTTGACCAATTTAGGTTGTATAAATTTTCCCTCTTTTTAATCTAGTGATGCAATGAAATGAAGTACTAGAGTAAAAGAAAGAAAGAAGATGTGTACCTAAACTTACCTATATGAAGATAAGTGTATCAAAAAATGATCCAAATCCCTAACTAGGGAAGTAGATGGAGAACTAAATTGTTCTTGGAGAAAGAAGGAATCTTAGTAATAGATGCCCCCTATATTAAATTTTAATAGTTCCTAGAGAAAGAAGGAATCCCAATAATAGATGCCCCTTGTATTGAATTTGAATAGTGCCTAGAGAAAGAAGGAATCCTTGTAATGGATACCCTGTGTATTAAATCTAAATAGTGCCTAGAGAGAAAGAAGGAATCAATATAATGCATACCCCCTATGTTGAATCTATGATGAGTAGATCTATCATTCCCCCACTCTAAATAATATGAACTAGAAATGAGATATGCTTAAAGGTCCAAAACCAATGTCTACCCTCTATCCTACAAAAACTATTGAGTTTGAGTAATGATATGGACCACCTGGTGTATATGATCATATGATCCAATGTGGTGATAACCTAGGTATGCCTAGGTGTAATCTAAAATTTTTGGTAAATGTGTAAGAATAAAATGGCCTATCTTTCCATTCCAATCTATATAATCCTAGATGCTGAAGAACATGATCATTTGTGTCATGCCCCCAAATTTGGTATGTGAATGATGCATCTGTATAGTTTAGAAATCTATATAATCACATGTCCCATGATCTATCATGCCATGTACCTAATGCAAAACTAGAGATCAAAACAATATGATATACGCTTTGAATATATTATGTTATTTGGTCTTGTAACTGTATCATGTTGTATGAATTTATATGTATGAGACATGTAATAATGTACATACCCCCAAATTTGGTATCCAAGCCTAACTCAAAGTCATTATGTGTCCATATAATCTAAACTAATGTATCAAAATAGTCTATGTATCTATAAACTAATGGTATATCCCTTTGGATGTCTGAGTGATGCTGAGTGACCCACTAAAATTGAATCATTGTATAATCTTGACCAATCTGAGCTAAGTGATGCTAAGTTACCCATATATTCTGAACCACTATATAATATTTACCAGTTTATAATGAGTAATGCTAATAATATGTATTATAGAATTGTAAAAACCATGTTTATTAACCCATGTAGTTTGAATCACTATATGTTTTGACTGATCTATATTGACTCTAAAATCTACTTACTAGAAGTGTGAGAATCAAAGTGTCTATTTACCTATAGGAGTGGATAGGGATACTAGGTAATTTGTAGAGATAGTAGGAATGATGCCCCCATTTTGGGGAGAGGGATGACATTTGTGATGGAGGAGGTTGAGCCAAAAGTCATGACTAGTGTCTTATGAATAGTAACAAGGTTGGTATAGTTTAAATTGATTGAGAAGTTGTTTATTTGATTGGTGAGATTTGAACTATTAGGATTAGACTGTGTCTTTGATTAGTTAGGATCAAAGCTTGTATCTAGGTATAGTAAAGATGTAGAAATGTTTGTGCCATGGTAGGTAAATGAGGTAATAATAGATTGAATGGATTGAAAAGTTGATTGATCAGTTAATTTGGGTTGTTTGAATGTTTTGAGTAATTTTTTTGTATTATTATGTACCAATTTATATGTCAGGGTACACAAGAGGTATAGGGATGTGTGTATGACATAGTAGGCAAATGACATATTGAAAGAGCAAGGGTTGTGTAATGTTGAAGGTATCATTGTCATAATTCTGTTGAATAAAATGGTTTGTAAAATAGAGCCATAGGGCTCTAGTTATGAGAAAAATAGTGTTTTGCATTTTGAATAGAAAAGTTGGTTGATATAGGAATTTTGATTTGACTTTGGGTTCATTTGTGTAGTGAATAGTTTGAGATATTGGATCTCTGGAGTGAAATTTTCCTAGGAGATGAGCACCTTTTGTGACTCATTTTGAGTCAGTTGGTAACCTAGATTCAGGTTGATAGAGAGAATAGCCTAGTGAGTAAGCTTAACACTTGATTCTTACCAGTTTAGAAGCCTATTTTGGATATTTTTGATTTATTTCAAGTAGTCTAGGAACTTTTTTACTAGTTGTAACACTCCTATCCTAAAGTCATCACTATTGTCTAGGATGCAGTGTTTTGTCCAAGTTCCAATTTTGTTTTCTAGTGCTAGTGTCCTTATATAGTGTTGTTTTTTAATGTGGATGGTTTTTTCAAATTTTGAGTTATTTTTGATTTTGTACTTATTATCTATTTTTCCTAGAATGGTTGTCTGACATATAATCTATTTTTTGGTATTTTTAGGGTGAGGTGTAGATGAGAGAATTTCATAGAGGCCAAGTGATGGAGACATTGAGATGTTACCCTTATTGGCTGATGAGAGAGCCATGTTGGATAAAGAAGGATTGGATTATGTATGTGACCTAGGTATGGTGTAGTGGGATAAATATTTGATTATCACCTTATGTGAGAGGTGGAATATAGACACTTGTATATTCTAGCTTCTTACATGGGAGATCATTGTGACCTTATAGGATGTGTATCAAATTCTATATTTACTGGTTAGTGGGCAATGGGTGACATTACAAGGTGATATGGGTATTTATGCCATTGATCATGCATCCTTGTATTTTGATGGTGTGCCTTTAGGTGCACATTAGAAAGATAGTGATAGCAATGTATTACTATCAGTTATTATGTAGTCAAGTGTTCCATGCCTATGAAAGTGGTTAGCCATATTATTGGCTTCATTTATTGTAGTGGATGGTAATAGAGTTTCTATTACTTATAGGATGCATCAAGTGGTTCTTAGTGTCAAGATGTATGGTACTATGTTCTTATGGGGTAGGACAATGTTTTCTCATTTATATAGAGAATTATATAGATTTATGCAAGAGGCATTAAATGGTAGCATGGTTGCAACTACTTTATTACATTATTGGGCTTATGAGCTCATAATAGATGTGTGATTGATTGGATTGTCAAGGGTGATTTGGGCATACCTAAAACCATTTAGTGAGTAATGGATGAGTTATTTGGATATTTGATCTCTTGGGATAGATCATTATAGGAGGATGGTAAATATATTGGTGGCCTGAGATATCATATGGAGGCCCTATGGAGGATTCCTTAGATGCCCTGAGGATGGAGAGAAGTTGTGGTACATAAGGGTCAATTGTTGGTTATATGATCATTGGGCTTAAGTATATGAGTTCTTTTAGTATGAGCACATGACCAGGTAGTTTGGAGTTTAATAGGATGTCCCTCTTATGGCATGTGTATGGTTGAGGAGTGCATGAGAAATAATGAGAGAAGGACCTCATGCAAGACCTACTAAGGCTGAGTTGGCACCATTACCCTTGGATGTGTGAGATGTGGTTATAGATATTCTTGATGTATATGGAATGAGATGTACTAACGCATATACTGCATGGTGGGTTGGACATCATTGAGATCCATTATATCTTGTTTATGGACTAGATGTTCTTGCATATGAAGATCTTGAGTCAAACTAGATGATGAGAGGTAATCAGTGATTGTATTTGAATTATACCTAGGTTTGTGTTGTATTGGTTTGGATTTAAAAGTATATATCTAATGTAGTGTTTTACTTCTTATGTGTGTAGGTGGGGTGGGAGGTGCATAGGATGAGGCACCTACTAGGGTAGGGAGGGGAGATGATGAGTTATGGGAGACCATTATTGAGTCAACACTTTGAGAGCTCATGCAACATGTTCCTAATGACTTGGTAGATGAGGGTTTGATAGAGTGAGCAATGGTTACAACTATAATTTATACTCATTTATTTGATAGGGATGATATAGCTACAACTACATATGTTAAGGTAGTAAGAGAAAGAGATGAGCTTAGAGCTAAGTTGGATAGGTATAAGATGCCTTCACCTAATTGTGGCATAGTGGGAACAAAGATGTGAATGATTATATGGATATTCAATAATGATATGAAAAATTTTGTGAGGAGCATGGTCAGTTGTTGGTGTGGAATAGTTAGTGTCAGAGGCACTTAAGAGCTCAAAGATGTGTAGGGTCATCGAGTGCTAGATAGGATTATGTGACTAGCACTAGAGGAGAGAGTGAGACTGATAGTGAGGGTTTGATGCCCATTCAATATTGATTGTACCTTGACATGATGTACATGTTTTGAAAACTTCATGATATATATATGGTTACTTGTGTTATGTTGACAATTATTTATTGCATTACTGGATTTGAAGTGTGTTACTATATTGGTGTATTGATTACAAATGTTTGAAAATGATTGATTTGGCATTGATGTTTAGATTGTATGTGTTTGGTACTTAGAATATTTTATTTAAATTTTTTGTTGATGAGTTGATTGGGTTTAATAATGGTAAAGCATTTGGATAAGATAGTTGTTATGAACAAGGAATGTTAGTTGTTAGTAGGGGAATGTAAGATAGAAATGTGTGTATATTACTTCCTCGAGAATGGCTCAAGAATACAAAGGTTATCTATAATATTAGATCCATCATTTACCTACTAAGTGAAGCTTATGAACTAAAATTATTATGACTATACATTGTATTATTCTATACTATATCACTATCTGAACCCTGTCAAAATTGAATAACTGCCCATACTACTAATGTTGTGTAAGAATATGCTCTATATCTGATACTCTTTATTGAGTGATAACTATTATTGTGTGTGAATATTTTAAAAAATTTAACTTTATTGGTCATGTAGCTAAAAATGGATGCTTTGGAGGAGGCTCATCTATTCACAATCATAGTGGATTTATACATTAAATAACACATTGTGACCTTTGTTGTGATGTATATGAGTGAGCAATAGATCAAGATGGAACTATGAAATGTGATGGGGGTTCATATAATATTAATTTTAGTATGTTTCTATGTGAGATAAGACCCTAAAAATCTACTTGTAGTGAATATTTCTCATGAGTGGTACTTTGCTATGGTGCTTGTGACTCTACTAGATATATATATGGAATTGTACTATGTATTCCTCAAACTATGGTGCTATATGTAAATTTTTCTTGTTATAATAGTTTATAAAGCTTATGAGGTGGTGTAATAGGATATATCCTATGAGATTCTATCCTAAAACTTGTATTGCACTCATGATGAGTGACTGATTATTCTTGTAAAGGAATGTCTTGGGATGACTCAGTCATGGAGGAATGAAGTCTATGGTTCCATAATGGAGGAGATATCTATTCCCCATATGTGAATTATATAATACCATTATCAACACACCTAGTAATGCAATCTTAGTGTCCAAAATAGTCATTATCTTTATGTCCATGGATATGATGATAGTTACAAAAAGGCTAATGTGGATATCTATGTAAGAGATATGGGTCTCATCAATGATTATAAGGTAATGTGATTAACCTTCTATTTATTAGTATTTATAATATGGTATATGGGATATCTCACTCTAAATAAAACTATAGTGGAGAGTTGTTATTCTGCGTAGTGCAGATTGTAGGTTGTGTTATGGAAACTAGCTTTTTATTCTTAACTAGTTGATTTTCTAGTTGTGGTCTCCTATTTTGTCTAGGAGATGGTGGATGTTGAGTGCTAGGAGATGTATCTAAAGATGATACTATGAAATATAGAGTGATTTGATCAACTAAATATACCTTAATCAATCCTAATTTATTTTCTAAAGATAAAACTATATAATACAAGTGTCAGAAAGAAGACTCTATCTGATATAGTAGATGCTCAAGTAGAGGTTGGTGAATTCCCTTAATAAATATATGTTGAATCTCTAGATCCATGGTTTATATATAAATCTTAACATGTGATTCTTGAATCTTAAGATATACTCACTAACTGGCTATGAAGAATTCTAATGTAGTGTGGCAAGTTTCTCATATGTAAATGAGGGGCCATGTTTATGATGTAATATCTGAGAAATTCTTCCTCTAAGTCATCATATGTATGTAATGAACCAATGGGGAGTAGATGAAAGAACCAATTTTGTTCTTCCCCCACTAATGTTTGTTAAAATAACTTGAGTGTAATCAATGGGCTTGCATGAGATGGAAAAGCCTTTCAAAAGGCCTGAAAGTATACAAATGGATCTCTAATTATATCAAAGTGAGGTAATGATGGTATTTATAAATTCCTAGGTGATCTGGCTTTTATGAATGTCTTTAGAATAGGGTTACTATGTAAATCATTGACATCCATCCAAGACTTGTAATCCTAGTTTTCCAAGGTAAGGAGATGTACTTGGTGTTTTAATTCACCAACTACATGCATCAAAGAGATTATCTCCTAGGATGGTACATTAGTATCTTGAAGTGGTTCATTTAATTATTGAATTTGATAGTTCATTTTAACCATGAGGATGTTACATTTACCAATTAGATTATAAAGAGGGGGTGTGCTCACTTGAACCATGGGAGTAATGGTAGTTTGGACCTTATTAGAGGGATGTGGGATACCATTCTCTTTACGTGAAGGGTGAGAATTGGGTTCTACCATAGTGAGGGGTGGTTTGGGGGATTCATTGGTATCTTTATGTTTTAGTGTGTCACATTTTAATTGAATAGATGTGTTATTAGAATTAACATGTGAATTATTCAAAATAGAATCATTCATAGAAATAGAAACAACATTTAGAAGTGCATTATGTTTGAGAAGAGTGAAATAAGAGTTAGAAACATGAGATTCATATTCTCTTTCACTATGTTCATAATAATCATCAGTTTTCCATGCCATATCATCATTAGAATATTTTTCATAATCACTCTCATTTTCAAATTCATTTGCATGTTCACTATCATATTCATTATCACTTTTAGTGTGACAAGGGATAGGTGTAAGAGAAGAATTTAATTCTTTTCTAATATGCAATAAAGTATCATTTGAAATTGGAATATCATATGTGCCTATGTTATCCACAGATGGAATACATGTCTTATTTTTATGAGAAGTAAGAGAAAGAGATTTATCATTTAGATCTTTGGAAATAGTAGAGTTAGAAACATGAGATGTATCATTTGAGCTATGTGTTGGTAATTTGATTCTATTGTATTTTAAACATATCAGTAGCAAAAGAGAGAGAGAGCGAGATTAGGTGCACATGGAAGCAAATTACCACCTATTAGAGGTTCATTTGGAAGTGCATGACTAATTTGTTCATTTTGTCCATTGTGTATAGGAGAATGAGGTGAGAAGTATTTTTCCCATTTATCAAAAGTATTTTATTTAGAAGGGATGAAAGAGATAGGTTTGAGAGGATAAGATGCATCTATTTTTTATTCAGTATCACTTTCATATGCATGATAATTTTCTCATTGTAGAAATAGTAATTATATTCATTGTAAATAAAATCATTTTCCACATTTTTAGCTAATGTGCAATTTTGCAAATTTGTCCACCCATTATCATAATTATGCAAACAATTAAGAAATTTTTCTATGGGATGAGAGGGGAGAAGTGCCTTAGTGGCCATTTTATTTCTTTCACCATAAAGAATATGAAAAATTACTATTAAGCAAACAAATACAATAATAACTACTAACATGGAAATTTTGAAAATACTTGTGACTATCTAAACAATTTTCTAAAAAAATTAAATTAATTTCTAACAGTTGTAAAGATAAATGGTTTGAAGGTGGAGGACCTAGTTTAGTAATCTAGGGTTTTGATCTAGGATTTTAGAATTTTTGAAATTAAAGCTATAAATTAAAATGTAAAATTAATTTGAAAAAGATAATTTGCAAAAAAATTGATACAAAAATCATAATTTTGAAATTGAATTTTTGCACAAAATAACTACTAATTTAGAAAATTTGAAAATATTTTTGGCACACTAAATTTTTTTTTAAAATTTTTGAAACTAATTTCTAAAATTTGTAAGGGAGGTAAACTTGGGATTTGAGGACATAGTTTGGAAATATAGGGTTTTGAGATAGGTTTTTATTTTTTTTTGAAATTATACAATAATTTTAAATTCTAGATATTATTGAAATAGGATAAATACCAAAAATTTATAAAAAAAATTAGAATTTTAGAAATTAAATTTTTGCACAAGAAACCGCTAATTTTGAAATTTATTTTTTACAAGGTAATCAATTTAAAAAATTCCAAAATGGTTTTCTAAAATTTTTAAGGAATTGCTTGGTGTGTGATGACCTAGTTTTTAAATCTAGGGTTTTAGAAATTTTGAAAATTATGTAATAATTTTAAATTCTAAAAATTATTTTAAATAAGAAAAAAACACAAAAATTAATACAAAATTCAAAATTTTGGAAATTAATTTTTTGCACAAAATAATGAAGGAAGAATCCTAAGTGTAGATAGGGTTTTAGGTTTGTTCAAAGTAAGTCAGGTTCACCAAATGTTTTATTATTTTTGGTAATCTAGTATTCAGATCCTAAATAATAAGGGTCTGGAATAGTAGGAAAAATCTAGCTTAAGAGGGAAAATATAGATTTTAATAGGTAATTATATAAGAGAAATAAAAATAAACTTATCTATTTTTAGATGAAATTAAAGGATTCTAAGTTTGGAATTTGAAGACCAAGACTGAAACACTGTCACGAATCTGAATCTAAGTTCCATTTTTGATTGGATAAGAGCATCAAAAACATAACACCCTATTGTTTGGAGTTGTATTCCTTCTAGGTAATATTGTCTTGAGGATCTAAGATTTTTGGTTTTTGTTCACTTGGTCAATGTGAGTCTATGGACCAAATATCAAGGGCTAAAAGTCACTAGAGCTCATTGTAGATCTATTTCAATCTTCAATACCTATATTCATCTACACAAATGAAAACAATGAATACATCAAAAGAAAAAGGGGAAAAACTAGGTTAGTGGAAGAATGATCACACAATCAAGAACCTATGTTATTCTAATTGTTGCCTACATTAACCCTCAAGCTAGGGTCTGAGATTTGATGTAGTTATCCCTTAGGGAATGTACATAATCAATATGAATGATAGATGTAAGAATTAATTTCACCTAGGCCCTTCCTTGATCAAGCATGCAAGTCTATGTGTGATGTAGAGAAGCTAAGCTATATTATTAACTAATTTTTATTCTGACTAATGTGCCAAAGTAATAAGTGCTAGATACAAAATGCCTTGTGAATTAATTTATATAGGAGACTCATTATTTTTAATTTGGGAGTTTTATTTGCATTTGGATGACATTGGAAAACTTAGGAATGAAGTGAAAAAAGGGGTAAAACTTATATTACAGGAGAAAGTGATCATTGGAATCAAATTTGCACTTGAACATTAGCTTTGTAGTCCTATTTGGGTGATATTTTTTGGAGGGTCTAGGACCTAGGGGGATGGAATAAGCCTGGAAATAATGACTTGGGTTAGTACGGGTTAAGTTTGGAAGGTTACGAATGGCTAGGAATGGTTAAAGAGGTGTCTAGGATATGAAACAAGACCAAAGCAAGTCAAATAAAAAAAAATTTCTAGATGTGAATAAGACTCATATTCTTTAGTTAGAGTCTCCTATAAAAGGACTATGAAAAGACAAGATATGTGTGGTTTCTTAACCAATTTAGAGTGTATACACTAGCCAATTAGTCATCTCCAAAATATCATGGATGACCAAGAGTAACAAATCTTAGAGTCTCTGGATGAATTGGAATAATTAGTTATAGTATAGGTGATTTTAGATATCTCATAAGATGTCTCAAGTGGATTAAAATATGTATAATCTTGTCTTGAGTTCCCTTGTTTGTTTTAAAATGGCGACTTTTTTTCTTGTTTTAAGGAGGAAACTAATGAAATTGCCTCCAAATGAACACAAAGACAACAAGGAAAATAAGATACAAGAGAGTGATCTTAATTTATTGAGACAACAATAATAAGAAGATCAAGTTGTAATTGGTCTTGAGATAAATGACCTCTTAAATGAACAAGATGAAGTATTGAGTGAGCTTGGAATGGTTCCTAGTGAGCAATATATAAAACTTGAAGAAGCAAACTTGTAGATGTGCCATGACTCAATCAAGGAGTTTAAACTCCTTGACATCCTTATATCTCCTAAAAAGAATGATGAGGGTTCTATTTAAGTTTTCCTCATTTAAATTGACCAAGGAAAAGATCCAAATGAGGACCAGAAATAATACTTTGAGATCCTTCAAGAGATTAAAGTCCTTTACAAAGGTATACTTCATATTGTAAATCATGATCATAAGGAGGTTGATCAAGATGTATATACATTGAATACCATGATTATACTTGGAATGAATATGCATAACTTATTGAATAACTTGATGAACTTGAAGTAGCTGATAAGCAACATGATGCCACTCAAAATATCATAGAGTCCTAAGAATAATGCCTAGATAGAGCATCATTAGAAGAGGTTGCAACTCTTCTTATAATTTAGAATGTGATTATTGGTGAAGATTTATTCAAGATCAAGTAGTAACATAAGGTAATTCTTGAATCATAAGATGAGTTTGTCTCTATAAGTGATTTGTTTGTTGTTGTGGATTCACTTCAGAATATGCTAATAGGATTGGCAATTAAGAAGAGTGTGAAACCAACAAGATCAAGGTCTAAGATGAAACTTTCCTTATACTATTTTACACTTCATGTATCAAAAGGTCTAAAAAACTTAACCTTTGATCTATGAGGAAAAATATATTTTGAGGTTAGTTGTGTGTAGTAGGTTGATTATGCCTTGTTTTACCTAAGTTCTTATTAGCATAAGTGTGTTCTCTTGTTTCTATCTAGTTGTGTGTGTTTTCCTTTGTTTTTGTGTGTTTGGGAGAGTAAATAAGCTATATTATATGGTCTCAAGATCTTATAATGAAATATCAAGGTTTAATCAGATATTTAGTAGAGTGCAAGTAACTCTATTACCCAATGGAAGGATAAAGCTACTAGTTTAGTAAGCATAATAGGCATGATACCTTCATGAATTACAAAATTATTGACTAATTTTTTCCCCCTAGCCAAAAATGTCAACACATATAGTTGAAAACTTGAACCATAAAGCTTATCAACTTTTTTGATAGACATCTTTGTCTTGTGATGTATTCAAATTGTCTTTTTGAGGCATTATTAACATTTTTAAGGTTTCATTCTATGTAATAAAGGTTGTTTACATAATAATCATGTGATAGTTTGTTGTGAGTCATGGGATGATGAATTAGGCCTTTAGGAATGTGTAATATAAGTGATATAAAATAAATAAAGTATCTCTAGATTTTTATATTGGCATATAACATGCTTAACAAATGTTAAAGTAACTTAGCATATTTTTAAGGTTGTTAGAGAAGTTAAGATTTGTATTTTGCATAGTTGCCTTGCTATTTTATGTCTGTACTTGAGTCATATGCTTGTGATAATAGAGAATCATATTAAAAATGTCATATGTGTTTTTTTTAAGAGGTTTAATAATGTCAAGTAGGGTCACGAGTCACAATTCATGTTGTTATATCATACTCTAAAGCTTCTAGTCAAATGATTCATTTCCATGCCTTAACTAATGCATCAAGGGTATAGTAAAGTTAGTGAAAGTGATTAAGTTGATGACATAGGTGTTAAAGGGTAATTTTTAAGTATAAATAACACTTTATAATATCATAAATGTAGGTACAAGTGAGAAATATGTCAAATTTGGTAATGGTAACATTTCTTGTAGGTTCATTCTTTCTCTAATAAACATTTTTAAAAAGAACTAGGAGATATGAGAGTAGTTAAAATATTGTTGTATAAATTTTAATGAATTTTAGTTTTCCCTATATCTACCTCAAGTATAAACAATTCTTGATTGGGTAAAGGAGAGCTTAAATCAGGTCAAAGATGTACCTAGTTTTCTCTCAGGTCTCCTGGTAGCCTCATAAAGGATAATTTCATATGTTCATTTTGTACAGGAGAGAGAGGGAGACTAAGCTATTGGTAAAATGAGGTAACCCTAGTGAATTTTTTTTTTTTTTTACTTTGTTTTATGTCCCCTCTTCTATGAGTAATCACTAAGACCTCATGCAATTCCAAAATCCCTTCTAAACCCTAAGTCTTAGTTTTGAGCATGGTGGATGCATGAATGAGCTAGTGAAGAAAAATTAACTATTTGGAAAGGTATTTCAGATCCTATGTAACCTTATCACCTTTTATATACCATCATATGGCATATGAAAGTAGTGTGTAGGTACAAAATCTCATGTTGAGGTAGTTTATATGTTCTCAGAGAGGTCATTCTTCAAGTTATAGGTCTAAAAGTGGATATGACTCATTGTTTTATGCATTCTAAAGATTTTTATAAATTTTTAAAAGTTGTATTAATATAGTATACAAATTATTTAGTGTCACCTAAATCTTACATGGTCTAAGAGCACCTACAAGACCCCATATGCATTCACCAATAGGATATTATAGACAAGTTAAGTGTTTGAATGTATTTGTGATGTTTTTATGAAGATTGGACATTTATAATAGGTTTTTGTTTTAATAAAGTGACTATTAGAGCATTGTAAACCAAGAAACACATGGTTGATATTAATAATAAGAGTGAATGTAGACCTAGAGGTCTATAGGCCTGTAGGTCCATATTCATAATCCAAAAGTGAGATAAAGAAAGGATCTATGTCATAACTAATATTTGGGATATATAACACTTTGGGAATAAACACTAGTGATATGTATGGTTTTTAATATGACTTAAAGGTGATGGAATTCTAAGTACTTCCTCATAGGAGGTAGAGATATAGTCGAGAAGCAATAATCCCAAGTAAGCTAAAACTCTACCTAAGACTAAAAGTAGATAATCACAACCTTAAATAGTATGGAGATTAAACACATAGTCAAGAAAATTTGACGATATGGTGAGAAGTTTTTTCTATCTAAAATGGTAAATCATAAATCAAGATCAAAATTTATTAACCTTTCATATTGAGGATACCTGTCTTGAGCAAGGAAACATAAACATGTCTATTGAGAGGCCATTGTTATAGAGCTTATAACTCCTCTAAGGAGATGCAATGAGGTGAATAAAATTTTAAGGATGTTTAAAGGGTTCACACACTTGAATTACATGGAAGTTATTATTCATAAGTTATCCTCTATTGTATGAATGATTGCTAAGAGTTTATGTCACTCATAGATTGCCTAAGAATTATCGGAGAAGCTTTAAACTTTGCTTAGATACCACATGATTAGATGCATGGTTCCAAGGGCCATTAGACAAATATAAAGTCTTGAATGTACTAAAATTTTTATGAATAATTTTTTTCATCTAAGGCCTCTCTTGTATGAGTCATTTTTTACAAGATGAGTCACTTTAAAGCCTTCATAAACCCTTGTAAGCACCTAATGAAATTGAAAGATATATAAATGACTCTTAATGCCATATAAAAATCTTAAAAACACTTGAATGACATTTATATCTCCTTATATCATATTATATAATACTTTGGTGACAAATGTATAGGGTAAGAGGTATAAAAATAGATTTAGAAACCTATTACAAGCTTATAAATGTAGTTGTTGATGACTCTTCATGAAATCTAACTGAGTGAGGCCTAATATAATATATTTGGATTGTATATGACCTTAAGAAAACACTATATGATTCCCTCTAGGATATCATGAGAGGTATAAAGAAAAATTTATGATTCTCAAACCAATTACAGAGGAATAGAGAGGAGAACTGCAGAGTCTTAAGGCACCTACAGAACTAGTGAAAATTGGATGAGATGTTGTAGATCCTAAAATGATTGGCACACTTACAACATCAGCATATAATAATCCTATGTATGAAAAAGTGTCTAATATATGGATGAATAGTTAGAAACCAAAAAGGTGACTTGTCAATCTTTAATCAATAAGAAGGGCAGTTTCAAGAGATAAGGGTTATGTGTCACTCTTATACCAACTTCATGAAACTCATCATTAGTCTAAGTGAACACATGTTGAGAGATTCCTAAATATTGTTTCTAATCTCTTTCTTATTTGTAACTTGTTTCATCATGAGTGACACTTGTCTAGGACATTTTCTAACATCCATCTTCTATCTTCTTCTCATTATCTTCTATATATATAACCTTGAATGGCTTGTAATACATTCTCCACTTGAGTATGGTGAATACATAATCATTTTTATACCTTTAATCAATGAAAAATACTAGTTTTATGCTATGTACCTAGGGATATGATATATTTATGTACCTGGGTTGATGGAGATGCTGACATGTGGCACACATCCCCTTAGTTATATGAGTACACTATATTATGATAATAGAGTAACTTATGGTAGTAGTACATTGGGTAATGGTCGGCCTACATTGGATTAGGAGGTTACCCATCCATGGGTTAGATAGAT
Source organism: Torreya grandis (assembly GCA_037957365.1). Classification (NCBI taxonomy): domain Eukaryota; kingdom Viridiplantae; phylum Streptophyta; class Pinopsida; order Cupressales; family Taxaceae; genus Torreya; species Torreya grandis. The sequence continues at coordinate 927,598 of JARHVA010005053.1, read as the reverse complement.
GTATATATATAGGAGATGATTATCATGGTAAGGATATCAAGTAAGCATTGAGTCTTCTATTGTAAGAGGATATTGGAGGTTGTCCCCTTGAAGAGACATTGTGGAGTTATTCCTTCCTAAAGGAGTATTATATGGTGTTTCCCTACCTTAAGGGTATTTATGCATATATTGAATATAAATATCATTACATTTTACCTCCTTATATAACTATAATTAGTCTGTATACATAGATACTTAATCTTGATAAGTGATTAGCCTAGTTTTCTCATGACATGTTTTCCTATTCTAACACCTATATGTAGTTTGAAAGATTCTCTTGTAGGTAATGTGAAGTTTTTAAATGAAGCGTAAGGGTTGAGTGTGGGTATATATTCATTAGTGTCATTTTGGACCATATTTTTAGTCCTACTAGCCTAAAAAACTTTCACAACCTCCACATGAAATGTTGATTTAAGAGACTCATATTAGGAGTAGTGCATGTTTTGATTAGTCATATGTATACATATGCACATGTAATTGGTTGGTAGTGATTAATAAATTTTGTGTATCACCACCTTACTTAAGTTTATTTCATGTATCCTTCTCCCTTTTACACTACAAGCTAGTATTGTAGTATTATGAGACTAATTAATACATCAATGGGAACTAGCCCTATAGTTATATATTTAATCCACCTATTAGGATTCTCATAACATAGGATTATCTCCATATTACTAAAAATTGAGAAGGATTGAGAAAGCTTCTGTAGGGTGAAATTTTGGGGGATAACAGGTCCATAATTTATACCCAAAGGAGGACATGATACACTACCAAAAGAATATTGAGACTACGCTCTCTTTATAATCCACTAAAATAACTATGTTTGTGATCATAAACCATGCAATTATCCCTAAATATTATCCACCTAGGCTTATAATCTCAATACATATATAGTTATGTCCAAATGATAAACTTTCTCTTGATCTATCACATACCATGCCTAAAACTCTCCTTAGCTAATGCATGTTAATTCTGCAACATGATATCCATCTAATAATATTTGTATCTCTTGGGTAGTCTCCCTAGCTAGACTAAACCACTTAAAATACCTTTGGGCTAAAGTTACCAATAGATCAATAAACCATGTAGTATCATGTTGTGATAACATGTCATCCAAATGTCATGATGTATCATCTCCACCATGGTCCTCCATCGAGACTCCTCTGCCATAGCATCTATAAAATGCAAACCAAAATAACATTAGATATCATTTAAAATACAAATATATCATGCATATATCTTTATTGACTTTTTATATATCCAAGAAATAAATCAATATAAGCATATTTTACATATTCGCATTATCACCATCAACTCGATTGCCTAACAACTCTTTGGTGTCATGCCTCAATGGAGGTTTTAAACCTCTATAATACCTTATATGAATGACACATGCATGTTTTGATCTAATATATATTTAATTCACTATCATCTAGATAAGATCTACATAAGTTTTAGGGTCCTCCTACTACAATTATAGTTATGGTTATGTTTGAACTTGCCTCTATTGGTGTGTCCATGACCATAAAAATGGTGGTGTAAATGCTTGTATCTATTATCACTATTGATAAACTACTAGTATTCCTCCTCCTCCTCATATAATGGGATCTCCTCACTACCTCTTCCATTTTAATCTCATCACCCTAGGATGATGAGGGGGTATGACTAGCACCTCAATAGGTCCCCATCCACCTTTCACACCATCCTACTACCTTTCATGATGAAACCAATATAATGGAACCATAAGAGGAGATTATAGGTGTGTCACAAATTGATCTAGTACATGATAATATAACTAAAGATATATACACCATATATAGTGTCCAATGATACTCACTTATGCTTATTTTTTCACAATACTATCCATGATTACCAATCATCTAAAAGACTGACATACAACTACCAAATAATCTACCAATGTTTCACTATATCTAGCATTAATGCATGATTAATTTCATGCAAAGTATGATCCTTTCCCTATCTTTTCACTCATGGAAGAACATCATTCATGATATAGGGTAACCCTACCAGTCTATACATAGGGAAGTGACCATAAATATAGCTCCTAAAAATAATAATAGGCCTCATAACCTACTAGCATCTCAATACAATAATGTATAAATCATTCACTAACTACACCTAAATAACCAAACCTAAATCAAACAAGGTGCCATGATATAACATAAATCAACACAAGTATATAATATACAATGGCACAATATCATTTGACTTATGAAATATCACTTGAGATATCATAAGTCTAATAATCACCTTATAGATATTTTGAATGATTGATATAAACATAAATTAAACTAATTGTAATTAAATTACTTAGATATTAAAAATAATGGAATGATATATCAAATAATTAAGAGTAGAATAATAAGATCCACAATAATAATTGACAAAAGAGAAGAATATTTAAGAATAATGATTGAGCCACTTTAAGGGGGAAACCTCCATCATAATGAAAGAAGATCAGAATTCATAATATGATGATAAAAGACTAAACACTACCTATTATATATAATTGACTTATCTATGGTTATTCCATAGGCCAACCATACAAAGAACATAGAGAAATAAAATAAGAAAATATGAAAGGTATGTAAACCACAGGTTGTCCACACATATCCCTAGACACACTATAGGTTAAGTGCATAACATGCCTCTCCCCTTTAAAAAAACATTACCCTCAACATTAAGTCAAATCTAGATGATACTATAGGAAAGTTTCATCCTTTGATGTTTCATATTCATAATTTATAATCTTCCACTTGATCAAATACTCCTTAAGTCTCTTGTTCATAACCTTTTTGTGAATGTGTGAAGGATCTCCTTAGGTTCCAAAATTACATTAGATTATTCATCTAATTTAGGTAACTTAGTCTTGGTATAAAATATTTATCCAATGACCTTATTTATGAAATATACTTTAAATACATGATGTATGCAAGTGGATTGGGGTAACTCTAGCTTGTATGCCACACTGCCAATTTTCTATAGGATCTGACAAGGGACATAATAATCAAGAGAAATTTTTTTCTAATTTTTATTTTTATTTAAATACATATTCTTATATGGTTACAAGTGCACAAAGACCCAGTCACTAACATAAAAATATGTCGCACTACAATGTCAATCAACTTGTTGCTTAATTCCATTTTGTGTTATTGATAAATTCTCCTTTAAAATAGATAGTACCTCATGTTAATGTTGACTATGTTACTTAACAAATCAAACTTGGGGTTACACAAAAAAATATGAAATGATGGATGTGGGGTGATAAACATAATGTGCCACAAAATGAGGCATTTTAAAATAGGTATAGAAGGAAGTGTAATACCACCAATCTACTAGTGGTAACCAATGGACCCAACACTCCTATTTATATGATGCAAAATAATGAAGTTACCCTTCAGGAATTTGTTGAAAATATTTGTTTTCCCATTATATTGAGGATGATAAGATGAAATATGAGCCAACTAGGTACTAGAACTTGAAAATAATTTAGTATAAAATTTACTGGTGAAGATAGGATACAATCACTTATAATGATTTTTGGGGTAACATAAAAATTTTGAATTAATTTTGAGAAATGCAGTAACTTTTTTAATGACTAAAAATGGTTATGATAAGAACAAAAATGAACATATTCAATGAGCCTATCCAAAACTATCATGATGATATTTTTACCTTTAGATCTCAACATACCTATAATGAAATCCATTAAAACCTCCTCTCATCACTATCTAGGGATAGATAATGGTTGTAAAATACCTATTGTCTTAATTGTTCCCCTTTGTTATGTTGATAAACCATGAATTATGACATAAATTTTTGTATGTCCCCCTTGAGTTCATCCCAAAATAAATCTTAATTAATGTGTGTTTACCCATAAAATGAAAAGGTCTAGATAGATTGAGGTTATCTAGAGAGATTATAAAAGGGGTAGATATAAATGGATAAGCACAAGGGTGATAATCATATATACAACATGATAATTGGGTGTTAAACTTATATATAAACATATGTCGAGAATAAGATAAATATTGAAAGTACAACTAAGTTATGTATGGAAATGATAAAGAATTAATATACTTAGGTAGTTATGATGCTAACACTATGTTGGATCTAGAACAAGTAAAAAAAGTGTTGATATTTTTTTTCCTAAAACCTCAAAACACCATGTGCCTTAGAGGAGACCTATAGAAAAATTTAAGTAAAAGCTTCAAAATGGCCCAAGTCCCATTTTTTAAGACACAATTAGAAACCAGATATTTTTGTGTACCTTGAAACTTTGAAAAGTTGTAAAGTGCACCTAAACATCTATATTCATGCCTACTAAGTCCCAAGTGGAAATTAGAATTCACATTACACTTTACAAATTTGAAAAGTTTCAAGGTGTGATACAGATTATGCTTTTTGCTTTTCATTAAGACCTAAGTAGGAACCGGATTTCCCACTAAACTTTGCAACTTTTCAATGTTGAAAAGTTTAATCCAATTTCCACTCCCTACTTCATAAAGCATCTCTACCTAAAAAACCCCTCAATAGTAAGTAGAAATTAGAGGATGAAAATCATATTAAAAATTTATGAATACGTCGAGGTTTCCTAATTTTTTATCACCAAGGCATGTGGGAAATAAAAAATTGTAAAACATATTACATGTTGCAAACTTGAAAAGTGAATTTGGAAACTTGCATTTCTTCCTATTAACCTATCTACCATCATTAGTGATGCATGGTATTTATTATGGTTTTTGATATATAATTTAGGTTTTTCATGTCATTTTTAACATTGAAAACTAAAACTCCATTTCCAAGTGACATTGAAAACTAAAGCCCATTCACCTCTGAGCCAAGTGATGCCATGACCAGAGCCATTCATCACTAAGAAATGCCATGAATTAGAGATCAATAAACAATCAAACAAACACTAGATCTATCACTTACAAAACCCTACACATGCATACCTAATATTCTCCTAAGTCACATACACCTCCATTGATTCTTTTTATGTGATCTTAATTATTTTCCCTTACTCTACTTAGGGTTTTCTTTGAAATTTTTGAAGGAATTTTAGTTTTTTCATAAATTTATAGTTTCTACATTCATTTGTTAAGTTTATATAGATTTTTGTTACATTGCCTTAGGGTTTTTCTAAAAATTATATAGATCTAGGTGGATATCCCTTTTGTTTTTGCAACCTAAACCTACACCATATATTTTAACTAAAGAAACACATAAAATCCCTTCTTAGATCTGGGTAGATATCCATTTTATTTTTTCACCCAGAGTTCCTATCATAGATCCAACTTGCAAATATAAACCATAACCTCATTGGAGCTTTGGTCAGACTTTACAAGTGTAATTACAATTTAAAATCATGATAACTCTATGTTAGACTTTATAGCTGCTATTACATACCATGTTCCCATTGGAGCTAAACCCATACAAAATCATAACAAAACTCTACCAAAATAAAAGCAAGAAAATTACCTACAAATTGTAAACCCAAATCCTGAGTAGCTCTATAATTGGTTTTTCTCTCCCATTTTCCTAGTGTATATGTCTAGAAAGGAGATAAAGTTCAAATCAAAAGGACTTGGTGTCCCTTCTAGCTTAGATTCTAACATTAATAAGATAACTACTACTTACTTAGGCCACATAGACCTAGTTGATTTATAGACTAGGATCAATACATAATTCAAAAATGATTGGATTTAGAGCATATATGATAGTGGTTTACCTTAAGATGCAACCGTACCATTCTTAGTGTAAATCCTTGAGCTTGTGTTCACTATGGCAAAGAATTATGATGTAGAGAAGAGAGAGGTCATGAATGATAAGGGGGAGAAATTCTAAGACTAGATCAGGATTTCATTGATATTATGTTTTTAATCCTTGAGTTTCAAAGGTATATAGATATTACTCCTAACTCCCCCAAGAAATTATACCAGGGAAAAGACCTCAACTTGTCCATGAATTATTAACAAATATTGGTTAAATATCCCTAAATCTTTAGCCTCAAAAATGCCTAAGACTTTGGGTAAGATAGAATAGAATTTAAAGATGAGGTAGGGGACATCATTGTACTCCTACATATAGTTATAGGAATCTCAAACATAAATAACTACCAATATTATATGTACTAGTATATCTAGGTAATCCAAAAAAATAAACAATACATTCATTTGGATTAATTAATCTATGACTCCATTCATAGATAGTTGATGGAGGTTCAAACTATTGGCAAATTCTACATGACATCTTACCTCATATATGCTTTGGAAAAAGGGAGGGCATTCTTAAGATTGAACATAATGCTAGATCAGGTTAATAAAGTTTATAATTATTTTATCCCATTCCCCACATTTTCCTATATCATATTTGGTGGTTTTAGTGGGTATCCCTACACCCTTCCTAGATATGTCAGTGATAAGTGGCCCTAATGGAACTTGTAATAAAAACTAGTGTAAACCCACAAGTTCCTGTCAAATAGACACAAAATAGGCATAAACTTCCCTATCAATATAGGGAGATACACATGCCCTTCTTTATACAAGGCTAAATGTGTAGAGGAATAAATAACTCAAATCAATTTGATAACCCTTGATGTTAGGCATTTTTATGATGTTATAGGTTTTATTTCTAGTTTATTGGGTTCCTCATTTACCCACATCCCCTTTGTGAAGATTATTAGGACCACATGTAAGATGAAGAAGAGGTTAAATTGAGGTATTATTCTAGGATGACCCTAAAACATATCAAGAACTATGAAAATGCATGAGTTCTATATGATTTGAAATATGAGGAACAACTAGTATATAGGGTGTATTATGATAATCTTATCTACCTCCAACCCCTTCCTCAAGTTAGGTGGTCTATACTCAAATCCTTCTCTTTATCAGACATGACTACCTTGTTTTCAATAAGATATTGAATTAGTTAAGAATAAAGGGGGTAAAAATAACAAAATAGATCACAAACATCACATATAGGTTTAAAAATGCAAAGGGGAAAGGGTAGAAGTAGAAACAATATAAGGTTCCAATAGTGGCACTAAAGTACATCAAGTAGCGGGACCAATTGTCTCACATAAAGGGAAGCAAAATAAAAGGAAAAAATGGCCACTTATAGCACCTAAGTTATATTAAACCAACTAATTGACCAAGCACTACTAGTTTCTATAAGGGATTCAACTATTATAACCCATCCTCTTATTTCTACCATCCAACTTATGCTAATAATTACTCTCCCATCTAGCTCACTAGTGAAAGTGATCCCCTTGCCGATAAGCTGATCAATATATTTGGTTGTACCCAATCCATCCTAACCTCTTTATTTCATAATCACTTTTACCTCATCCCCTTAATCTACTACTACCTTATTGATAACCAACACCACGTAGCAATACATGGCTTCCAACATAGTTATTTTGATTGTAGTCCCATTACCTAGCATAGCCACTGGGTAGATAATAACTCCATCATCATCTTCTATCACACTACCGATTAGATCTACTCTAGCTATTTCAACCACACTATTATATTTTTTATTTCCTTTGACACCATTCTTCCATAATTTCCCTTGTTGCCTTCACACATGCCTACCTCTCTACATGTGTCAGTTCCATCTTCTACACCCATTGTAATCACATCCACTGATCCAATCCAAGTATCCTCTCCTTTTCCCACTCTCACTTTGACCCAAAATCCCACCAAGGAGGTGGAAATAGAGAATCCCACTAAAACAACTATGGCTAGTTAACCCACCAATAGGGTAGAGACAACTAAATCATAAACCAAAGACTCAATAATAATGTTAGTGGAAGATATGACACTTTTTATAGTAAATACTAGTGTGGCATATTCAGTCATAGAATTATAGGTAACAGTGGCCATTGGGACAACATAAGATTCATTGGTAGCCACTACTAATTAGCTTGTATAATTAGTGTCCAAGAAGAGGAAAAAAATGATATCTCCTAACACCCTAGATTTTGGTCTATTGGAATCATCCAAATGACCAAAGAGAGTTACCAAGACCATTTCCAAATTATTATATGATTCAACATGGGAAAAGTATGTGGAGCTAGAACTTATCCCACCTAAAAATTAGAAAGAAGATTTATTGGTGGGGGAATATCAAGTATCCAAGTTACACCTTGGTCATCCAATAAGAGAGAGAATAAAACATGATATCCAAACAAGCATAAGTTCTCTCTTTGATATAAATAGGAAGTGACAAGGTTAATATGGATTAGTTAAAGAACAAGGTAGAGAAATTAATAGCTACCTTAAGGAAGGTCATAGTCCCAACATATCCACTCAAACCAACACAACCAATTTAGTTTCCCCCTAAGTTCCCTAACAAAAAACCTTTGATACAATGACAAATATTAACACAATGGGTAGAGGTACAAAATATTGGGCCAAAGAACTAGTCACCAAAGGGAATAGGGTGATAGGGTTGGCCATGGATTATTATAAAACACTAATGGATGACCTTGCATATTTGAATGTAGAGATAAAAAAATATGAGGAAGAAGTTGAAATACTAAATCTCTACTTTTGCAAGTTGTAGGCCATTGATCAGATAGAGAGAGACATCCTCATGTTTGAAAAGATATTAAAAAATCCTTTAGAGCATGATAAAATAGAGAGGGTAGTAAAGTTTAGAATCAGAATACTCAGTGAAAGTATTGATAAGGATAATAACACAAGTGACAAGACCATAGATGTAATATATGACATTGAATATTCAATTTGTCAATTATCATGTGAGGTGATATATTACCAAGATAAACCTCTTCTTGTTTAGGTTGTCTAGCATAAATTCAAATAGGTTATTAATAAGGAGTCAAAACATGACACAAATTTCAATTTGGATTTCATCCACTAGTTTATCAAGTACCAAAATACACTCGATTAGATGGACAATGATATCCAAGTCTACAAAGCTTCTTCTAGAGAGTTATCTGAGGTAATAATTAAAATGTGACATTATTAATCTTTACACAATTGGTCTTGATGAAGAGCACCTAAAAGAAATATTTCATTGCTTTAATTCTTACATCAAGAAGATACAATTGTAAAAGGACAAGGAATCTTCGAATGTCACTTTTATTGATTGACTATTTAAATAATTTAACAAGAATGCATTTTGTAAATTATAAATTTTTAAGCTACATTATAAAGTTACAAGTTGTAAATTACAACTATCATTTTGATAGCTCTTATCTTTAAGTTAAAAAATTTCTACTTGTAATTTTCAATTATCATTTCATCAAGTTTAAATTGAAAAAGTGCAATTTGTATTTTTCACTTTTTTTTAACACATTGAATGACCTAAAAGTTGTAAAAGCTCACATTTTAATTTTCACATCTATTCTTGTCTAGTGACTTATAAGTTCCAAAAGTCTCAACTACAAATTAAAAGTTAGTTTTTGTAAGTTATGTTTTAAAATATTATAATATTGAAAAAAACATTCAATTTTTTAAAAATATTTTCCAAGTCATGAAGTTTATTTTTTGGTACCCCATTTCTTGGTGATAGACTTCTTCAATGGAATTGAAGGAGAGATGATTCAAATGGAAAACTCTAATAACATTTTTTCCTTTTTAAACACTTGGTGAATCACCCAACTCTTTTAGAGTCTTTTTATTCATTTTACTCCATCAAATATGCCTCTTTAAGATGAAATGATGACATTTTTATGAGCACTCCTTGATTTCTTACTCTAGGAGTAACTATAAAAGTTTGAATTCTTCTCTCAAGAGAGATTTTTTTTTTATTAATATGGGTCTTCTACATATTTCATGGATCTTTTTGATGAGATAGAACCTTTTATGCTTTTGATAAGTTTATCTACGTGCTGTAACATACAGAATATAAATATACTAAAGTTTTACCTTCCTTATTTTATGTCATCCTTGTGTATGTATATATTTTGTTATATGTGTGAATGATACTTTCAATCATATAGGATCATTTATGGTACTTATATTTCATTTTTGAAAAAAAATTTAGGAAAAAATGAGATCTTTTTTCCTTATTTTATAAAATGTCCAATATTTCTTTTGATGTTATACTTGTGTAAGATTGTGTTTTAAGAGATTTCAATATATTATTATTCAAAATATGTTCAATCAAAGCAAGAAATAATTTACACTAGAAATATTTAGTGAATCCCCATTTATAGTTTTAAAAATCCTTCAAAACTCTTTTCCTCACAAATAAAAACCTAGTTAGGAGAAAAATCATAAAGAAGTTATAGTTAGAATTGAGCTGGTCATATATCAATTGCACTAGGCTTAGTGAAAGGAAGCCAACATTTTTTAGAGGTTTACCTCAATTCACCAAGGTCATAAAACTTTTAATTGATACCATTATGTCATTATATTTCCATATATTATAATTATTACAAAACATAATGAGTGAAAAATCTAATTGATAATAATAAGATAGAAGATGATTTTTAAGTAATCATTAGATTTAGATTGGATGCTTCTAGAGCTATGGACATTAACATCTATCTGGGATGGTTGCATTGATGTTATTTTATAGGTTTGACACAAGTGTCATGCATAAAATACTTTCTATAAAAGGGTGTAACCACCTAGATTATTTTAGGTTTGACTTCACCTTCATTTTAGTACCTTTATATTTGGGTCATAGAATGTCAATCCCCATGAATTGTAAAACCCTAGTTGTTCATATTTATGGTGAATTTGGGGAGAATGGGTTAGTGGGAACATAGTTTTGATCTAATCACAAATACCCCTATATCAAGGATTACTTATTATTCTCACCCACATGTTGGCTTTCATGTAAATCATGAAATATGTTCAAATCAAGTACAATAGTGACCTAGATTTTAACTTGGACAATATATATCTTGGGATAATACTTTATTAATTAAAACCTATATATGTTTTATTTCTAAAAATATTATGAAAATAGGGAAGCTTTTTTCAATTTAATTTTTGATAAAGTGCTTTTATTTAGTTGCCTTGGTCTCTCTTAGTATTTTCTAGGTGGTGAATGAATGAGGGTTGATATTATATTTATATCAATACCTTTGGAGAATTAAATTTCATTAAATCACTTAGGATGACCATTATGATACATTTCATTTTAAAAATAGATTATTTTAGGGAAATGGACACTTACATTACGTCATGACACTAGTGTTTGTCCCAAACATTAGTGTCTAGTAAGTAGGAAAGTAGGTACAGGCTCAAGACTTGTAAAAGTGGAAGTTAAGTACATTATAATAATTTTGGTCAAGATATAAGGCTTGGGTCATCTACATAATATTTTTTAGACTAATATATATGCCAAGGGGCACAAAATAGAGAAACTATGAGATTTTTAGAAGTAGGAAAGGTCAAGAACTGAGAAGAACAACCAAGGTCTAAGTTTTCCAAGTGTACAAGAATGAGGTGATATATAATCCATAAATATCATCTAAATTCCCCTTCCCCTTTAATATAGTAATGATATTTAAAGGAAATGAATGTGTACCTTAGTGTGTATAACACACTTTGTCTTTGCATGTTTAAAACTTGAGTGATTTACTAATGACTAACCTGCAACTAAGATCATGTTATAGTGTACAATTAGTGCATAAAATATGTAATTGAAAATAATTGAAATTTATTGAAATTGAAAGATCAAAGTTGAGGATCACACATGTGTTTTGATCTAATTGACTTGCCTTTGGTAAGTTTATTTGAAAAAGATGTATCATTGTAAAGATATGAAATTGAAGTTAAGACAAATATAGATAAGTCTATAAAGTGTACATTTATAATTAGAGAGAGAGAGAGAGAGAGAGAGAGAGAGAGAGAGAGAGAGAGAGAGAGAGAGAGAGAGAGAGAGAGAGAGAGAGAGGGAGGGGCACATACCCCCATCCTTGGAATAAAAATGAGTTTCCACCTAGCAATTTATGTTAGCTCAAATGTACAACATAATGATACTTATAACCTGGTGATGATGGATGATAAAATCAAGTCCAACCTAAAAACGTGGAAAGATTGATTGATTTAATCACCTCAACCATATAAAAATTTAACCAAATAATTTATTAGATTATCTTAATAAAGTATGTAAAAGTCTAATTGGGGTATTAATACATAAAAATCTATGATGTGGTAAAAATCCAGTAAAGTTTTTTGGAATCTAAAATTGATTTGGATTTTGAAATATTAGGAAAAAATTACATAGCATATGAACCTTAGATATGTCTCATTTTGAAATTATATATAAAAATGGTACCAATTTATAGGATTCTAACACAATTGTGAATCTAAATCATATAATTGTGTACTCTGTCCAATTTTGAAAACTATGTAATTATGAATAACATGCTTCCAAAGCATGCCATGACTATATATGGAGGAATCTAAAAAATGATATAAGTACATAAATAAATTATCTATTCCTATGAATATTAATCATGGATAAAGGAATCCATATGTATATATGTAAGCTCAAACATGATAATGAAATGTGATCATCAAAACATATAACCTATATGTATCAATATCAAATAAGTAGATGCTTCCAATGTCTATATGACATGAGTAGAGGAAATTCCCAACATATTAAATAGGAATAGATAATGTATTTATGTATGCCTGTATCACACTCAATTAGAAGTGTGACACACATGTGTATGTAGGATTAATTTAATGTTCTATCCATCAACATGAAACTAACACATAGATGTCTAGGATCTAATATAAAATGTAGGTGTCAAATATATTTTTATATTTTTTGGGTATTTTAGAATATTTCAAAAATAAATTTCATCCTATTATATAATCTGATTTATGGTCATACATATCTCCCCACTATGTACTTAATGTAATAATATTGTGATGTTATTAAGGATCACATATAGGTTTAATATTTGTCATTGTGGTATCAATGATGCTCTATGTATATAAAATGGGACTCTATGGTCATGAAGTAGTATGAATAATAGGAATAGGGGTTCATAGAACTCATCCTTAAGTGTTTTATGGTTTATTTGTAATAACCATAATACAAACATGTGTAGGTGATTTAGATATCAGAACATGGTATGTAGTAGATAAGGATTCCATGGAATCCATTGTATGTCTCTAATGTAATGGTATATCAAGTACATGTATACACATAACATTTTAAAATTTTATCAAATACTAATGATTTAGATCTTCCAAGAACCCATCGAGAATTAATCTCTCTGAGTGCATGCCTTAAGGGGTACATCAAGAAAGAGGTGGGTAGACCTTTGGTATTTCATAGGATTGTTGTCCCTTATTGCCACATTATTACCAATCTAACTAGCTCTTAAAACCATTCCCTAAGATATTAATCCTCCCTTTCATGCTCTTCCAATTTTTTCCCTATTTCCATCCCTCTTTTCCTTACCTTGGTCCCCTTTTACTAGTTGATTGTACTAGGTCAAATGGGTTGACCTTGTATAGTTTTTAGCCTCTAAATACTATTTATGATCAACTAGGTCAACCTTGTACTATTTTTGGGTATTTTCACCAAGATTTTCATTATCCCTTCATCCAACCTAGCTTAGGACCTAGTGATTTATATCCCAAAAAACATGTAAGGTCAACTGGGTTAACCTAATACAACTAACATATTAGGGTGAGATCTAAATATAAATACAAAATCATTTTATCATTAGTTCCATATGCAATCAAGAGTTACTATTCACTCGTGCTTCTTTATAATTTTGCTCTTACACCATTCTACTTGATGAGTCTTAGCTTAGGGTTTATACTTGGATAATCTATTCTTTTGGATAAGTCTTGGATGCTTTGGTTATCCTTACTAACCACAACAACCTATTTAGAAGCCCCTTTGTCTAAGGGAGAGATTTAGTCTTGATGGGTTCACATTCAGGTAAGTATATTCTAACTTTATTCTCATCTCTTTAGTAGATAGAAATAGCATAAGTATTGGATTAAATAATATTAATCTTCATATTCTATGTACTAGTGTCTTACTCATACTTATCTTAATTGAGATTATCCTATACATGTTTTGATTGCTTTACTAACCCCTCATATTGTGCCACAGGCTTTGGTGTGCACTAGATTAGATTCACTTTCTTGTTATTAGAGTAGAGTGAATATTAAGCTGAGGACTCTTTTAAGGTTGTTGTATGATTGTGTTATACTTTAGTCTTTGAAACAATTCCTAAGATGGTGTATTGTGACAAGTGATCCCCTAATCGAGTCTAGAAGATCCCCATATTGGTCATGTTCCTTCTTAACAAATGTATTCCCGATCAAAAGTGTAGGTATGTTCTATCTTCTCCAAGATAGGATTGATTTATAGACACGATGAATTTTTTATTGCATACATTCTGGTGAACCCAACATGAACTAACCCTTGAAATATTTATTTACCTTATTTGATTTCTTTCATTGTTTCACCATTATTTTTATTATATATTTGCCATATTGGATCAATTTTGTTGACCCAGTATCTAACTTCTATGCACAAGATTTTAGGTATAGGCTACTAGATCAACCCTATCAATATAGTATAGGTTTTTAGACATTCATACATCTAGTCCAAATTACTAGGTTGGCCCAATCAACCTTATAAATTTTTAGGCATCAAGTTCAACATACTAGGTCAACCTAGTCGACCCTGTACATTTTAGGCACTTCGCATCAAGTTTTTCCAAAGCTTGATTGACTTGGTCAACCTATTTAGCATACTTTGAAATCATATATCAGGGTTATTAAACACCAATCTTCATTCTATGCATATCTGATCCATCAAGGTTCTTTTCTATCTCTCTATCTTTTTATTTAGTCTTTCTTTTCACATTTTGTAGTCTTTAAAACTACCCTTGCACAGTCAACTGGATCAACCCTACCAACCTAGTTATATGTTTTGTGTGCTATCTAGATAACTAAGTCAACTCTACTAACCCTATTCATTTTTAGACCTTGATTCTATAGTATAGGTTTGACCTTGATGAACCTATTCTATATTTTGTGCATACACTATTGACTATATCAACATTGAACCTTATTTCAAAGTTTGAATTAACCTTATATGATAGTAATTAATTCACACTTTATTTTATTGTTGCTTGTATGCTTAGAATAGATCACATATTTTAATTTGCTATTTTTTAATTAATCATTTAGTTTCACTATTTTATATGTTATGCATACATGGCCAAATAATAAAATCTAAACAAGCATTTTAACATTTGTCTACCCAAAGACAACCTACTTGTATCTCATCACCAAGGGGGAAGCCAAATTGATACTCTAATTAAGTATAAAGTATGGTTAATGGTATATTATTTCTAGGCACTTGACACCCTTATCATTTTAGTGTGTGAAGTGAGGGGGTAGGCCCCAATACCAAGCTTGTATCATTGCCACTATAGCCCCTTTCATCACAAACTACCTGAAACCATCCTTAGATTACCATTCTATTTCTTTGCTTATGGCTAACTTCCCATCATATTTAAAATCATATTTTAATGATCTAATAAAAATTTAGGTTGACCAATTAGTTAGCTATTTGCTTTCCAATTTTATTACTTTCTCTTTGCTCAATTATATTTTGTATTACAAAAAATTGCATTAGCCAACATTGGTGCAAGGTTTTATGCTATGTTCTTCAATTGGATTGGCTAGTGTTGATCTAATTGATTAGTAGATATTTCTTTTCAAATTTATTGAAAAATTTATCTTGTTTCATTTCACAACCTATTATAAGCTTCCTAGCTCTCCCTATCTATTGTACTAGATCAACCCAATCAACACTATATCTTTCTCATCCTTTGTTCACTATATTGGATTGACCCAGTCAACCCTATACTATTTTCAAACCTTGATTTTTCATTTTTTAGCCTCTATTCACTATAATAGATCGATCCAATCAACCTTGTACTATTTTTAGGCCCTATTTTCTATGTTTAGTTAACCTAATCGACCCTGTACTACTTTCTACCTTCCTCATTTGTCAATCTAGTTCTCTATTTATCCTTCTTTACATTTTTTTCATCTCTCTTTAGTCATAATGAAGTCTCCTATCAGAATCTTCTTTTATATCTTGAATCCATTTAGATACTATATGGGATTTTCATCTCTTCCTCTCTTTTCCTCCTAAGAGCACCATCACTCTTAGAGCACCTCTTTTGCTTCATCTATGACCTATAATATGGTGAAAATAACACCTCAAGATGAAGTTTATGGATATAATCCTTTCCTTATGTACCAAGAAACTTCTCATCTTCAAATCTTAAAATTAATGTTGGAGTGATTTATACAATTTTACTTAACAATCCCACTAAGAATCCTTCTTCTAGTAATCCTCCCCCTAACACCAATTTGGGGAATTATCCTACCAACACCAACCCACCTCCTGATAAAACTCAATTTTTAGCCCAAGTTGTCCAACAAATGAATGTAATGAAAAATTATAACACCAACCAAATGATGCAACTTTACCAACATCTAATCAACGTAGCTAATAAACCTATAATTATGCATCTTCAAGTTAATCCCAATTTCATTTCTCCACCTCTTCAGGATGTCTTAGGAAGTTTTATTCCTTAACCCATAATGAATAACAAGATGCTTTAAACCATTCAAAATGAGCCTTTATCTCCTTTCATTGTATCCATATTGGTAACATATCTCCAACTAGAAATTATGATGGGACTAAAGACCCTGCCTCATTTCTCAAAGACTTTACAAACCTTTAAAAAGAGTGGATCTAAACTAATACCTTCACCATAACTAAACTCTTAGTGAAAAATTTTGCTAGAAATGTATTAAAATGGTATAATCAACTTCCCCAACATTCCATTTAGAAACTTGAAGATTTCGTTAATCCTTTGGTTAAATTGTTTCAACATAATGATCTTCCCAAAAATTATCTTATCCATTTCATCAATGCTAAGTAATATCCCACTACATCAACTCATGATTTTATTAAAATATGTAAATCTTTGGACCATAAATTCAGCCATTAAATGATTAATAAAAACTTATTCAAACTCTTTATCACTACTTTGACTCCCACTCTCTAATATAAGGTTCAAACCTTTGCTTCCCAAATGCTTAATGAATCTATTGATCAAGCTAAATTTTAATACTTATTTATGAAGCAATTCAAACCCAATCCTAAAATTCTTAAAGGATATTTCTAAGCATATAATGATATCACTAGTAATACTCTATAAACCAAACTAGGAGTTTCTAAAAATGTTATTCCTTCACCTTCTCATACACCTATTTCAGTTTAATAAATGAAATTATTTTTACCACCCTCAAAACATTTCATCTATCCTAATGATCTTCCTAAGTGGTATGACCCCAATCTACTTTGTTATTTCTATGATGACATTGGGCATTCTCATGAATATTGTAGAGGGCTCACTAAATTTTTTGTCTCCTATATGCTTGGTGATTTATTTAATCATGAATCTATGATCAATCTTTGTCATCAATAATACACCACTAATTTTTAAAAATGACAAAATTCCAAAGATTCTACTTCAAATAACCAAAAATATTCTTCCAATAATCAATCAAATACCAAGGATGTTTATGACAAATATTTTAACAATTATTAATATATCAACACTACTAAGGTCAATTATCATTGTAATTCGGCTCATAAAAATCCACTTACCAAGCCTAAGAAGTCATATTTTTAGGAATAACTTCTTAAATATACTACCACTACTTATGTTGATTCAGAATCCTAAGAGGAACCATCTCCTCCTTCTAATCCTCCAACTTCAATTATTCCTCCAAAGTTTACTTTACCTCCTAAAACTTGTGTTATCTCTTCTAAGTCATATTAGAATTTTCTTGAAGAACTCAACTATATGCATTGTAATATTCCACTTATGGAGTTGGTTTGTACTTCTCCCTATCATCATAAATTCCTTATGTAAAAACTCTAATAAATTAAAGATCCTTATTCCTTAAATGAAGAACCACCTTCTATTGAATCTCATCCTACCAACATAAATACCATTAAAACTATGTGTCTTTCTTCCAAGCCCTCTATTGAATTATTTGAAGAGGAAATGATCAATGATGAAATTATCTTTCATGTTGATGATCCACCACTTTTTATAAAAGTATCCATTAATACCACTCTTATCCGTAAAGTTATAGTTGATGAAGGTTCTTGTATTAATGTGACAACTTTATGGCTCATCTAGAAACTCAATTATAAAAAAGATCATTTCAAGAAAACCCATCTTAATTATCATGGTTTTTATAAGAATAATCAAAAGCCACTTGGTTGTATTTTGATTATATTAACCATTATGACTAAGACTATTTTGAACCAAGATTATGGTCTTTTATTTACCATTATCTTATAACATACTCCTTAGTCATCCATGGACTCATTGAATAAGGCCATTAATTCTTATGGTAACTAATGTATGAAATTACGAGGCTTTTTTCAAAAACTAGATTGATGATAGGGTCACTCTGCATGGCATCACAGTGAATCTAACAGAGGAATTTATAGTAGAGGTTACGGGGCTGCCTTTGGAGGGATTAAAATTCTCCAAGCAGACTAGCATTTCAAATGAGGCCTTTTGTAAATTCCCTAAGATGGATGTAGAAGAGCAGAAGCTAGTTAAGAATGGGGATTTCTATGAACTGGAACAGATTAAGGGTATATGGAGGGATGTCTTATGCTGTATTAGGGAGTACTTCATCCTCGATGGAAGAAGAAAGAGAGTCCACAAATTCCACTTTATATTCCTAAATCATTTCAGACACAAAGTAAGGATTTCCTTTCCCTTTTATCTGCGTTTCTCTTTGGTCCAAAGTTTATTCACTCATAGGAAGAAGGAAACACGTCATATTTTGCATGAAGGATTAATTCTGATAATCAAAGGCTACTGCAAGAACAAGGCCATGGTTAAGAACCCTTTCCTAGGGAAAAACAAGGAATCACAGAGTAACAAGAGTGAAATTGTTAAAGGGAAAGATAAAATCAAAATCAAGCCCCCTAGTGTCAAGAATCAGAATGTTGACAAGGACACAGAGTGGGAGAGAACTGATAAGTCTGGGGAGGAAAGCTTGGAGGAAGAGGGAGGAATAGAAAGTAGGAATACAAGTTCCAATGAGGAAGAAGAAGTTCAAGAGAAGAATGAGAAAGAAGGAGTCAACATAGGGGAGGAGTCTGAAAGTAGTGAAGATGATTCTGAGGAAAACCAACAAGTGTCTAAGGATGGTAAAGTCCTGGATGACCCTATTGAGGACCCTATTTCAATAAATGAAAGGGAAAACACAGTATAGGCTGACAACCAAGAAATGGACCTAGAAGTTCAAGCTGAAATGAAGGAACATAATCAAAGGGGTAGAGAGGATCACTTTGAAGAAGGCGGGGAACAGTCCTAATAAGAAGATAGAAGAGTGGAGTGATAAAAGGCAGAATGATGGAAGGCACACACCTATGAGATGGATTAATTGCAAAGTAGAGGCTATCCTCCAACATGATTCATGGATGTTTAAGGAGATAATAGATCTCAAAAGGAAAGTGGAAATTATGGAAGACAACCAGAAGGCAGTTTGGAACAAAATCAATAATATGGAAAAACAGATGAGAGACATCCCCACCAAGCTCAAAGACTATGAGAACAACCTAAGGGAACTCATCAAGGAGAGTAGAATGAAAATGGAGGAAGTTACATCCAACATATGTGCTACAGCTATTAATATTGGAAAAAGAGCTAATGAGGAGATCAAATCCTTGGAGGGGCCTAGCAAAAGGACAAGACAGAGCTTAAGAAAGAAAGCTATGCAAGAGGGAGCCATGTCACCAGCAACTGCCATTCAAGATACTATTGTGAAAGGTAAGGAAGCAGTGAAAATGATTTTGGAACTAGAAGAATAGTCTGGTTCTTCTAGTTGGTTGTGTTGTCTGGTCATGTTTCCTAGTTTTTTGTAATCTTTTGACTATGGTGTGGCCAAGTCTTTGTAAAACTTGGGTTTTGACTTGTGGTCTTTTAGGTGGTTTTAGGTCCATATAAAACTTGATTTTACTACTTCTCTATAGTAGGTTTTAGGTTTTGCCTGTGGTCATAAATGCTTCATCTTTCTTTCTTGTACCAGGGTTTCGGGGTCCCTTTAAAGCCTGTTTTTACCTTAATCTAAAACTAATGTATGAAATTATTACATAATGAAAAATAGTATAATAATGAATTTATCCCAACCCATGGAGTATTCAATTTCCTAATCCTAAATCACAATATCATATTCCTACCATTCCTAAAATAAATAGTGTTCCTTTATCTTAATTCATCAACATGAATCTTGATTTACAAGTTACTCTTACAAACTCTAATGATGATGAGACCAATGATTTAAAACATACTTTTAATACTACCAATTTACCTACCTAAATTTTGAAATGGATTCTTCCTTCTCTATTACCCAAGGATCATATTTTTCCTCTTATTAATGAAATTACCAATTTACCCCTCCATGCATTACTCAGGATCCTTCTTTACTTGAAGATGCCTTCACTTGTAATGATTTGTAGTGGACAAATTATTTCAATATCCTCTCATCATGTCTCCTCATACATTTAGTAACATTATGATTTCACCCTCTAAAACTCCTCCTAATTCTTAAGCATTTACAAATTTTCCAACATATGATGAGAACTATATAATGGCCCAAGCTTAATCTAGAGACTTGGGTGTCAAACATTATCAAAAAACATTAGCCCAAATTCATGATTTTAATTAAGATGTTCATACCATTTATATGGGTCATAATTTATAACCTAAGGGTCATGTGCATCCTGTTAATCCTCCTCTTATCAATACTCCTTAGGTGGTAGAACAAATTATGCCTTCTAAACCTCCAAACATTTCTACATCTCTTTTACCACATATCAATCAAATCATTACATTTGATCCTTCTCCCATCACTAAACCCAATGATATTCCAAATCCTTTTAATCCATTTATTTTTTACTCTCTAAAAATTACACTAGATGCCATGGCAATCAATGTTTATTAGATACATTTTGAGTATGATCACCATGGAAATCAAATTATAGATCTTGAAGTAGATGTCACATATTATGGTCCTCTTCCTACCTTTCCTAGTCAAAAATATATCCTTGAGTTACTTTATGCCCAATAAACTCAACTTCCTTAGTAGCATCATAAACTTGGAAATTTATAAACTAAAACTCCTTATTTCAACAACTTTGTTTCTAGCATTGATCCTAAAAAAATCTAATTTGTGCCTTACCCAATGAACCATACCACTTTTAAAATGGCAATGCCATGCTTATTGAAAAAACCACTCACATCAAATATGGTACTCCATCTTTTCCTTGACCAATTACTATCTTTAATGAACTCTCACCTACTAAACATGATAATTTTAGCTTACTCTTTGATAAATATCATGAGGATTTCACTTGGTCCTATGAGTACATGCTTGGAATTTACCCTAGCATCATGGTGAATAACATCATTAATTATCCTGATGCCAAACATGTATGTCAAAAGTACAAAAAAATTACACCTAAAGTTTCCACTTTATGTCATAAGGAAATCATCAAATTACTTGATGCTATATTTATCAAACTTTTGGATTATTATGAATGGGTTTCCAACATTGTCCTCATTCAGAAGAAAGTCACTATGGTCATTCACATTTCTATTTATTTTTACAATCTTAATTTTTCTTGTCCTAAGGACAACTTCCTTTTACCTTTAATAGATGTCATTGTTAAATCCATGACTGGTTATGAAATGTTATCTCTTATGGATGGCTTCTTGGGATACAATAAGATTCATATCACTCCTGAAGATTAACATAAGACTACTTTCACTATGGAATGGGGCTCCTATTGCTATGTCAATATGACCTTTGGTCTTAAGAATGATAGAGACACTTACCAATGAGTGATGACTCACATCTTTCATGATATCATTCATAAAATGGTTAAAACCTATGTGGATGATCCCATTTTTAAATATAAACATCATAAGAATCATCTTTCTAATCTTGATATCATCTTTGACCATCTCCTTAAATATAAATTTAGCCTTAATCCTTACAAATGTGTCTTTGGAGTCACATATGGAAAATTTTAAGGATTCTTAGTCTCTCTCTATGGCATCGATGTTGACCCTACCAAAATTAGTGGCATCATCAACATGCCAATTCCTCATTCTATTTTAGACATTTATACATATTTAGGAAATCTTGGGGTAATTAGATGATTCATACCCAAAATGGCATATCAAATTCATTCTATCAATTACCTTCTCAAGAAAGATACTACTTTAGAATGGACATATCCATGTCAAAAATCCTTTGATAAAATGAAAGAGTAATTACTACATCCACCAACACTTCATCCTCCTTCCAATGAAAAACCTTTGATTTAATATAATTCTTCCACACATAGTGTAGTTAGGGAAAAATTTTCCCAACAAGATGATATGGGAATAGAGTATGTTATCTACTACATTATTTGAGGCCTCATCGATTATGAAACACATTATACCAAAATTGAGTGTGATTGCCTCACTATCTATTTTGCAGTTAAAAAGATTTACCATTATATTTTTTACCAAACTACTTATGTCATTGTTCATTCTGACCTCCATCATTTCTTCTCTAAATCATTTCTTCCTAGAGATATAATTGATAAATGGATGGTCTTATTTATGGAATTTGATCTCTGCATCATCACTCAAAAAGTTGTCAAAGGACAAATCATAGTTAATCAACTTGTTATATCTCCCATACTAGCCACTTCTTATCTTCAAGATAATCTTATAGATGATAATATCCTTTACATCTAAGGTCTTAATCAATATATTTCTCTCAAAGATTATTTTCATAGCTTTACCATAGATCTTGAAGCCAATAATCTTAATAAATACACTACTCCCTTTGGTACTACTAAACCAAAAGTAGTTATCGAGGAGCTTCAAAAAATTAATGTTGACTTACATGAGGATACTTAGACCTTTCAATTTGATGGTGTTAAATTAATTTAAGGAGTTAGGGTGGGTTTTATTGTCACAAGTCCTCTTGACAAGATCATTCCTTTAGTTTTTCACTTTACCTTTAATGTCACCAATAATATGGCCAAGTACAAAGCTCTCATTTTAGGTAGGAGAACTACTCTTGATTTTGACATTCAATACCTTCATGATTTAGATTATTCTAAACTCATTTTACACCAAGTTAGTGGTGATTATCAATGTAAAAGTGAGAACCTCATCACATATCATCAAATTACAACCACTCTTGCTAAGGATTTCATCTCTTTCACTATTGAACCTATTCTTAGAGATAAAAATTCCATTGCTAATTCTTTCTTCTTTAGCATCTCTCTTCATCCACAATAAGTCCTTTTTGTTCCTATTTTTTTATACAAATAAGAAAATATCTATCCTCTACTCAACCATCAAATTCACTTATCTATCAATCAAGGTTATTACCATTTGGTAAAGCCTATGATACCAAGACATCAATCAATTCTGAGAACATCAAACTTATCCTCCTAATTTAGACTCCTATGAAAAACCATGTATTCATAAACAAGATTTAAGTATGTATTTTGTCACAACATCCTTCATTATCATAATGCTAAAGGTACATTACTCTATTTAGTTATGAAAGATGAGGTCCTTCCTCTTCTTAAACAAGCACATGTGGGAATTTGTGATGGCCACTATAGCAGACATGATATAACCCATAAATGCCTATGTATGAGTTACTTTTGGCATACTCTTGAAAAGGATGTAATCAAATATGTTAAAAATACATTCCTTGTTAACTTCATGATGATCTAATCCATTAACCTTCAGCTGAACTTCAAAATATTGAATCTCCTTAGCCATTTTCTACATAGGGACTTGATCTCATTGATAAAATAACTCACTCCTAAGATGGGCATGTCTTTATCATCACTACTACCAAATATTTTACCAAATGGGTAGAAGCTATGCCCCTTGTTAACATCATTGGTCTTACTATTTCCAAATTTATTCTTCATAAAATCATTTTCCAATTTGGTTCTCCCCATACAATCATTTAATAAAATGGTGGTAATTTTAAAATCAAATATGTTAAACTACTTTGCACTAAATTCAAGATCAATCACAAATTTTACATGCCTTATCATCCATAATGCAATGGCCAAGCTGGGGCCACTAATAAGATTCTCAATTTTTTTTTCCAAAATACAATTCATGAAACTCACATGGATTAGCATCTTCATATTTACCCTACACTTTGGGCTTATCAGACTAGCATATGTACTATCACTGGGGCAACTCCATTATCACTAGTTTATGGTTCTGAGTCAGTTCTTCTTTTAGAATCTGATCTTCCCTCTCTTTTTATATCTCTTCATGGTATTATTCTTGATGAATAATTACATGAATCTCATCTTCATGCCCTTGATCTACTTGATTAATGTCATCTTTCCACCTTACAACATAACCACTAATACAAGGCTTACATTTCTAGACAACATAAAAAACATGTTAAAGTCCATACATTTAATGTTGATGATCTTGTCCTTAAATTAGACTACACCCACAACAAAGAAGGTAAATATGCCCAAAAATGGTGGGGCCTATATTTATTCAAAGATATTTTTGGTCCAAGGACCTACCATATTCAAACTAATGAGGGCCATGTTTTCAAAGAGCCCACTGATGCATAGTTTCTCAAAAAGTATTTTTCCTAAACAATTTTTTTCATGATTTCTATCTACATCTATATAACACTTTTTGTAGGTTATTTACATGGGTCTCTCCCTCTTCAAAAATTTACTTCCTTTCACAAAAATTTAGTCTTCCCTTTTGGTCTTTTGGTTACTTGATGTACCATAGTCTTCTTTATCTTCTTATATTTACTCTTTTTGACACCCCTTGGGTTTTTCTTTTGTGATTTGCATTATAAGACCATGGATAGGACCCTACATACCTCACAAAAATACCATCATTTTTTCTTACCTCATTTTATATTTCACTTATGTGTTGGCACCCTTTGGGTTTCCCTTCTACAAAATTGCAGTGTAAGACCATGGATATGACCTGACCCTCCTCATAAAATTACCATCTTATCATTCCTTTTATAAGAAAATTTTATTTGATCCTTATTCTCAAACTTTAGCTTTTTCTTCCTTTTTTAGATAGAATTTGTACAACAATATATGTTAACATGTTTTCCTTTATTTGCCTCATTTTTATGATAAGGAATCACACATTTACTATCATTATATCCCTTTTTACCCTTTGTCACATTTTTTAATATTTAAATCAATTCAAATTGTTCTATGTATCATTCCTCTTTATTTCCATTTGCTTTCACTCTATAATGGATAAAACAAGGTCAAATTCAAGATAACACTTTTATTTCACCTATATTTATGAGACTCTTAGACCCCATTCTCTTTGAAGTTATCTTTCTTATCAACCAAGTCCAAAGTATTTAAATGAAAGTCATCTTTAGCACCCATGTTTGGTTTTCCAAATCCATATGGAGGAGTAATAGAAAAATCCATCAATAAAGTTAAAAGCTAAATCATTTTAATAAAAAGGTAACATACCAATCTTAAAAATTCAAATCACACCAAAATATGTTATTTCAAGCACATCTCCTATCTCTAATCAAATATCAAATTCCACAATTGGCCTCACATAGAGTCGAGGTCCTTTAGGGTTAGGTAGGCTAGTAAATTGGAATAAGGGATTTCAATAGACTCTATGTTACTACCTACTTTCTCATGCAATTACCCAATCTTCACCATAAACTGACTACTTTATAAGGGGTCTTGAGTGATGGGGAACACTTGTGGGAAGGTAGGTCCATTTTAATTTTCATGAATATAGCCTTCATGGGATGATTTATATACTTCATTTATTGATCTAAGACTTGTTTAACTAAGATAAGTTCTTTAGAGTCCTTAAAGTCAATAGTCCTCTTGTTTTGACAAACCTAATTTGAGTGTCTTGACTTTGATAAAGAGTTCCTCTACCTTTGTTTTTCCTTCATTATCCCCTCCACCCATTTCATTTACCCCTAGATATGAAAATTTCTATTCCAAATCTATTTTCCCTTATTCTTTAATTGCTTTTTCTTCATCTCTTAAAAACATGATAACACTACTTTGTTTTAGTTTTATCTATCTTTAGAGAGAAACAACATGTTTGAGAAACTATGGAATCTTATTTATTTTTTCACCATAAATTTACATTTATAAAGTTATCTTACTTTAATTTTACCAATTATCATTATTTTACTATCTTGATATTATGAACACTTGAGTTCATACCCATTTTTCCATTATTGAGTGAGGTTAGCTTGTTACTTCTCATTCGACAATGTTGTATTCCCTTTTATGCACCTTTATCCATTATTGAGTGAGATATGGATTGTTAATACTCACTCATTAATGTTATTTTACCATTTTTTTCTTCCTTTTATTGATGTTTTATTACCATCTTGTTTGAAATGTAGCCTTGGTTTGACTTGGTGAGTTTGCCTATCTTACATAAGGATAGCTTGTTTGAGTTTTTCAATCTTTAATAGCCTTGGATTTTTGGTTACCCAATTTACTCTTGTTATTTTACTTGGTCATTTTGTTTAACATAACACTCATCACCCAAACTTTCCAAATTTTTCAAGTAAATCTCATCCTCATAACACTAGCTATCTTGGCTTTTCTTGAATTTTTTTTCTCTTTAGTTTTATATTTTTAGGTTTGCTGAAAGTAGTATCTACACCCTACATAATCAAAAATAAAAACATAATAGAAAACCATTCCATGATAAATTTAATTCAAGGTAGTCATTGAATTTTTTTCCCTTTTAGTCATTTAATTTTAGTTATTTTATGATTTAAAATATTGTAACTTTTTTTAGCATTAGCATTATGTGTTACTATGTTCTTTATCAAAGCACCATCCCCTATTGCACCTTAGTGACATGTGATGATATTTGAGTGGGGCATATGTATACACATAATATTTTCAAATTTTATCAAATACTAATGCTTTACATCTTACAATAACCCATCGAGACTCAAACTCTCTGAGTGCATGCCTTAAGGGGTGCACTGGGAAAGGGGTAGGTAGACCTTTGGTGCTTCACAATATTTTTGTCCCTTATTAACACATTATTATCAATCCAACCAGATCTTAAAACAATTACATAAGATATTACTCCTCAATTTCACACTCTAGTCTTTTCCTCTTTCCATCCCTCTTTTCCTCACCTTGATCCCCTTTCACCAGTTAACTGTACTAGGTCAGCTAGGTTGACGCTGTATATTTTTTATCCTCTGATTATTGTACAAGGTTAAATGGGTCAACCATGTACTATTTTTGGGTATTTTCACTTAAGACTTTCATTACCCTTCAACCAACCTAGCTTGGGACATAGTGATTTATCTTCCAAATACATATAAGGTTGATTAGGTTAACCCTATGCAACTGATATATTTAGAAGGATTTAGGGTGAGATATACCTATAAATAAAATATCACTTCATCATTATTTAAAAATTCAATAAAGAGTTATTATTTTATCATGCTTATTTATAATCTTCTCTTCCACCATTCTACTTGAGGAGTCTTAGCTTATGGTTTCTACTTGGAGAATATAGTCTTATGGATAAGTCTTGGATGTTTTGGCATTTCTTAGTTATCCCTAAAAACCACAAAAACCTATTACCAAGCCTCTTTGGCTAAGGGAGAGATTGAGTCTTGATAGATTTACATTCAAGTAAGTATATCCTAACTTTTTTCTCCTCTCTTTAGTAGATAAAAGTAGCATAAGTATTGGCTAAAATAATATTACTCTTCATATTCCATGTATTAGGGTCTTACTCATACTTAACTTAATTGATATTCTCATTTACATGTTTTGATTTATTTACTACCCCCTCATATTGTGCCATAAGCTTTGGTGTGCTCTAGATTAGATTTACTTTATTTTTATTTGAATAGAGTGAATATTAAACCTAGGAATATTTTAGGGTTGTTGCATGATTGTGTTAGATTGTAAGCTTTGGAACCCTTCCTAGCATGGTGTGTTGTGACAAGTTATCCCCTAATCAGGTCTAACAAATCCCTATATTGGTCATGCTCCTACTTAAGAAATGTATTCCCAATTAAAACTGTAGTTATGCTCTATCTTCTCTGAGTTAGGATTGATTTATAGACATGATGCATTTATGATTGTTTACAATACCAATCACTTAGTAAAGGGGATTGCCTATTTTTTACCCTTTTGTGGTGAATGAGCCTTAGTAATCTTGGTAATTAACTATTTGGTTATAGTTTTCTCTTGTTTAAAGTGATGCTCATATAGAATTATAGAAGTTATGATGAATTGATTAGAATGAATGTATTTAACACACTCATACACTATAGAGGGTAATTTTTAGATTTTATATATCTAATGTCTTCCCAATAACATATTAATTATATCTATGGAAGGTATAACTAAAAAGGTAATAGCCACATATGTGGGACTACATTGTACATGTAGGTCAATCTCATCAAAAACATTCTAGGAGGTCCCATCAAATGCTCTAATTAATCAAGTATAAAGATTCAAATTATTATGATTATAACCCAAGTGTATAAGTAATGTCATGGTGTAAACATTTTTTCATGCACCATTATCATTCATAACACTATGTATAGGTTGGTGATCAAAGAATGCTTGAATGCATAAATAATTAAGATCAGAGTCATCATCCTTAATATCATTGTCATCAAATGAAATAAAGGGTATCTAAGCCATAGGAGGTATATTTCATGTTTAAAAAATAATAATACCATATAATGGGTACCCACAATTTTATGGAGGAAGATGTGATTTATATGCCATTTACATTTTTGGTTCCATCTTAGAATGGTCCTATAAAGAATTGTTAATTATTTTCTATTTTTGGTGATCATTAGGTTATGAGACTAATTCCTTTGTAGGATCATCAAATTAAATATTTTTTTCATCAATAATATTAAGATCTTGGATCTTGTGTTTTTAGTTAAAATATCTATTTGTAGAATTCCATGGTCCCTGATGATAATCATAATAAACACATCATATCTTTTAGGTAGAGGTCTACTCATAACAACCTCTATATGATGAGGGAGAGATATAATATGACACTCTAATAAACACATGATTAATAAAGTTGGGGACTCAAGTTAATGGGTGAAATATCTTCTTGGTACATTGGGTAAAACAAGATGATCAGTTTGTTTTGAAATTGTATTAACCATGGTGGTTTTTTCTTTTTTAGGGTCAAGATGTTTTACCTTATAACTTGGTTTGATTGTAAATTTAGTACTAGATGTATATGTTACTATTTTATTTTCTACATACTTTATCTTATTGAATGATTTGGAAAACAATTCAGATGACAATTCGGGTGATGGGTCTACCCCAATTGATGGCAGAACTTCCAGGAGCCATAACTTTTGCACCGTAGCTCCAATTGACTCACCATTTGAATCGTTGTAAAGATAATAATTATGGGAACAATTAATTTCACCAATATTTAGGGATATGAATTTTTTTTACTTCCATTATTTACAACAATACATAAATTAAGGAATTACTATTTTTAAAAACTTACTATTTTTAGACTGCACTACTAAAATTGAAATTTGGGACACTTCCATTGGGTTTTATGGGGTAAAAATTCATAAATAATATATCAAAAACATCTCAAGATTTCACCCTAATTATTATCTTTCCAACGGTTCAAACGGTGAGTCAATTGGAGCTACGGTGCAAAAGTTATGGCTCCCAGAAGTTCTGCCATCAATTGGGGTAGACCCATCACCCGAATTGTCATCTGAATTGTTGTCCGGATCATTGAATTAAATAAGATTAATTTGATGGTCCCATAAAACATGTAATAATTCATATAAATATTTAAAATTATTAAAAATAATGGACTCATGTAAAGGAATAAGGAAACTTTGCTTGAATATGTCTTGAAAATCCTTATCTTCCATACGATTGTTCATTTTAGCTAGCATTGTCTTATATCTCAAGACACATTCATTGATAGGTTCAGTGGTTCCTTGTTTGATTTTGGAAATTTGAACATAATAAACATTTTAAAAATTATTAATGGAAAATTATGCTAAAAACTAGTCTGTAAGAGATTTGAATGCTTTCATAGATTAGAGAGGTAAATCATAAGACCACCACAAAGCATAGTCATTGAGGTTTCTTGGAAATAATTTGCTCAAAATTTTATCATTGGAGGCATAGCTAAGGCATGCCACATAAAAATATCAAAATTTTTGCTCATGATCACCTTTGCCATCATAGGATGGAAACTTAAGTGCAACAAAACTAGTTCGCATAAGGGTGTAAAGGTATCTTATGTGTAAGAGGGTTATGCAACATATTTTATGAATCAATAGCATGAAGTAATTTTAATTTTTTTTGTTCAATGTTTGTAACCTTGTACTCCAAGGTATTTATAACTTAAAGGAGTGTTTGAATTCTAGATCCACTAGGTTTTAGATTAGTAAGTTGAGTAGCCACCAAAGGGGATGTAAACATGGTTTGAGTAGTAATAGGAATTAAAACTAGTATTTATGTGTGAAACAATTGGTAATTCCATGGTAGATGTAGTGATAATATCTTTAGGAAACAAAGGTTTTAAAACATAAACTATGCCTCTATTAGATATAGGTGGATTGATAGGTATGGAATCAGTTATAGTACCTTATAGGGATTCATCATCACTAATTAAGGAAGTGTTGGCCATTTTGGCCCACATATAAATCTATTTTCTACTTCAAATTGATAAGTAGTGTCCCAGTTGATGAGTGGATTAAGTGGATTTTAAAGTTGGCTCAAATTTTACAAGTGGAGGGATCTAAGCAATTTTTTTATTGTGTTGAACAATTATAGGGATAGGTCCAAACGAAGCCAAAGTTCACACATCTTTAACTTTTGGGCTAAGTGTCAACATTTAAATTTCCTTTGGTAGAAGTGTTCCACACAAAACCCACATTAAAATTATAAGGTTTTTTTATTTACAAAGGTTTTGTTCCACTTAATTTGAATAAGTATTGGAATTATCTTGGGAGGAATTATTTCAATAGTTTTGTTTTGGCCTTTTCTTTAAGTATCAAGAATTGTTTCAGACATTTTATCCAAAATAATTTCCTCAAAGGGCCATTCTCTCGAAGACATCCTTTTCATTTTTTCCAAAGGGCACTTTTTGCAGTGAGGCATCTACTTCACTTTTTTTGAAAGGTAATTTTTAAAGTTTTGAAAGGTCATTATAGCAATAAGTGCCCCAAACAGTTTTCCTAATGGGTCTTTTCTTGGGAAAATTGTCCTTTGCAAAAGTCCTAAAGGATATCTTGCAAGCAAAGTGATCTGATTTAGAGGCTCTAATGGGAACTTTTCTAGAAAAGTGTCCTTCCCAAAAGGTCCAAAGAATTTTTTTTGAAGGAATATTCCAAGGTTCTAAAGGGAATTTCCAAAGGGCCGAAGGGCCATTCTAAGGACACAATTCTTTTGATTTTTGAAAGGTACTTTTCAAAGTTTTGAAATGTCCTTTTGGCAGCAAGTGCCCCAAACAATTTTCTTGAGGGGTCTTTTCTTTGGAAAATTATCCTTTTAAAAATTATCAAAGGATATCTTGCATGCAAAGTGATCCAATTTAGAGGTTTTGAAGGGAAATTTTATAGCAAAGTGTCATTCCCAAAAGGTCTAAATAATTATTTTTAAAGGACCATTCCAAGGTTCCAAAGGACATTTCCAAAGGGCTGAAGGGCCATTTTAAAGACACAATTCCTTTGAGAAAATTGTCTAAGATTTTTTATCAAAGGAAAATTTCTTCTAGAGATTTTGTCTTGAAGAAAAAGACTAAGGCAGAATTCTTTCAAACATTTTATTCAAAAGAATTATTTAGAGAAAAGTATCCTATGCACTTCTTCCAAAGGGTACTTTTATTCAATTAAACAGTCTATTTCAAGGTTTCCAAAGGGTATATTTTATTTCTGAAGGGTACTTTTCAAAAGTTTGAATGGTTAGATCCTTCCCCAAAGTATCCTCCACATTTTCTCTAAAGGGCCTTTCTACAACAAGGTGGACCAAGTCAAATTTTTGAAGGGCACTTTTCAAAGGGCAAAGGACCAAGACATGGATTCTTTCAGACATTTTGTCTGAGATGGAGATCTTGAGAGAATTTATCAAATTTAGAGACAAAGAAAATAAATTCCTTTGGAAAAAGTGTATCACATAAAGCTTGAAGGAATTATGTAGTAAAAATTTCAAACATAATAGCCATTTTATTTTAAAAGGTCCTGGGTAGGCCTATAGATGTCAAATTCAAACCCCTCTAACTAGTTATTTAGATTTGAAAATCAAGAGATGTTTATGTTAACATCAAGTTTAATCTTGAACAAAGTATGTCCTTTTGAGCTTAAATTTGATGGTCACATGACCATCAATGATGGTCATGTGACCATCAATGATGGTCATGTGAACATCAAATGATGTCCCATAGAACATCAATTTTAAGATCATTAAAGTATCCATAAGGTTCCAAATAATAGGTCTCAACAAGATCAATGGTCCTTTCTCAATCATGCATCTTAATCTAATGGTGCAAAATGAGTCAAATAGTTAAAGAGATTGAGGAGTCAACACATGGAACAAGCATATGTAACTATAGATTGATAAAAGGATCCTAAGGATTAACATGCATTTGACATGTGGCATAAGTAGCAACAAGGTTGATAATTCAAAGGTAGAGTTGATGGTTCATATTTGTTCAGACTTAGAAAATCCAATAGAGCAATCTAAGTTAAAAGAGTTAGTGAATATTAAGAGAAAAGGCACAATGGACAGTGGCACAAGTGCATTCAACTAGTAGAAGATCGATGGATCATGGGTATCCATGCTTAAGTAGATCAACAATGTGAATCAATGATCTAGGTTGGTTTTTGATGAATAATCAAAACAAAAGAGAGCCCAAGTGACTTAGGCAAAGGTCAAAGAGTTGATTTTAGACTAAGAAAATCAAGCATGATGAAACTAAGCTCAAGTATGATTTAGTTGATTTAGGAGTAGATATTTTGGGATTAGATAGTGTCATGAGGAGAACGTAGAGGTAGACATGTAGACTTTAATGACCTTCCTCAAAGCTAGCTGCATGAAATCAACCTTTCTCCCCACTTGGGTATGCAATAATAAACTAGTCATAAGCAATTTTGCATCAAAATAAATGAAAATGGCTTGATCCCATAATTACAGCTATCATGGAACATTACAAAGAATATATTGTAATGATGTAATAGACTAGGGTGACCTAGATCAATCAAATGGTCTAAATGAGCATTTTTTAGAAGTAATTGTAACAAATTTTAAGATGTATTTGAATTCATTTTATTCTATTTTGATCACCAAAACTCGATCTCTCTTGCTTCCATTGTACTTTAAATATAGCTTTTGAGCTATTATTCTAGATCCCTAAGGTTGGTATGACTAGACTCTATTAGAATTGTATTCAACACCTTTTAGAGTAGTAAATAGAGTATTTTGCAGTCATTTTTGCTAATCTATATTTAGTGTTTTGTGTTTGTTTAATATGTAACTATGAATGCTATCTTTCTTTTGTATGTCCAAACTCAACCTAGGTGCTATAAATCTTCTTTACAAGTCGTATAGTGTGTTTTAACATTGATCTCTCAAGGATATAGTGGATACCCAAACTTAAGTGTCTTTAACCAGACCTTATTTTCACTGCTCACTAATTTGAGCATGTCAAATAGACCTCTATATGAAATACATTTTCAAATAAATCATAGTGAGAATTACATTATTTTCATATTCCATTAGTGTGTTAAGAAGTTCAAGCCTAAGAGTGGGTCTATTAAATTATTGGTGTATCACCACAACTTATAATAGTTTTCATTTTATGCAATATCTTAACTCTCTTCACCCTAACCAGTTTTAGGTTTCAAAAATATAGTTCTAAATTTAAAAAATTTGAGGAACTAGTCTCGTAAAATATCCTAGAGGTTTAGTCTAGTTACAGGCAACCCATAACCTTAGATCATTCCCATATTAGTATAGGTTTGGAATTAGGACTTGAATACTCCTTTTAGCTAGGGTACAACTTGTTGAGTTCTAAAATTTTTGGCACGCTTGGTGGGACCACTAATATTACATATCTAAGTATAGTAGTAATTTTTACAATTTCATTTTGAGGCTTACATAATATTATATTCCCCCCAGAGTTATCATAAGATCCTCCAAAAAAAGGAAGGGAATAGATTTGTTTGAGCTACCTTTATAATCACCAAAGAAAAAAAAGGCCCCTCAGCCAAAGCCTACACCTACCCCTCTTATTCCACCTATTTTTGCCTAAAATCCTCTTGTTCAAACAAATATTATTTATCTAAACACTATTATAAATCCCATACCTTAAATGGTCATTCCTAAGAGGCAAGACTTTATCTCATTGAATGGTGGCAACCCTCTAAATCTCACTCAATGAGATGATATTCTAGTCTCAGATTTAAAGGCTCTAGCCTATTATACAAGAGAAAATCCAATTAATCCTATAGACCATATTACTGATATTGCTAACCTTTGTTTAGTGCATCATATAAATCAAGAAAATGTAGCAATGAGGTTGTTAGTAACCTCTCTCAAATGGAAAACACTCTAGTGGTATAGATGTTTGCCCCCTACATAAATCAATAGTTGGGATGAGTTTGGAGAGGTCATATGTAAGAACTCTGAAGATAAGTTTGATCATATTTCACTTGTGGAATAAATCACAACAATCAAGATTTTTCCTAATGATTTCATGGTGGATTTCAACTACAGATTACAAAAGACTTGGGACAAAATTCCTATGCTAATAAAGCTGATGACCAACTATGCTTTTATATACTATTTGGAGGCTCTCAACTTAGATGTAGCTTTAATGAGTCAATCCATGGGAGGGAATACCCTACATATAGATTTTGAAGTAGTAATTAAGGATGAAAATTACCTCATACAAGAAGGCAAGTTGGCTCCAAGGCCACCAATGCCTCTCTTTTTAGAAATACATCTTCCTACTCCAACTATCACTCCAATTCCAGAATTAACAAAGTTTTATCAAATAGAAGGTGAACAAACTGATAGACTAGGGAACACAGAGAGTCTCTTCAAATCTAGAAAAAAAAATTTAGTTACAATGGAGAGGCAACATGCTCTATCATACAAGCCATACCAAAATAATAATAATAAATTTTAGTATAATAAGCCACCCTGTCAAACTAATCAACAAGGATAAAGGTAGAAGCCTTAGTCAAGGAAATACAATCCCAATGCTCTGAGTAATTCCATAGCTTTTGTGCTAACTTAGAACTATGCCTAAGAATGTTCATGGTAGTTAGAGAGATAGTCCAATGAGATGGAAATGACCACTACTAGAAATATGTATCAATACCCTAATTGGTGGCATACTCCTTCATTTTAGATTCATAACATGATGCCTCCTCTACCAAAAGCCCTCTAAGTGAGTAAAGGCAACATATCTACCATTTAAAATCAAAATATCAAATCTAACAATAAGAGAGCATTAATATATCACCTGATGATACCACATTCATGAATTTACAAGAAAGGGAATATGTGT
Source organism: Torreya grandis (assembly GCA_037957365.1). Taxonomy (NCBI): domain Eukaryota; kingdom Viridiplantae; phylum Streptophyta; class Pinopsida; order Cupressales; family Taxaceae; genus Torreya; species Torreya grandis. Next base: position 891,852 of record JARHVA010005053.1, on the reverse strand, counting down.
TTGAATATGTATCAACTAGTATGGGACAAGCTTCACAAAGGATAAATGAATAATTTATAGCTCAGTTAAGAGCTAAGAAAATGATGTTAGAGGACAACTTTAGGAAACCTAAGTCTTATACATCACCTCTTTAGACTAGTCAAAAACCCACTTCTTTAAATGTATTTGTCAAATCTCCTAAAAATCAACAAGTGCCCCAATCCCATGGACAACAATAGAAGTCCTATTTCATTCCTCATGTTACTTAAATATTGATTGATGACTCTACCTCCAAAGGGAAGTATAAAGGTACCAATATTCTTTTTAATATTATGAATCATATAAATAATGCTAATATAACTATGTCCATGTATGATTATCTATCTTTCCTTAGGTAAGAGGATATTTTCCATCAAGAGCTTTCTAAAATTTCTCTAGTGAAAAAAATGGCTGATAAAGTGAACACTATTTTCATCAATAATAATAAACCTAATTTAGCACCTAGACAAGTTCCCAATCAATTTACAAGAAAAATCCAACCTCAAAATGTTGTCCCTCCTCCTAAGGTTGTAAATCCTCCCCCATTTTATCTATCAATCATCATAGCGAATTTTTTGGTACATAATTTCATGATTAACTCATGTGTTTCAACCTTAGTGATGCTTAACGCCATAAAAGACAAGTTTGGGCTCAACTATATGCCTAATGAGAAGTGTTTGATTCAATTAGATGGATCCCCTACGAAGGTAGTAGGCATATTGAAGGATCTTCAGATCACCTTGGCTACATGTCCAAATTGTATCATTACTCAGGATGTGATGGTGGTAGACTTACCACGATAATTTTCCCTATGCTTGTCTAGGGACTTTACTACTAATATTAGGGGATATTTGTCATTTGATTAGTCATACATGGTTTTTAGAACCAGGTATGGGACCAAAGTTACCATAAATTATGATCTTATATCCAAGCTCCACTTAGAGCCCTACATGCCTAATCTTGTAAATGCCAATTGTGCCATTTTTGAGAAGGCTGAAGAGGTTATTGAACAATAATCTCATAGTCATATAGAAGGTATCTTAGATGTATATTTGGATGAGTAAGAAGCTGATAACCATGGATTTGATCCATACAACATCATTAAAGAGATAGACTTGGGAGTATATTGTATGCATGAGGAAGGTGTTGTAATACCTTCCTTAACTAACACTGCCCAAGAAAAAGACAATATATGGACTTTGTTATTTGATGGATCAAGGTAAAATAATGGAAGAAAAGTGGGATCCATGTTGGTTTCACCCTCAGGTCAAAATTTACATTCTATCACAAGACTCTAATTTAGTTACACCTCAAATATAGCTAAATATGAAGCTCTTTTTCATGGTTTACAAGAAGCAAGGAAAAGAGGTATCTAGGTCCTCAAGGTGAAGGGTGATAGTGAACATGTAGTGTAACAAGTGAGAGGCATAAGTGAAATAAAGAGTTACCATCTAAAATATTATAATCATTGGGTATGGGAACTCATGGAATATTTCTTAGCATTTGATATCTAGTCCATATAAAGAGAAGCAAACCATCATGTAGACATGATTGCTTTTATTAGTGCCCAATATGAGACAATAGAAGGAGTAAAAGGTAGACAAGGATAATATAAGGTCAATATTATATGCAAACAATCTATACTTGATAATGAGGTGAGTTAGAAAGTATTTGACAATGATGATCAATTCATATGTTTTCTAATACAATAAGTAGAGTTCTACTGTAGGAACCAAGACAAGTTATAGAATCAATATGATGATCAAATAGTAAATCTAAGATCAAACAAGCTTCCTAAAGGACTTGTGACATTGGAGATCATCTTCAATGAAAATGACCAAGTAAGAAAAGGGAAGTCATTCATCTAAGCTAAAGAGGAACACTATGAAAGGGTAGATATCTTTAAGGGTAGGTAGTTGAACCTGGGAAAGGTTAATACAACATAAGAAAGAGTTGCATTTGTTGCATTGTGCCAATATTTTTCTAATATTTTTTATTGGGAGTATAAAGACTTCAAGGGATTTGACCCCAAGCTTGCATAACACACCATTGAATTAGAAAGTAATGTTAATCCAGTCAAGAAAATATAGAGGCCTATTAACCCAAGAGTGGAGGATATCATGAGAATAAAACTCTATAAATTGATTAAATCCAAGATAATATTTCCAATTAAACATTCCTCTTGGGTGGTAAACCTTTTACCAGTGAGAAAAAAGAATGGAGAGATTCAGTTATGTGTTGACTTTAGGGACCTCAATAAGGTGTCCCTAAAGGACCATTACCCACTACCCTCCATGGATCACATTTTATAAAAGGTGGTAGGTTCTCAAAGGTTCTCATTGCTTGGTGGATATTCCATCTATAGTCAGATCATGGTGAAAGAAGAAGATAGGCATAAGACTACCTTCATTATAAAATGGGGTACCTATGCATATTGTAAAATGCATTTTGGACTCTCCAATGTTGGAGCCACTTTCCAAAGAGCAATGGGTGTTAATTTTCATGGAATTTTAAATGATATGGTTTTAATTTACTTTGATGATATAATAGTCTTCTCAGAAGACCCTAATAATCATCTAACACATTTAAGATCTATTTTTGATAGATGCAGATAATGTAGAGTTTCTTTGAATATGAAGAAATGCATTTTTTTAGTACACAAGGGAATAATTTTGGGATATGTGGTGTATGAAGATAGATATCTATTGATTTTGAAAGGATAGAGGTAATCCTTGCTCTATCATTACCTAAACACAAGAAAGGGTTGTAGAGTTTCTTGGGAAAGATCAACTTCATCAGGAGGTTCATTCTACAATTTACAGATATGGTCAAGCCACTCATATTCTAAGAAAAGGCAAAGAGTTAACATGGACAAGAGAAGGAAATTAGAGATTTTAGTCCATAAAGGAGGCCATATATCATGCCCCCACTTTTTTAAATCCATATTTTAATAAGGATTTATGTCTATATGTCTCTTTCACATTAGATGCAATTTTTTACATGCTCATGTAGAAGAATAATCAAGGTCTAGAGCAACCCATTACTTTCTTCAGCCAAGATTTGGAGGGTTATTAAGAAATATAGATCTTTATTTAAAATCATGTGCTTGATATTGTTAGAGGTTTTAAGAAATTCATACATCTAGTTTCAAATAGTAAGGTCATACTAATGGTGGCTCACCCAAGTGTGAAAGATTTTATCCTCAATAGAGATTTGAATGAAAAGAGAGTTGGATGGGTCACCAAGTGTATGGAATATGACATTGAAGTTAGTGTCATGAAGATAGTTTGAGGAAAGGGATTATGTGAACATCTTTATAAACATGTGAGAGAAGAAAAAGAGACAATCTCGGTAATCCAAGATACCCAACATGAAGATGAGAACACTCTTATATCTAGTTGGACATAAAACATTATAAGATTTATCTAAATAGGAGAGTGTCAAATGGGTTTAAATGCATCACAAAGATGACATTTTAGGATACAATCAGTGTCATATATCTTGGTTGATGGAGTGTTGTTTAAAAAGGACATTGGAGGTATATTTTTAAGATGTTTTGAAATTGACCAATTTGATAAGCTTCTCTAGCAATTCCTTGATAGTCCTCAAAGAGGCCATTTTTTTGCCAAGACCATAGCTATAAAAATCATTAGAGCTAGTCACTTTTGGTCCAATTTATTTAGAGATGCACATACATGAGTGAGGAAGTGTTCAAAATGTGCCATGTTTATAGGGAAATAGAAGATAGTTGTTATGCCACTAAATCCTATTCAAGTTGAGTAGCCTTTCATGTAATGGGGCTTAGACTTCATTAGCATGATTAATCCTCCATCCAAGTATTGATAGCCAAAAAATAATTCACTAGGTGGGTGGAAGTAGTCCCATTAAAGGAAGCAAATGATAACTTTGTCCTTGAGTTATATGAAAGCCTAGCCACCCATTTTAGAGCACCATCCACCATAATATCAAACAATGCTTTGGTATTTAACAACTCAAAGATATGTGAGTGGGATATTGAGAAGGGTATCTATCTGACATCTTCATCTATTTATTATCCACAATGTAATGGATTAACTAAGTCTACTAATAATAACATGACTTAGATCATTAATAAAATAATGGAAGATAATCAAAGATCTTGGCACACAAAATTGAAGACTACCTTATGAGCTGATAGGGTCACCCATAAGAAGGAAATTGGTAACTCCCCTTATTTCCTAGTCTATGAAAGAGAAGCAATGCTACCCATTTAATTAGAGATTGTAGCTTTGAAACTTACACACCAACTAGAACTTCTAGAAAGTCATGCAATAGAGGTCAAGATGAATGAACTAAGAGAGCTAGATGAAATAAGGGATGATGCCATGTGTTCCATGTGGTCTAGCCAATAATAGGTCAAGATGACCTTTGATAAAAGAGATTCATAAGAGACATTCTATCAAGGTGATGTAGTCCTCAAATGGGATGAGGACTGTGTAAAACTAGGAAAACACTCCAAGTTTGACAATCTTTGGAGTGGAGCATATATTATCATAGGATACAAAGAGAGAAATGATTTTGAGCTTACCAAATTGAATAGAGAGATCCTTTCCATCCATGTCAATAGGAGGTATCTCATGTTTTGTTATTACTCCCATATATTATCCCTTATACATTAGTAGATAGGTTTATTCTTTTCCTCTAGTACTTTTGTACACTATTGTTGTTAGTCATCCTATTCATAGTTTAGGTTGTTGCTTTCTCTTTTGTTAATTTGTTGTTGTTTACCCTCCCCACTACTCCATTAAATGTTTCTAGAAGTTAAGTATATTCTATTTTAAGTATCTTTCATTTGAGCAAGTTTGATCAATGTCTAGGTTCCATGACCAGTAGGTTGGTCAAGTCAATTGAGTCATCAAAATTATTAGCCATTTTGGCCCATATACTAAGATTTTGTCTGGTTCAAATAGATAAGCAAGGTCCCAATTGATGAATGAATCAAGTGGATTTTAAATCAGATTCAACATTTTTAAGTGGAGGGACCCAAGTAGGTTTTTTATTGTGTTGAAAAATTGTAGGGATAGGTCCAAAAGAAGCCAAAGTTCACACATCAACTTTTGGGCCAAGTGTTAACATTTAGGTTTCCTTTGATAGAAGTGTTCCATACAAAACCCACAACAAAAGTACAAGGTTTTTATCTTTTAAAAGGTTTTATTCCACTTCATTTTACTAAGTATTGTAATTATTTTAGGAGGAATTCTTTTGGGATTTTTGTTTTGGCCTTTTGTTCAAGTATTGATAATTGTTTCAAATATTTTATCTAAAATAATTTCCTTAAAGGTTGATTCCTTCAAAGAGGTCCTTTTCATTTTTTCTGAAGGGCACTTTTTGTAGTGATGCATCCACTACATGTTTTTTAAAATGTACTTTTCAAAGTTTTGAAAGGTTCTTTTTGAAGCAAGTGCCCTAAACAATTTTCCCAAGGGGTCTTTTCTTAGGAAAATTGTCCTTTTAAAAGCTCCAAAAATATATCTTACAAGTAAAGTGATCTGATTCAAAGGTTTTGAAGGGAAATTTTCCATTAAAATGTCCTCTCTAAAATTTCCAAAGCATTTTTTTTGAAGGACCATTCCAAGGTTCCAAAGGGCATTTCCAAAGGGCCATTATAAGGACATAATTCCTTTAGGAAAACTATCCAAGACTTTTTCTTGAAGGTAGATTTCTTTCAAATCTTTTGTCCTGAAGAAAAAAACTAAGGAAAAATTCTTCCAGACATTTTATCTGAAAGAGTTATTTAGAGCAAAGTGTCCTATGCACTTATTTTGAAGGGTACTTTTATTCAATGAAGCAGTCCACTTCAATGTTTTTGAAGGGTATATTTTCTTTCTAAAGGGTACTTTTCAAAAGTCCAAAGGGTTAGTTCCTTCCCCCAAGTGTCCTCCACATTTTATTTGAAGGACCTTTCTATAGTAAGGTAGACCAAGTCATGTTCTAAAGGGAACATTTCAAAGGGAAAAGGACCAAGACATGGATTCTTTTAGACATTTTGTCTGAGATGGAGATCTTGATAGAATTGCTCAAAGGTAGAGATAAATCAAATTAATTCTTTGAAAAAAAGTGTCCCACACAAAGCCTAATGGAATTGTGCAACAAAAGGTTTGAAGGAAATAGCCATTTCATTTAAAAAGGTCTTGGGAAGCCATGTATATGTCAAATTAAATCCCCTCCAACTATCCATTTGGATTTGAAAATCCAAAGACATTCACATTAATGTTAAGTTTAAGCTGAAATAAAGTAAGTCCTTTTGAGCTTAAATTCAACAATCACATGACCATTAACGATGGTTGCATGAATGTCAAATGACATCCTAAAAATCATTAATTGTAAGATCATGAAGTAGCTATTAGGTTTCAAATTATGGGTCCTTATAATATCAATGATCCTTGCTCAATCATGCATCTCAATCCAATGGCATGAAATGAGTCAAACAATCAAAGAGCTTAAGGGGTTGACATATGTCACGAGCACATGGAGCTATAGAATGATACTAGGATATTAAGGATTAATGTGTATTTAAGACATGGTGTAAGGATAAGGTTGATAATTCAAAGGTAAATCTAAGGGCTCACATTTGTTTATACCTAGAAAATCCAATAGAGTGAGCCAAGTCAAAAGAGTCAGCAAAGCTCGAAAGCAAAGGTACAATGGATAAGTGGTAAAAGAATATTCAGCTTGTAGAAGATTGATGGCTCAAAGGTATCTATGTACAAGTAGATAAATGGTGTCAATCAAGAATCTAGGTCAGTTTTTGATGACGAATCAAAACAAAGGAGAGCCTAAGTGACTTAGGTAGAG